>CM060858.1:27141358-27451358 GCA_030737845.1 Acorus calamus | reverse complement strand
CAATGAGAATAGTCGTCTACAAACTGAAAAAGAGAATTTATCTTTTGATGAACATAAACAGAAAACTCCCATTTTCTAATAAATAGAAACTAGAAAGTTTCTTTTTTTAATAGAAAATAGAAAACTCTTTTTTTTAAGTAGAAACCAGAGAACTCCTTCAAATTTTTTTTTAATTTTTTTTTAAAATTTTGAATATTAAATAAACAAATATAAACCTTTGGTATATTTTTTTTTACTGTGTTGTTTTGAATATTAAGTAAATCAAGCGAAAAAACCCCTATTTCTTTTGGGTGATGATACCCATGCCCCAATTCACAGGCCCCACTCACAGGCCCCATGAGGTGTCATTGCTTTATTGATTAGCTTTTTTACTTTTAAAAATGGATAAAATGGTAAATTACAGATATGCCCTTCATTAAAAATAGATCTCATTAAATCAAATCTCCATTTTTTCTCTTATTAATCTTTCACATTAATTTGAATTTATCCATTGCCTATTTTGAAAAATATATCCCTCTAAAATTTGCCTATTTCAAAATTTAAATTTTGAAATTCTTATAAATTTTACACCAAAACTTACCTAACTTACACAAAAATTACCTAAATTGTTTTTCAACAAAATTACACCAAAACTTTACTGAATTACACCAAAATTATCTAAATAACACAAAAAAAAAAAAAAACGTTTCAGTTTTTTTATGATTATAACTGTTACAGAATGTAACAGTGTTGCATAAATGTAAATATAACAATCTTATGATTGTATAACTGTGTAAATGTAACACAATGTAACAGTGTTGCATAAATGTAACAATGATACATAAATGTAACATAAATATGTGAATGTAACAGTTTATGACATTCATGTTGAAAAATGTTGTAGAAACAAAAAATGACGATAAAGAATGTAGCAGCAAAGAAAAATGACAAAATTTAACACTTCCACAAAATACATATGTAGTATACTGTTACATTTCAGAATGTAACCCGTATAAATCATTTACAAGTTTAAACAAAAATAAATCATTATGACTATGCAAATGATTGTTACATTTACGAATGTAACAAAAATATACATTTACGCATGACTTACATTTAAAAAAAAAACAGATTTTAAAAAATAAATATTTAGTGTTACATTTACTTCTGTCACTATCTCGTCTTTCACTTATGACTCTTACCTTATCACCCCCACTATCTCGTTTTTCACTTTTATCATCTATTTATATATATATTTTTTAAAAAATAATATTATTACTAACCAATATAAACGATTTATTTATATTTAAATATGAAAACAAAATTGAAATGAAAAGTGATTACCAGCACGAGAAAGGAAGGGGAGTTGCGAATGCAAGAGACAAGGTCGCCGAGCTGATCGGTGAAGAGGGAGGCCTTTCCGCTGGAACCCACTTCGCACCGCCTCTCTACCACCACCGCCGTTCTCTCTTTCTGCGTCTCCTCGTACTCTCTCACCACTACAATCACCGTCATCGATGGCGGCGGCAGAGCTGCCACCATCGCATCCTTCCTGCATCCCCCAATATTCGGCGGCTCTCTCTGTCAATATTGGGTTTCTGTTTTTTGAAGAAAAGACTGGATGAGAAGTTAAACTGGAATATCGAACTCGCTTTCAGTCGCTGGCTTTCGAACTCATGCAGATTTGGTGTGGGAAAGGGGGAGAGATAAGAACAATATATATGATTTTTTTTATGATACTCCACAATAATAGGATGAATCAAAACAGTCAAACACATTAGTAAATGGCATAATGGGTAATATCTTGTTGCCACCTCATGGGGCTTATTTGGGGTCTGTGAAATTGGGGCCTAAAAATCATTATTGATTTCTTTTAGAGTCGGACGACCTTGAGAATAGTCATGGAGAGATAGAAACCAGAAAACTTTGTTAAGTGATTAATAACTTTAAGAAGAATCGTCTTCAAACAAAAGCAGATATTTTTTTAATGAACTAAACAAGGAGATTTGCCCTTTTTAAATAAAAAGAAACCAGAAAACTTTTTTTTTACAGAATTTTTTTTTTTTAATTTGAAACAAGAAAACTCCAAAAAAAAAATTAAATTTTTTTTTGAATTTGGAATATCAAGTAGACAACAAGAAACCTTTGAAAATTTTCTTTTCTTTTTTTTTTTAAATTTTTTTGTTTTGAATACTAAGTAAAGTAAGCAAAAAAAACCTTTTTTTAAGAGTTCGACGATCTTGAGAAGAGTAGCTGAGAGACAGAAACTTTTGTTAAATAATCAAGGACCTTGAGAAGAGTCGTTTACAAACAGAACCACATGTTTTCGGTAATGAACAAAAAAAAAAAAAAAACTCCCTTTTGAATAAACATTAACCATAAAACTTTTTTCTTTTTTTTTAACGGGTAACAAAAAACTTTTTTTTTAAGTAGAAACCTGAAACCCCTTTAAAATTTTATTTTAATTTTAAAAAAAATTTGAATCTCAAGTAAACAACCAGAAACCTTTAAAAATTCTCTTCTTTTTTTTTTAAAGTTTTGTTTCGAATACTAAGCAAGGGTGATTATTGGCATAATCTACCATACATCAAATACCAAAAGAAATTGCCCCTCCTGGGTTTACTTGGTTGCAGACACCCCTTTCCACGAGAAAGAGCAGGCTTCAAACCTCGTCGACCGCGAGTGTTAGAGAAAAAAAAAAGCCCATGTTGGCTTAGTTGTATAGACTTCGGTCCATGGTCTCTGTATAAATTATGTTTTAGTATGAGAAACAAGAGTAACCGAAAAGCAATTTCTATGATTTGGGTCATTCAACATTTTCTCTAATTTTCTAGAATTAGAGATTTATTTTTGATAAATAATGATCTTGCATTGCTATACCAAAAAGATAATTACCGTGTTCAAAATAGGGCGGATGTACAAAAGTGCAAATGCAAAAATTATTCATGAGCTATGTATGCTACGTGAAGGTGGATGGATAGGTCCTTGTGAATGTGTCCGGGCTGCGAAAGGGACGACGGTGTGTCCACGATGGGTGGCGGTGGACCGGTGGATGGAGCAAGCATATTGTCATCGGGAACTGCGGGATCGCTACTGAGCAGCTAACATGCATGAACGCATTTCATTTGCAATCACATGGAACATGCAATGTCAATGTGGGTCCATGGGTCCTATGCCAACCATTCCGAGGCATCTCCCGTTCTATCAAATGTGACCCAACCTAACTTGGTTTTCCAACATCACCAAATGATCTCACCTCTGTTTCTATCAAATACAAAAGAGCCAGCAATTGTGTAGACATGCAAAAACAGGTGAATGAAAGAATACTGTTTCACAAAATGACTGAGAAACTTGGTGTCTCTGTGCACATTAATTTTGGGTTGTGAGAAGCACAATGTGGAGGTGAATGGGTTGTTTGGCTAGATAAGGGAGTTAGGGTTTTGAAACGAAAATTGGGTTTCTGCGTGCATTAATCGATTTTAAAGGGGTGCGGCTCCGTGCTCGGATAGTGAAATGCTTCAATCAATTGTTCAAATTAATTTCATTTAGACAGATTTGTAGAAGCTAAGGTAATACGCATAGGTTTTGAAGGGTTCAATGAGTGGCGGGGTGAAGGGGCTTGCGGAGATGTCCAACCTGTGGAGACGGTCCAAAATCTGCTGTGAAGTAACCGCGCAGGAGTTGGTTCGCGCGTGCCTGCCAGTGCTCGAGCTTGGGACTCGGGCTCGTTAGACTGGGAGGAGCAAGGCTGGAGGTGAACATGGACGGCTTAGGTGGCGGAGAGGCAGTGTACGTTCCCGTGTTGCAAAGCTTGTACGGCCGATGGTTCATCGGAACATCTGCCGCAGAATATTTCCGTGATTGTGTACGATATCTATCTCCAAGGAGAGGATGTACATGATGTATGTTGCATCATTTTGATGATGATGTATTTTCATTAATAATAGTGGTGATTAATAAAATATTGGCATTTTCATCAGTGTTTCATGAATCATGATGACAAATACTTGATCAACGGAACATCTAAGAGGGATATCCTGTCGTGGAACATGATGATCGGCGGTTATTCAAAAATGGTCTTCAGAGTATCAGAGAATGGTAACCAAAGTAGATAAGGACATTTTGGTATTTCAATGAGTCAAAGGATTTTGGTCTCTAGTTCCAACTAAATTTTCGAGGAATGTGCTCTATCAATTATAGAAATTTTGATTCGATGACTAAATCAATTAACTAAGACAAATCATAGATTTGTTACATAATCCATGATTTTACAAGAAACTTTTCTCATTTTGACATGTTTTATAAGGAGCTGTATCGATTTTTCCTATTTAAAAAAAACTATGCATTCAAATTCATACGAATATATATATATATTTTTTGTAAAAGTATGTATTTCACTAAATAAATAAATATACATATTTAAAAATTCCAAAAACATTGTGACTGCAATAGTGCCAGCGGGAAAGAATGTAACATTTTCCATTTCCTAGATACTTAGCACCAAAAAATTCTGGATGAAAGTTTTTTTTTGAAGCGCTGATACACCCAAATCCGTTTTCAACGCCAATTCCAGTCCTATATTGCATTAACAGAATATATGCTCATGTTAACAAGACATATGCTTTGAAAGAATTTTTCACATTTTTTATAAATGCATCCATGCAATTCATTGTAGTTTATACTTCATTTTTTATAAAAGTATGCACCTTATTAGATGAGGTACTATTTTTTAAAAAACCAAAACACATGTAAACTGGAATTGAGGCTAGAAATGAAGTTATACATAACATTATCTTTTTTTTTTGTATATAGGCCCAGCAAGGGAGACACCATCCAGTGGGCTCAAGCCCACACTACTCAATTTTTCTTCCTCTCACAGGCCTGCCAATGGGTTAGGTTTAGACTCGGACCTGGACCCGAACCCAATTACACGTGTAATATACCCGATTCGATTTGGACCCTATCCGGTGGACTCAAATTATAGAACTCTTTTAAGAAGTTATAAAAGTGGATGTTTCTAACTCAGAACATCCAGTCGCAGGTCCGGGTTCGGACCCGTCCTGTCCTAGGTTGGACCCGGGTCCGTCGGATTCTGCCACAGGTCGGATCCGGGTTTGGGTCCATCATAATCGGCTCGAACCAGACCCATTGACATGCCTACTCTCATATGTGGCAAGATTTGAACAATGGACTCATGGAACTTTCAAAAGAAAGCCAACGTCCTTCACCACTGGCTTAAAGCTGTGGAGAATTTTCGATGAAAGTTGCATTCAAACACCCACAACCTCAGAGCATCCACAATCGTGCATATCAAATAAGACTTAATGCATCATCTCCATCACATTCTATTTTAATCCCTAGAATTACTAAAAGAAAATTCACGAAAGCGACCAAGCCAAGTCTAGGGGCCATGTTGCCATGAGGTTGAAGACCTTTTTTTTTAGGGAAACAATAGGCATACGCTCTTGTATTAGAAGAATGATGCACAAATTACGTGAAACAAAGGAAAACAAAAAGATACATAAATCAGTGTCCCGTAGTAGAAGAGAAATCTACTAGACAAGACACCACCACACACCTCTACCAATTACCCATAAATAACCACATGCCCCCTTACCATTTCGACCAACGTGGAACCCACACAGAATCTACCCCAATCATGAATAAATCGCAGTGCCTTCTCCAAAATGTTCTCGCCATGAGGTTGAAGACTGCCTCCCAAACCTAATCTTTATGAAAAGGAGAAGCCATTTTATGAGCCTTTCAAGAAAGCCTTTAGGCAGCTTATCAGACCATTTAGGGAACGAACTGTTCTCCCTACTGTTTTTCCTACTAGCCAAATAATAAGTGCTCAATTTATTGTTTTATTTTTTCATCCCCTTCAATCCAACAATCCTCTTTTACCCTTCTTTGGTTATTGATCTTGTTAAGAAAAAAATTCTATTCATGTCTCCTCTCAATCACAGAGCCCCGTATTTCTGCCTCCGTTCCATTCCCCTAGCAAAAAATAGACTTTTGGTCACCTTTATCTGATTTTTTATATTCCTTCATGGCCTATTTAATTTTCCATGTTCCTCCTCAAGATCCCACATCAGAATTTTGCCTCAATAGCTCCTCTTGATCTGCACGGTCAAAGTCAGTGTACTCATTGCTCCATTATTTTAACAGCCATTCAGACCCCAAGTTTCCTGACAACTGCACCCATCCCCTCCACAACAGCCCGATCCCATGTGTTAGCGCCATCTCTATATGTCCTCCACAGCCAACCAGTTAGAGAAGAATTTATAATTCCTGTGCAGTCTCAAATTCTCCCCGAGACGACAGCAAGGAAACATAGCATGACCTAGGTGGACTCTCAACCCTAGCCAGAGGGAATGAATTGTCACCCTCATCCATTCCAATCAGCACATTAACCCCTGAGCTCATCACACCATAGCTCTCTCAGGTCATAGACACCAGACACCACCCATTTAAATTATGCACCTTGCTAAACAACATGAAAGTCTCTTATCTTACAACTCTCTATTTTCCCTACAACTCTCTATTTCCCTACGTCCCAAATAATCCCTTTACATTCAATCACAACACGGATTGGCACATGAGCGTGAACCTGCCTCGATCATCAGCAGGGGGATAATCCTGTCTGAACTCAAATATTTTAATTCAATTAAGGTAATATGTAAGCAAGGAAATATAAGGGCTGTTAGAACTCTTCTAAGGTTTCCAGAACAAAGAGGTGGCTATAAAGAAGTGCCCATTGCACTGTTACAAGTTACTTCAAGCAATCCTCGCTAAGCGATGGCTAGGTTTCTCTAACCATCATTTCAATCATGAGATTAATCTCCATAGAGGAAAACTGAGGATTTTCAGGAGCTCCTGAGGCCTATAAGTACCTCATCTGGCTGAGGAGAAAAGCATCTGAGTTTGAGTTGAGATTTCATAATTTTAGCATTTCACAAAACCTATAACATCCAATATTTATAGTTTGGTTCAGCTATACAAGAATTGAAGTATTCTTATAGAGGACTTTGCTTGTGAGATAAATTCAAGACAATTGTTAATGATCTCTTGATCAAACACTCTCAATTTAGTACTACTGAGCCTTCTTTTTGTTATTCTACTGTTATTCTCTCTGTCTTCTAAACAGAATTTGGTGGTCGAAGTCCTACCAGTTTTTCAAAAAAATATCTTTCTCCTCATACTGCTTTTTTTAGTAAGTTCTCCTTATACTGTTTCATTTAACAAATTCCTTCTATAAAAAACTGCTAAAAACATTACCAGCAAATCAAAAAGGTAGAATTTGGGGTACATTCCAACTATTCCCCCTCAAAGTTCACTGTGGCATCCCCGACACAGTACCTAGCCCATCCTTAATTAGCCTCATACCCCCTCCAGAAAGTTCTAAAATATGGTGTCATACCCTTGAAGACTGCCTCATTTCTACATAACCAGATTGTCCATCAAACTGCGGGTATCATTAATTGCGAGACTTCATCGGTTGCTGTCCAATCTTCTTTCCTTTTCAATCTCTTCCCAACTTTCCGTAACTCCTTTAAATCTTGTGGTCTTTTTCATCCCATCCATACAAGTTTTGACAAGGGGAATAAGCATAAGGGACAGAGGAAGATTCCCCTTCCTTCCATACCGCTCTGTAGACCTCGGTAAGAAGTCTCCACTACTCTTTTTAAGTTTTGGTGAGATTTATTTTTTAATTTGTCAATTTTTTGAGGGATACTTTTTTCAATTAAGGTATATTTATCATTCATTACAACTTCTTTCAAACAAGAAAAAAATTAAAGATATATTTGTTATCAAATCGCATCAAAACATTTCTACCAGAGGCCTCCACTCAACTCTTTTGAAATTTCCATTGCTTAAAGGCAGACCAGAGTATCTAATCAGTTGGTCTAAATTGCAAATATTGGCCCAATCCCTGAGCTCCTCCTAGACCAATGTCAACCCCAGATACAATAGTTTTGAAGAGAGAAATTAAGCCCTAGGCACATCTTGAGAGCCTAGGCACACCTAAAAATGATTCTCCAGCCCACCAAAGCCCAAAAGCAACACGTCGTCAGCGTATTGTAAGCAAGAAGAGTGTTGTTACACTCATTCCTTTAATACAATACCAAATGCAGTCTCATATACCTCGTTACCCTCCACACACTATAACAAGGTATATACCTCATTGGAAATTTTTCATTTTTTTATGAATGATATTATTCAATTCATTGGAGTATATATTTCACATTTTAAAAAATACATACCTTATTAGATAAGGCATATGAATTTTAAAAAAATGAAAACATGAGTGGATTGCATTTTATATTGCAAAATGGACTGAGTGTAACATTTTCCAAACAAGAAATCATAAGCCTATAAACACCTACTTTATCCCGTCAAGACACAGTTGCTCACCTAATTTTAAGCACCTCTACTGAGTACATTAGCTGCCAAAATAAATGGGATAGGAGACAGAGGTCCCCTGGTCTGAGACCCATTTTAGCTCACTAGCCCAATAAGTTAAATCCCTTACAAAAATTATGTCTAGTGGGACCATCTAGTAAAAGTTGCAGCTTTTTCTCCAGTGAAGCATACAATGTCTCCATACTTCAATGCCTTCCAGAAAAACATCTGCTGACGGTGATGATACTCTCCTGGATGTTCTTTTGTATTCCCTAAGCTTTTTTTTGGCACAATTGTCCACCCAGCCAATCCTGTACTTGCCATTCCAAACTTGACTGGGGTGAGCCACACACTCTGTAACTAATTCTCTTAATATATTAACCCAGTGAGTGATAACATAACAATGTTCAATCAACAACCAAATCTACCATCATGTTAGATTATCAAGATGAAGAAAATATATAATATAGATGTATAGAGTCCCTCAGCACAATCATTAATGACACAACAATATAATGATCAGTTGGAAAATTGCACCAAAGTATTCAGTGTTTAACCAGGAATAGGGAGGCCATAGAATACTGTACTGACTACTGACTTGTCACTATGCTCTAGATTGTTTCAAATATCTTGCTGTAAAGTCACACCAGAAATCAAATTTTATTTACATTCTTAAAAATCAAATTAACCATAAACTCCAGCAACCTGATATCTCTCAACCATTACAAAGTTTGGACATTGAAGTTTATAAGTCTTGGGAACTGCACATGAGATGCATGCCTAAATAGGTTCAAGAAGCTTTTGATAAATTACATAAGGATTTTTTTTTTTGAAAAGTTTTATTGTGAAGGGTGGAAATACAAATCATAAAAACAATCTGTACCAACTTGTAATAGTTCGTATGAGTTACTTGATGCAACTAATTTACCTTTGGCCCTACAGATCGAATGGTAGGGATTAACTTATATGTTTATTTGATTTCTTGCTTGAAAGTAACAATGCATTGTATACATAACGCCACATGCACGCAACCTATTCCACTTATAATGGTAAAGGTATGAATTATAGCATCCATCAGGGGTAAATAAGATTTACTCTTAGAGAAAATTTAAATTTCCAGCATCAGACATGGCTACTCCCACAAAATCTGAATCTCATATTCCAATATTAAATATAATTAAGTTTCAATACATTATTTAAACATGGGAATCATTAGGAAACAGTCATAGAAAGAGACCCATTTATTACAAATTAACAGGTAACACGATCTCTTTATTTGAAAAGCATGGTGGCCATCTCATCTTTACAATAGAATCATGTAATGGAGGAAGAGATTATAAAAGAAAGCTCAAGGATTTTTGAACTTATAGTGCTTTACAAAAAATAATTCATACTAAACCATGCAAAAGAGACGTAGAAGATATCCACACTCAGATTCTCATATGCAACAATTATCAAATCACCTATAATTACAAAACAAAAAAAATCAAGAAAAAAAGACCCCAATATAAACCTAATGCCAAAACAGTAAGAAATATTTATATATTTTTATTACCTGTGCACTCAATGAAAGGGAAAATTGCAAACCAGAGCATACATTGTGGCCGAACAAACTGTCTTCATATGTTATGTCTCTGTTAGCTGTTTCGAAGGGTTCTTCAGTTCCTAAATACAACCCAAAAAAAAAAAAATTTAATTGTGATAAGCTAACACCCATTTCTTAATAGACTATCAAATAGGAAGGTACCAAAACAACCTCTGAGAACCGCAAGTGATCATGGTTGACATTAGACGTCTTGACAACGGTTTCCCACTTCGTATCAGTAGCCAGTCCCTTCACCTGTTTTCTGTGATGGACTTGAAGCCCGAGGAATGACTGAGGAGGAGGATTCTTTGATGAGACTGAAGGCAAGGTACGCCAAAGCCATGACTCCGAGGGTGATTTCGGAAGAGGAGGGGGAACAGGAGGCTGAAAAGAGCCAGTCTCATCATGCTTCCTATCTCCTTTCGCCAAAGGCGGAGGATCAACAGAATCGACAACCTCATTTGCAGCCTCTGTAGGACTCAGCAATGGGGCATCTCCCCTGTCAAGGCCATTCAATTTCTCATCAACTTTCAATCCATCCAAACGAGCTCCCAAGTCAAGACTATCTTCTGCCCTTTCCATAGAGCTTGTCCACGCTCTCATGTCAACCGAGCTCATCTTAGAATCGGGGGTTTCCGGCAAATGAGGCGAATCGACGCACACAGTCCTCTCAACCGCATGGCTATTCAAGCATGACCCTCCCTGAGGTGTAATCTCCCAGAACCCTTCTACCATATTCACATCACTCCCTTTCTTAGGAACTCCAAGGAACCCCTTACCTTCATGAAACGGCGACTGTGGCACATCATTGCGGTATGGAGAGATCCCACCGCTTCCCCCACCACCGCTCGTGGACCGTCGGTTCTGTGATGATGACTCATCAGCTGTAGGAGAACCACTCCACTGGTTGGCCCGGAGGACCAACTTGTGCTTATAGACTGCCTCCCAGGAATGCCCACTATCCTCATCCGCTTTGACAGGCGACTCACGATACTGCTCACCCACGATCTGTGGGGGAGCATGTTTGAGAATGCGTGAAGGGGGTGGTGGTACACGAGACCCAAACCTCATACCAGGTATCGGATTGAGGCAGAACCGTGGGAACAGACCACAGGCCTTTCCCGTGTAGTTCTCCTCCTCCTCATCATCATCATCATCCTCCGTTTCATAACTATCTTTCTCGCCTCCTTGCCCATACTGTGTGTGATGCTGATAATAAGGGAGATTGAGTGGCACCCGCAAAGGGCGGTCCACAACCCGCCTTCCCAAAGTGTCAGCCACCACTGATGGATCTCTCGGAGGTCTCTTCAAGGAAGGCTGGGGGACCTCGGATGCCATGGCCTGTGCGGCGGGAAGGAACCTTCCCATCATGAAATCACGGGCCTGCGGGACAGGATGCTCGGGTCCGCCGGCAGCATCAAAGAAAGTGACCCCGCTCACGCTGCAATTCATGAAGAATGACTCCGACCGCGAAAGCGTGTCCAGCGCGTCGGAGAAGGCATCGTTATCCTCATCGTCGTCATCATCAGTTCTCTTATTCTCCTTATTCTCCTCTCGCTTTGCAGTCAGCGGCACCGCCTTGTCTAGATCCATCGGTGGAGGCTTGGGGGGTTCAGGGGCCCGGCCCGGTGGGGGTACCATCGGAGTCCAATCGTTCAGTGCTGGAGGCGGCCGATGGAGTGGTTTCGGATCGGCGGCGTGGTCCTTGGGCAAGCCAGGGGTCTGTTCCCAGAAGAAGGGGATGGCGCCTGGGTTCCTCACGGGGCCGGATTTGAGGTCGGACTTGTAAGAGGGGAGGGAAGGTTTCTTCCACAGCTTCTCGCCTGCTCTGCCTCTCTCATGGTCTCCTTTGGAGGATGAAGAGGTGACGGTGGTTCTATTTGTACCTGCGGTGGCCGACGTGGAAGAGGAGGAGGAGGCGAAGCGGCGGACGGAGAGGAGGGGGGCGTTGAAGTCCAGCTGCTTATCCTCCATCAGATGCTTCAACATGTTGGATCGAATTTGTTTTTCGAGCCTCAGATTTGTATTTCTATCCGCACACTGATACAGAAATATCTCTGTATTAAATCTGAGATCCCTCAAAATAAATTGAAGGATCTTTGGTTTTATAGTAAGTAAAGATTTGGAATTGGTGTGGTGCGGTAGATCTGTTTTTTCAGTTTCCGCTCGATTTCGTTCTCATTGTGGGGAGGGAGAGTGAAGTGGCAGCCCGTCTGTCTGGTGCTGGTTAGTCTTACAAGTTATTCCTAGTAATTACGATGCATCCCCTCCGTGACAATGGTTAAGACACACCATGAGAAACTCTTGTGGTCTTGAATGAGACTTTAGTTCTAATTTTTTTTTGTCTCGATTTTTGACTTGTGGAGTACTATCAATGTTATTCTTTCTGCCTTTTATTAGATACACGTTTTGGATCACGTGTAGACGAATTTTACGTGAGAGGGGGTCTTGAGGGTCGGCGGACCACCGTTGCTTATTAACTGCCGTGAATGTAAAGTCAAGCCTCTCTCTTTTTGGGGTTCTCTTGTGATGGATAGGTACAATCATTCTCGTGAATTATATGGGATTTATTGGAATTGCAATATGTGCTGTAAGCAATCAAAAGTCTTACAAATGGTCCCCGCACGCATGGCGTGGCGGATGGGACACCGATTCCCTTTCGGGAGGTTCTGGGGTCAAATCCTGTCGAAGGCAGTGGAAAAAATGGAAAATCTAGCCCTCTGGGCTGTGTGGTTGTGGGCTATGCCCACCTTTCGAGTGGCGCCCAGTTTGGCCTATATACCCAAAAAAAATAATTCTTACAACTGAGAATTCTATCATGAAAAAAAATTGCTGAAACTACAAAGCTAATTTTTAGAATTGAAATTAACTTGTGATTTTTTATTTTTTTATTTTGATATAGGAGGAGCCTCATGTAGCAAACTTTTCAGTCAAGCTGGGTAGACTATCTTTTCTGTGTGTCCCGGTAAATTTAGGTAGTTTGAAAGCATATTTGGGTGGATTTTGCTTTTACGGAAATAAAAAAAATTAAACGTGTTTTCAACAGTTTTATAAAAAAAGGAAAATGATTGACAAACCTCATTTTGTAGGCCCCTCATGAGCCCATGATATGGCATGGTATGAAAAACCAATTTTACCTTTTAAATAAGTTTGTTAATTTTCAAATAGTCATCTAAAGAACAAATCCGATTCTGAACAGCCTTAACAAAAAGATGTCTGCATGTATTTGTGTGTTAATATGGATATATAGAATATGCATGCCTTAGGTAGTATTGTAATACTACCCCCACTATATTAATTATATCTAGCATGATTAATCATGGGTTAATAATAAGGTACATACTTAATATTCCCAAGACACAAGACTCGAGGGTGTGGTATAGTTGTTGCACTCATATTGTTGGGGCAAAGCTATGACCAGCTTCTGAGATGATGAGCTTTCTCTCGCCCTCTCTCTTCGTGCGTACTAAGTAAGTAGAGTGGTTCCTACTTGACTCAAGTGCACTTGGGAATATTGGTGTGCACCTGTTAATGCGCAAGATCGCGCTTGACCCTTCCCTCTTAAGTTGGTGATATCCAATGCATGATTAGGATATGTTTTGTATAATTGTATGAATAATGGTCTTGCATGCATGTTTAAGTAGGCCATAACTTGTATGCATGTTGTATGAATTATTATTTATTTATGTGTAAATACCGTACACAGAGGTGAAAAACATGTATTTCTATTATGCTTTTTGGCTTGGCTAGAGGAGTCTTGGGACAAATGGGGTGTAGGTGGGGGCGGCTACTGGGTTTGAGCCGTCAGGTATGGGGCGGCCAGTTTAGTTTAGCTGTCTGGGGCCTTGGTCAATTTGGGCAGAGCCTGGGTAGGAAATGGGTTTAGTTTTGGTAGAGGTTAAGCTAGGTTTAACATGGGTTTTGGAGGGTGGATTGAGAGGGTGATTTTGTGTAGGGAATGGGTTTTTTTCACAAATGGGACTCTCTCTCTCTCTACCTCTCTCTAGGGATTTCAAGTGGTGGAAATGGGTTGTGAATGTAAAGTGTGGATTGGGAATTATTGATGGTTCTTGATGTCTTAGAAAGACTTGGGACCCCCTCTATTTATAGTAAAAAAGAGGCAGGGCAGTGTCCAGTGTGTAATAAAATGGCTTGGGTAATAGTGTGTTTGATTAGACCCCTTATTAATTCTCTGTTCTTCTGTCAGAGACCAGGTGAATGGCGGCTAGTTGAAACTAGCCGCCTGGGATGGGGTGGCTAGTTAGGGTTAGTCACCCCCATCATAACTCGCCAAACGTCCCATCTTTGACAAGCGGTGGCTTGGGTCGGTTACTTGGATTGATCCGGCCAAGATGGGGTGGCTAAAGGTCACAACCCGCCGCAATGATCAGCATTTAATGCTACTTTATGTCCCATCCAGGGAAGCGGTTCGGGGTTGGCCAGGGGGGCGGCTAGTTAAGATTAGCCACCCCTTTCCACGGTCCTAAATTTTTCTAAGTGTTGGGGTCAGGGTTTTCTGTTTTGGTTTTCTGAGATTTTTTTTCTATTTTATGTTCAAATGTGGTTTATTTCTTAGTGTTATTTGAAGTATTTTTATCTTCTGAATGGTCAAAATTGGGGTATCTACAATTGTCTCTCATCGGATGAAGTCTTTGCGTGAAGTAGGAAAGACTTCGACCAATGATAAGGAAAGAGACCCTATTTTGGTCAGCCCGACCTTCAAAAAGTTTAAGACAACACGACCAATACTATTCAGGGAGTTGATTTAGACTGTCAGAGGCTAGGTCTTGACTAAAATCTTCAACCAAAAGGATGATCCAGGTGGAAGGTAGGAAAAGTAAATGGTGAGTGATCCAACATGCGGTCGGGGTTCTTAGCTATCGTACACGGAGCAGCCCAGCGTCAGTTTCCTCGTGCCTACCATTCCCGTGCTTGGAAAAACTCAGCAAGGAGGGGATACCGCCGACAGAAAGCAAGTAAAGATTTGAGTTGGGGGATTGGATCATCCGAAGGATAAAAACTCTGGAAAAGAACTAGAACTGAAGAAATTCGAACTGAATGGTATTGGAAGTGTGGCAAAACTTCGAGAAAGTCATGTTTGATCAAGTAGTGCTTGGAAATAAACCAATACATGGCTATTTGTTTTTAGAAAACTTGAGTTTAGGATTGGAAAGAAGTTGGAAATGGGTCTTAAGTGAAAGCTAGAAAACTGAGAGGGGCGGCTAGTTGAAACTAGCCACCCGACAGGGGGGGACTACTCGTGGGTAGCCGCCCCATCACTGGGTCCCTTATAACCGAATAAGGTCCCTCTCTCTCCCCACTTTTCAAAACGGTTTTCTTTCTTCCCTCTCCTCTTCCCTTCCATTTTGAAACCGAAAAAAACTTTGATTTCTTTGTCTTCTCTTCCTCCATTTCTACCCAGATCTTTCTCTCCCTCTTGATTTCAAAACCCTAGGTTTGGGTTCTCCTTTTTCTTTTCAAATCGAGGAAGATGACGAGGTCGAAGGCGATTGCTTGAGGGAGAAACGACCTCGAGTGGCTCATGGAGAGTGTAGCCCGAGCTCTTCATCATCGGAAAGCAATAGATCGGAGGTAGAGGCCATGGGGGAGGCTATGGGTGCGGCGGAGGTGCCGTCAGTGGGCACCGACGCGGGTGAGGTCGAGGGCGCGCCTTCGGGGGCTGTCCCGGAGGTTGGGAGTGGTTCTACAAGTGGGGTGATTGGATACACGTGTAAGAGGAAGCGTGGGGATCGATCGACAGTGGTCGAATAGGTGGTTTCGGTGGTCGAGCCGGCCGAGGGTGTAACCGAGGAGGTAGGGGCTGAGGGAGTTAGTGAGGATGTGAGGGCATCATTGGATGCCATTGTTGGGATGCTGGATAGAGAGGCCACAGAGGCCAGGGCTGAGGAGGAGGAAATAAGGGCTATAGGTGTGTTTGAGGGGTTGGCCTTCGGTGCGGTGGGCACGGAGGAGACTGGAGGTGTTGGGGATGAGGCCGAGGAGGCCGAGGGTGCAGATATGTGGGCCATGGAGGCTGGTGGTGTGACGCCTGGCCCAGACCCAAGAGTCCCAAGAGGCCCATGGATTGGGTGAGGGTGTTTAGTCCCACATCGCCTAATGGGAGGAGATAGTCTGTGTTTATATGTGAGCATAACTCTTACACACCAAGACGCCTTTTAAATCCGTGAGCTCATTAGGGGTAAAGCAGACAATTTCTTGCTGTGTAAGCCTGGGGCATTACAATTGGTATCAGAGCCTGTCCATTACACGATGGTGGGTGTGGGTGGCCCCACAAGAGGACATGTGGCCTATTAGGGGGGGTGATTGTGACGCCTGGCCCAGGCCCAAGGATTGGGTGAGGGTGTTTAGTCCCACATCACCTAATGGGAGGAATTTGTCTGTGCTTATATGTGAGCACAACTCTTACACACCAAGACGCGTTTTAAACCCGTGAGCTCATTATGGGTAAAGCAGACAATTTCTTGCTGTGTAAGCCTGAGGCGTTACAGGTGGTGTTGAGGCCGAAGAGGCCATGGTTGTGGAGGAGGGAGAGGATGAGGAGGAGGGGGATGACGAAGGGATGGATGATCCCAACGAGGCCGAGGCGGACGCTCCTGGGTCTACGCGGGTCATGGTACTTCCTTAACCCTTTTGCTCTAGCTTTTATTTGTACATCTTTTGTTATTTTAAATATTATGTAGTACGAATAGGTGGTAGTGTGTAATACCTATATATATGTGTCTCTAATAGGCATGCTTTGTATAAATTAATCACGGTGGGATAGTAAGCATGTGAATATGGGTTTGGGTTGTAGAAATGGGACAATTTTATACATATATCCATGTTCGTTATATATAAAGGAAGGGGAAATGGTACAGCTAGCATGCCTGCATGTGATGGTTTTGTCTGCATATAATTTTTGAGGTATATTTTTCATATGTATTCGATCATGGTGGAGTAAGAGGGAGTATATGCATGTATTTTATGGGTCTAAGTTCCTTCACATGTTTGGGTGAGTTTGTGGAAGTATATAAACATGATAGCCGATAATGAAAAGAAAATACGCAAGTAATGACCATGGTGGGATAATAGTTTAGAATAGGTGATCGTATGAAGAGCGTTTTGCAAATAATGAAATGTGAACCCTTATGTGAAGTCTCCTATTTTTCATGCTTTTGTTTTGATTTAGTATGCGGGATGTTATCTTACTAAGCATGGTTTCTAAAATGAATTTTAGGCTTGGATTCTTACCACTTGAAGGTTTTTAAACTAACCCCTTTTATTTGTTTTGTAGCGGCCGAACCGCATTCGGGCTTTGTGGCACGGGACTAAGAGGTGGTACGCTGCCCTGGGCTAGGAGGAGAGGAGGTTGGTGGATGGCGCAGGCTTCCGCTCTTTCTTTTTGATTGAGCCATTCCACGTTCACCGGCCCTACGTGGAGGCTTTGGCGGAGAGGAGGGATCCGAAGAGTTGCACCTTTATTCTCTCCACCGGTGCTATCATGCCAACTCTCGAGGAGGTCCATCGGATTACCGGCCTTCCGGTTTCAGGAGAGGTGGTGATCGCGGCCACCCTTGCTGATTACAAGGCGCTCTTCCAGGAGTTGATCGGGGAGTGGAAGTTCGTGAAGCGGGAGTGAACACTAAACCGGATCCCATTGGGGTGGCTATCAGGGAAGTACAGTCTTGGTTCCTTCATGGAGTGCTAGAAGGGTGAAGCTGTAGCTAGCTTTGAGAGGAGATGGGCGATGATCGAGGTGAGAGAGGCGGTCGCGTGCCCACAGAGGGCATAGAGGGAGCTTAGAGCGTTCTTCCTCTACTTATTCGACGGGGTTCTCTTCTCGACGGCCTTCGACAAGGTCTCCTCTCACTCTCTGCTGCTGATGCGGGACTTAGAGGGCATGGGACGCTACGCTTGGGGAGCCATGATGCTTGCCCACCTCTTTGTGGAGCTCTTGAAGAAGGTGAAGCGGGCCGGGGGTAAGAACCTCGTTGGTTTTGCTCTCTTTCTACAGGTATGTGTGAGTAGAGGGTGTTTTCTTGTTGGTTTAACTCACTTATTTTTGATAATTTCTATCTTGTTCTGCAGGTTTCCGGGTACGAGCACTTCACGATTGACCGCCTGACTCCGGCGCATTTTAATCGTGCTTTCCCTTGGGCCATGAGGTGGGCACCTCGGGGATCTTCGCGCTTACATCATCTCGGGCAGTTTCGTGAGGCCTTCCGCATCTTGAAAGAGGAAGAGGTATATATTTCTTCGAGCTTCTTTGGCTTATTTTTTATTTTCTTTTGACTAAGCGCCCTTCCCATTCTTTAGGTGTCTTGTAGATGATTTTGAGGCCTTACGCGGAGGAGAAGATCCCCGAGGAGTTGTCGCAGGACATTTGGCTGATTTATTTCAACGAGGTCGTGTTTCATGCGATCAGCCGAGTCGTCCGCCAGCTTGAGTACCATCAGTGGGTGTCCGCTCCCTTGCCGAAGCGTCCTTCGATCCCCGTGATTGGAATTTCTCGGGACACGAACCTCCTGAGGAATCCCGAGGGAATTATGCGACGTATGTGGCGGGGTGGATGAGTAGGGGTGCCTTGGTGGAGCGTCGTCACGAGGTGACCAGCAGCGAGGAGTATATGGCTTGGTACCGCCAGGAATATGCTAGAATCCTTGGGACCATGGAGGAGGAGATCCCGGACGCTTATGTAAGATAGAACCCTTCCCTATTTCTTGCCATCTTCTCGTTGAATATTTTTTGAGTGGTCCTCGAGGCTCAGGTGGATGCTCTGTCGAGAGCGAGGACCGATGGTGCTTCCTCTTCTTCTGCTCCTCTTCTGGCTACTTCTTCTGATCGAGAGCTCCGGCTAAGGGATGAGTTGGACGTGGCTTGGAGTGAGCTCTTGGCCATTCGGATAGAGCTTGACCAGGCCAAGGAGAGGGCTGCGAGGGTCGAGGACGAGGTGGACCAGTTGAGATCAGAGAGAGAGTCGAGGGAAGAGGAGATGGATCAGCTGCGATCCGAAGTAGCAATGAGGGAGGGGGATTTAACCACTATGGTTCATGAGCGAGACTTTCTTTAGGCCCGGGTGGTGGAGTTGGAGTCATCGGTTGGGGTGCCTGGCGGGTTGATGGGAGACCTGGTCCGCTCTCTTCAAGTGGTCAGGGATAGGGATCGAGAGGCGCTCAGGGCATCAGAGGCAAGGTCACGGGAATTGGAAGAGAGATTGAGGGTGGCGGAGGATCAGGCTAGAGGGACTGAGAGTCGCTTCCGACAGAGATTGGAGAGAATGGATAGAGATATGCAGCAGGTTCATCTCTAAGAGGCAACTATGAGGGGGAAATTGGTTGGAGGAGGGGTTATGACCGAGATGGACCTCGACCTTCTCCCGCTCGAGCTGGAGCACTCCGTCTCAACTTCGTTGGCTACTGGGGCCACCTTTAATCGTGCCTCTCACCCATCTGCGACCCAGAGCCGTCAGAGATACTCCAGGGCTGCCTCCTCTGTTCAAGAGACCTCCGCAGTTCAGGATGCTCCAGAGGTTCAGTCCTCTCATCAACCGCCACTCCCCTCTCAACCAAGTTAGGATGCTCCTCCTTCGACTCAGCCTCCTGGGGATGACTATACACCAAGGTATAACTTTTTGAGCTTTGGTTCGAAGTAGAAGAATTGTATATATGCAAGGAATTCATGCTTTTCTTCTGGCTTAGGTGATTGTTTTGGTGATGCACGGCTCAAGACATTTAGATGGAAGCTTTGGACGAATTCCTACCCACTCATCTCTTGTTTATTTGTTTTTAAAACTTTCTTTTAGTTTAACTAGGTCTGAATTTTCTTTTTATGAACAATTCATCTCTTCTCTTTTGGTGTAATGAACAAACATGGGTGCTTTTAATTTAGTTTTGTTGGTTTTAACTTGGTTGTGTATGTGGAATGGTTTCGTAAGGTTTTGTAGGTGGATGAATGGATGCGTGGTTTGGTGCATGATTTTGGTTTTGATTGCTGTTTGGTTCATTTTTATACAGGTTTTGTATATGTATATATGGATAGAATGTGTATGTGCAGGTTTTTCGGAAAGAAATGCTCCTAGTAGGTTTTGAAGGCTTGAAGAGTTGATTGAACTAGACTGACAAAAACAGGTGGGGCAGCAGGTGAGGGGTGGCTACTTGCGTTTAGCCACCCCACTGGGCGGCTAGTTTCATTTAGCCGCCCAGTGAGGGGCGGCTAGTTGCAGTTAGCCGCCTCTGGACTGGTAGAAATTACCTGTAGGGGGGGGGAGGCTAGTGGATTCCAACCGTCTAATGGGAGATGACTAGTTGGAAACCCAAAGAGAAGACTGAACGTAGAAGTGTCACGCATAGAGTCCCTTTGATTCTCGAGTGGTCCGGGCACCAAACTGGTGCTACCACGCACTTTAACCGAAGGAACGGTCTTGGTGCGGAGCCTCTTCTCACATTGGTCCATTGTCTCGATCAATTGCTCCACGAACGACAAATCCTGCTTGAGGATGAGTGGCTCGAACGGAATGACATGAGCAGGATCGTGGGCATAATGTCTCAGCTATGAGACAGGGATGATGTCACGGGCATGAGCCAGCTACGGGGGGGCAAGGCTTCATGACAGCCACCTCCCCCAACCACTCAAGGACGAGATCGGTCCGATGGAAGGCCGACTCAACTAGCCCCGAACGTCTAAGCAGAGGATGCCCTTAAACCGGGACACCTCATGATAACCTGGTCGTCGAACCCGAAGGTAGGCTCCTGACGACTATGACCTGCGTAGCCCTTCCGACGGTTCTGGGTGGTGCAGAAGCACGCATGAACCATCTCGGCCACCGCAAGGTCAATTAAATAACTTATGGCCCCTCAACCATCCCAACACAAGGGAGGTATAAAAATGCGCATGTAGAGTGCCTTTGAAGATGAACAATCGCAGAGGCGAATACCCACGCCAAAGCGTCCAGAGACTCAATCAGTTAGATAGGGAGGAAAGTGCGGACTTAATCAATCAGTCAATGATCATCTAGACGGCGTCGTGACTAGACCGTGACTTTAGCGAGCCCGCAACGAAATCCATGATAACTCACTCCCACGTCCACTGAGGAATCTCGATGGACGAACGCATTCCAACGCGACGATCCACAACTTCACTTGAGGGCATGCCGACCAACAACCTCAACGAAGGCTACCTCAGAATTGCCCACGGAGGCCCAATAAAACTTTTGAGATCCTTGTAGGCATTTGACGCATTCGTCTACCCCGACGGCAGTACTCAAAATTCGTAGTGCCCAAAACGGTCATGAAAGGCCATCTATGGAATGCTTGACTTCTGGATCTCCCATTAGTGGTACCCTGCACGAAGATCGATCTAAAGGAAGACACTCGCTCCCAGAGCTGGTCGAGGCAAGGGGTACTTGATCTTCAACCCCTACGGGGAGATAAAATAATTCCTGGGACGATTAAATCCAAATTCTGCTTCTCGAGCATGGCTGACGCTCATGATGTCACTTACACGCTGGGTAAGTCGCTCGACCGCACTTAATCCGTAAGACGCGCAACAGGAGGTCGTCGATTCCCGACAACGCCTACACGACGTCATCCATCTGATATGGCGGTTGGGTCCCATCACGAACGCTAGCATTGCGTCTCTTCATTTACGACCCATGTGGGGGCAAAACATGACAGTACCGTGAACTGTGCCTCACATGCTGCCAACGACAGGTCGCTCAACTATACTCATTGGAACTCCAACACCCTGCACTCAATGGGCAGATTCATCACGGGGAGTCCAAGCTCTTGACGTCATCTAGTAGCACCCACCCGGTGTGGCCTCTACCTAGTAGCCTCCCACGTCCACTATCTCTGCTATATGGACTCACCAACAAGCATCGTAGATAGTACCTGGGAGCACCCTCACAGGACTCTGGCCTCTACCGGACCACTACAATGCACGATGATATATCGAAGCGACTCCAACTATGGCTATGGAACCCAGTCCATAAGCGATCGCCCACCAAGCTGCAAAAGGACGCACCCAATCCCGATCGTACGCATCACCACTCGCTACAACACCTTTCAAGTGAGAGGGAAAGTGTCACGCCCCAGGGCGGCCGTCCCCGAGACGTGGCAAATATATAAATGATATCAGTAATCCATACACGAGGTCAAATAAATACTCCACAATAGAAAAGGCAATACACAAGTAACTGACATCAAATATATACAAAAAGCGGAAGCTCAAATGACTAAGTCTGTAATTCAAAGACATATTACAGACTAGAGTACACAATCATCTGTCCTGTGAGAGCCAATATATACAATAACTGACATCAACAGTCTACATACCGTGCACAAGCACAAGTATAATACATACAATAAAAAGGGAATGCTGATAGCCTCCGACTCGCAAGACATCCAACGCGAACGCAGGTCTCCTACTCGGATGGCGCCAGGGGAGCTCTTCTCTTGGATCCGACTCAGCGTCAACTGGGGAAAAACATAAGCGAGGGGTGAGCTACAAGCTCAGTGAGTGGTCAGAAACCAAACACCAACACCAACATTCGATCCTAAGGCAATCACCTATCAAGGAAACCATGGGTAGAAACCCAACGGTTAACAAGGTCACACGGCGGTGCGACCCTACCCTGCCCTTGCCCTAGCCCCCACAGGGGTGAGTCTAGGGACTCGAAGGACAACTTGCTGTTCTACACCGTTCGTCATCCGGTAGCGCTCTCCCAGGCAGCCTCTACCTGGAGCCGGCCACGGTCAGTACACTGTCGAGCGCATCGATGGTACCTACAGGTGGGGGTCCACCCAGGGCGGCTCGTACCTAGGAAGCATCCACACGGATCCGGCGAAGGGGAGAACGATAATTCAGGCTTGCAACATCGTCCGGTGGTCCACCCTCATGTAGCCTCACCTGGTACACTCCCTTGATCAGTACATCTGCCGAACGCATCGGGAGTACCTACAAGTGGGAGTCCTCTGTCAGGGCAGCTTCTACGTCGGGACCCCGGTATACGATGATATTGGGAGGAAACACTACTTGTTCGCAGCGCGAACCCTATGGAAAGCCAATCACTCAAGCTGGTGGGTCAAGTATCAACTCGAGCCCACAACACTCACACCAACACCCTCACCTCCGAAGGGTGACCTAGGTTGTCGGAAGTAACTGTACCAATCCCTCACCTTCACCCCAAAAGGGGTGACCCAGTCTCTTGGGAAGAGACTAGATCGTTTCTAAGCCCTTGGTCCACCGGTAGCCCTTTCCCCGGGTAGCCTCTGCCTGACATACTCCCACGATCAGTACACTGTCGACCACAGCAATGGTACCTACAGATGGGAGCCCGGTGCCAAGACAGCAATGGTACGCCAAGAAGTTCCTACACGGATCCAACGAAGGGGAAAACTGATAACTCATGCTCGCAGCGCAAACCCCATGGGAAAACCATCTATACAAACTGATGGGTCGAGTATCAACGCGACCCCACCCTACTCACGCCAACACCCTCACCCTCACCCCGACGGGTGACATAGGATCTTGGGGAAGAGGTCGATTGTTCTAAGCCCTTGGTCCACCGGTAGCCCTTTCCCCGGGTAGCCTCTACCTGACATACTCCCACGATCAGTACACTCTCGACCGAAGCGATGGTACCTACAAATGGGAGCCCGGTGCCAGGACAGCGTTTCCAACGCCGGGAAGTTCCTACACGGATCCAACGAAGGGGAGAAACAATCTACGCTCGCGGATACGATCCTCTTGGATCCGTCATCATCGGTTATCAAACACCGATAGGCGCAATGAATTCTCATGAATTCCCTCTAGGGCGCATAACTCAGATGCGGGGAAGACATTAATTATAAGTGTCAAAACCATGGTATGACCCCACAAGAGGTCATACACTTGTCTAATATATTAGACAAGAATCATGGCCATATCGGCATATATATATATATATGCAATTAACTACCCAACGATGACCTACTTAAACATGCATACATGGCATCAAACAGATAAACACACACAAATTACAACCTATTATACGTTGGATAAAACCAACCTAGAAGGGAAGGGTTAAGCGCGATCTGCGCAACAACAGGTGCATGCCAATAATTCCAAGCAAACCCGAGTCAAGTAGGAACTACATCTACTCACTCGGTTCGCGAAGAGAAGGAGGGCGAGGGAGAGGGAATGCCTCATCCTCTCTCGAGCTGGTCATAGTTTTGCCCCAACAGATGGGTGCAATAACTATACCACACCCTCGAGTCCTAAATCGGAGGAATATTATGCATACACCCGTTATTAACCCAAGTTAAACATGCTTGATAAATAGGGGTAGTCATTCAATCAAAATTACCTAAGTCATGCCATATTCTATACAATACATAAGCAAGTATAAGGTAGAATAGGAGTTCTACACAATATACGAGCTATACAACCTAGCATGCATGATATCTACATATTTAGGGTGCAAATAAAGCCCCATGGAAACGCGAAGCACGACTACGTGCCTCGAGCGCTCCCGGAAGGGTTGGAAATCAAACCACTCACCTAACGAGCGCACGGCTCGCGAAACGGAAGAGAGCGACGAGTTGAATCCGAAGCCTGAAATCAATCCACCAAGGATCATCCAATGGTTGCATTTGGCTATAACAAGCTGCTCGACACCACGAAGCACTCCGAACGCGTCTGAGCGCCGCAAGCACGCCCTCGAGTACCCCGTGCACGCTGCCCATGCACCTCGCACGCATCAAACAACGTCAAGCACGTCCTCGAGCACCTCGTGCATGCTTCCCACGCACTCCGCACGCATCGGGCAAGGCCAAGCACGCCCTCGAGCACCTCGTGCACGCTGCCCGCACACTCCGCACGCATCGAACAACGTCAAGCACACCCTCGAGCACCTCGTGCACACTGCCCGCACACTCCGCACGCATCGGGCAAGGCCAAGCACGCCCTCGAGCACCCCGTGCACGCTGCCCACGCACTCCGCACGCATCGAACAACGTCAAGCACGATCTCGAGCACCTCGTGCATGCTGCCCACGCATTCCGCACGCATGCGAGCACCTCATGCACGCTTCCCGCGCACTCCGCACGCATGCGAGCACCTCATGCACGCTTCCCGCGCCTTCCGCACGCATGCGAGCACCTCACGGACGCTTCCCGCGCCTCCGCACGCATGCGAGCACGCCGAGCGCGCACCCGCAGCCTCCGCATACCTCTTATGTGATCTCGAGTGTACCAATGCGTCAATCCCACGCCCCAACTAGTACACAAACACGAGTTTAGATGATGCATGAGGAAAGCCAATGGAAAGAGGAGAAGAAGAGGCATACTTGGTTCACTCACACATATCCACAAACAAGTGGTGTGCACACATACATAACACATAACACTTGAATATGTGTTTCCCCCCTCTTCAACTTCTTCAATTCCAAGCACACACAACAACAACAAGGCAATGGAACTTCTACTCTTCCCAACAGCCGCAACAGACCCGGCTGAACCCAACGGAGGAGAGCGGGAGGTCCATCCGCGGCTCCGGCATGCCCGCCGCCGTAGCTCCACCGCTACCACCACCGACCTCCGCACCTCCCCCTCAACAACACACCTTCAAAGACATGGAAGAGAAGACTTCATCACCACCTCCAATTTCTCCTCCTCATTTTTCACACCAGCAGATCTGCTCGAGAGAGAGGGGGACGAGAGATATTTTAGGCACATAAATATCTAAAAGTGGTGACAAAGACCAAAGTGTCCCTGCCCCGAAATCCTGGACAGACTTCACTTAAACGGCCATAACTCCCTCCATACAACTCCGAATTGCATGATTCCAGTGGCATTTGAAAGATAAGACGATTATCTACAACTTTCATGTTTACACCTAGATCAAATAACCCCTCGAGCTATTCTGAAATCTAGGATAAACATCATACAGGGCTGCAGCCTGGATTTCCTCAACTTCGGGGTATACATGGAAAAATACCCATAACTTTTAATATACGAATCCAGTTGATCCAATTCCACTTCCATATGGAAGCTATCCCCAAACTTAATATCTCGTAATAATATCGGATTTTTACCTCATCATCTTGGATTTTAATAAAATCAAATCCGAATATCAATCCGAAACTGCATAATTCCAAAAACGTTATCGGAATTAAACGAAAATTTTATGGGCAGTACTAAACAGTACCAGGACCCATAATATGCAGTTATATCTTCAATCAGAGTCCTTAAACCCCAGAAGGTAGCTAAAAATTAAAATTTTAGCGACTCCGATCGAAATTAGGACTCTAAATGACACAGGTCTAACAGAAAGGCAATCATCAAAGATGTTTCAAAGATATTCCCTGACCGGGAAAAAGAACCTCTTGAGAGGCATCATGAGGTCCCGAAATAGGACATCCCGATAACCAAACAAGGAACACGGAGCACCCTAGCCCGGGTCTCATTGATGACCCTGCAAGGCCCCTTAATCCCGAGCAGAAAAATGGAAGAAGACATCACTCATTAATGATAAAACGCCACATCCTCAAACTGGAAGCCGGTGCCGTTCGCAACTCCAAGGTTACCAGCAATACCGATGTCCGGGAATGAAGCTCCATAATCGAGACGCGATCCAACCTTAGAAATCATAACAAGTCCATCAATACAACACAACTGGGCTAGAAACTCCTTCCTAAGCCTTAGTCCCACAACAGGGGACCCAACACTAACCATGATCAGTCGACCTAGTTGACAACTTTAAGGGGGTCTAGGGGTGGTCACGTCCATGTGCACGGATGCGAGGAGGCATGTCAGCAACCTAAGAAAACTTCTAAAACCAGAGTACTCAGATAACAATTCTACGACTCATCTATACGACTCGACTTAGGCTCTGACAGGACCAGACTCTAATACCAACTTTTGTCACGCCCCAAGACAGCCGTCCCCGAGACGTGGCAATAAATAAGAGGTCAACAATGACTCCAATCAATAATACACAAGGCTAATGAAGCAATGACAACTGATAACACAACTGAAAAGCGGAATCATAAACTATCAATAAGTCTGTAAACCAAAAATATTATTACAGACTCGAATACACAATCAATGTCCTATGAGAGCCAAGTCTAGCTAATAAAATACTACAAGTGTCACACGCACGATTTACAAATACACAAGACTCCAGAACTGCTGACAGCATCACACTCGCCAATCCGCCGGACAGAATGCTTCCACGCACACAAGACCGCACCGTAGGGAAACTCCAGCTCCAAGCCTAACAACGCCCCTGTAAAATAAACAGTACGCGAGAGGTGAGCTACAAACTCAGTGTGTAGTTGAAAACCAAACACCACTACAACAATTTAATGTTAAGGCAATTTCCTTTCAAGGAAAAACATGGGTTGAAACCCAATGGATAATAGGGTCACACGGTAACGCAACCCACCTCACCCTCACCCTCACTCCCGAAGGGAGTCTCTTGGGAATCTTGGAGAGAGATCATACCGTTTGTCAATGAGACGCGGAATTACTGGTCTACACAACACTATTGGATCATCTACATAGAGATAATTGTCCATCGATATCTCTCAACATCGAGACCTAACTAGCCCCAACAACTATGGAAATGGATGAACAAACGAATGGGTCACGTAGCGACGTGACTCAACACATTCCCCGCCCCCGCCCCCGCCCCTGAAGGGGAGCTCCAGGGAGACCCGGGGAGAAATGAGAGTTAACCATAACACCTTGTGTTACTGGTTAATAAGACACAACATGTCCATCTGCTACGAGGTAGAGATATACTTCGATACCTCAAGCGTTAGGAGTAGCATACCCAAAGCCTCTACCTAGTAGCCTCTCCATGATTGCTATCTCTACCATATGGGCGCACGAATAGATGTCATAAATAGCGTCTGGGAGCACCCCACAGGACAACTACAAACAGGGCAGCTTCGACACAAATCCAATGAAGAGGAGAACGACTTCAAGCCCGCAATATCACTTGGTAGCCCTCTCCCATGCAACCTCTACTTGTCGGCCTTCCACAATCAGTACATTCGCTAGATGTGTACCACGGTACGCATCGGTAGCATCTACAAGTGGTTGCACCATACAGGACACCTTCTATGTCAGGTAGCTTCGACTCATGACGATGTCAGGAGGAAGCGCCCTGCGTTCGCAATGCGAACCCTATGGGAAAGCCAACTACCTTTGGTACTTATATATATATATATATATATATATATATATATATATATATATATATATATATATATATATATATATATCAATGATATCGAATACTCTTATATTCTCACACGGAGGCGTCACTCGGGCGCGAGGACTATCTGTACACTCGTGTAGAAAAGCCAAGGGCATAACCCAATAGGCGGTTCATACACACGCCTAGCACGGGTATGCCCAACTTAAATGCTGTAGCTATCGGTTTAACAAAACCGATGCAACGATGAATTCTTTTGAATTCAATACGAATGCGTCACTCGGATGCAGGGGACGATTATATCGCTAGCACTTTAACTAATAGGGTACGACCCGTCAACGGGTCATACCCTCGCCTATTACGGATAGGCAAATTAGTTAACATGCGCATATATATATAAGGAGAAATCATAACGTAGTTATATGTGCCACATGCACGATAATATATCAAATAGCTATAGGGGTACTCCCTAACATGGTTTTACATCATAAACAATAAATCATACAACATGCATACAAGGTATGGCCTACTTAAACATGCTTATAAGGCCATTAATCATACAATCATACAAAAATATATCCTAACATTCGTTGGTTATCACCAACTTAAGAGGAATGGGTCAAGCGCGATCTCGCGCACTAACAGGTGCATGCCAATATTCACAAACAAACCTGAGTCTAGTAGGAACTATATCTACTTACGCAGTTTACGCAAAGAGAGAGGGCGAGAGAGAGGGAAAGCCTCATTCTCTCCGAAAGCTGGTCATAGCTTTGCCCCAACAGATGCGTGCAACAACTATATCACGTCCTCCAGTCTTTTGACCAAGGAATATTAATTATGCATCCGGTTATTAACTCATGATTAAATATGCTGGATATAATTAATATAGTGGGGACAGTATTACAATACTACCTAAGGCATGCCATATTCTAATACATCTATAAACACATTCGAAAATACATGCCCGAAACACAAGGGGCGCACGAAAACACAATTATTGAAACACGCATATCTTAGTGCCTCGGCACCTACCCAAACCCCCGGGTAGCCACACGCGTGGCCCCCGCACTCATACGCACGCATGCGCACACGTACACGCGCCCCCGCACCCCCACGGCGCACTGCCACGCGTCGATATGCGCACCCGCGCGCTGCCCCACGCGCGCGCACCCATGCGCGCACTGCGCGCCCGACACTCCCTCGCACGCCTGCGCGCACGGCCGACCCCGTGCACTCGCACCCGACTGCTCCCTCGCGCGCTCACGCACGCGCCCCCGCGCACTCGCCTAGCCACTTCTAGCCCCTCCCCAACCCTCCTCTCACACCCAAACTTACTCACCTAGTATGCAAGACCCCTCCAAAGCTCCTAAGCCCTAGAAAATCATAAAAGAAGGGGGGAAATGACTTACCAAAAGAGGGGAAGGGAAGGGGGAGATGCGGGGCTCTTGCCGCACTCATGGCCACCTTAACCACCACCACCACAAAGCCTCCTCTTCAGCCTCTCCTCCTCCTTTCTCGGCTGAAAATCAGGGGAGGGAAAAGTCCATGGAGCATGAGATGGAGAAGGGGGAAGGAATACACAACACACATAAATACACACAAAAGGGGCTGGACTAGAGAGCAAACGAGGGAAGGAGAGAGACCCCAAGGTCGTAACATTTGGGGGAGATTAAATAGGCAAAGGAGGATCAAATGGCAAAATCGTCCCTGACATGAAATTCTGAATGGGCTTCACTAGAATAGCCATAACTTCCTCAATATAGCTCCGAATTGCACGATTCTAATGCCATTAGAAATCTAAGAAGCTTATCTACAACTTTCATGTTTATAACTAGATCAAATAACATCTTCCGCTATTCCAAAATCTAGGCTAAACATCAAACAGGGCTACTGCCTGAATTTCTCATCTTCGGGGTATACTCGGAAAAATACCCATATCTTTTGATATATGAATCCAGTTGATCTAATTCCACTTTTGTATGAAAGCTAGCTCAAAATTGAACATCTCTTGATAATATCGAATTTTTACCTCATCATCTTAGATTTTAACAAAATCAAATCCGAATACCAAATCAAAACTGCATAATTCCAAAAACGTTATCGGAATTAAATGAAAATTTTATGGGAAGTACTAAATGGTACCAGGACCCATAATATGCAGTTATATTTTCAATCATAGTCCTCAAACTCAAAAAGATAGCTAAAAAACTAAAATTTTAGCAACTCCAATCGAAATTAGGACTCTAAATGACACAGGCCTAACAAAAGAAGCCACCAGGAGAGTGGAGGACCTCCATGTTGCCTTCAAGGAAGTGTGATGTGGAAATGAGAGGCTCCATATTGTCGGTACCGTCGGGGAGGCCTCCGGGGTGTCGGAGCGGATTCCGGCGGGGTGCGCGGTGAGCGCGCGTGTGCGTGTGTGGGGGTTCTTCGGGGATTCGGATCGGATGCGTGCCCTGGCGGGCTCGGTCGGATCGTCTTCTCGAAAGGGTGATGGGTGTGTCGGTCCTGGTTGAGGCGCCCGATAGCGTCTCAAGAGGATTCAGGGGTTTGTGTGATCGCCACCTGCTTTTTCTAAAAGCAGGAAAAGGTTTGGTTTGGTTTTGGTCGCCTACGTGGGGAGTTTGTGGGGTCTCCGCTCTGAGACACGGATATACCGTACCCAGAGGTGAAAAACAGGTATCCTATTATGCTTCTAGGGCTTGACTAAAGGAGTTATGGGACAAAGGGGTGTAAGTGGGGTGTGTATAGGGCGGCGGTTAGTTGGATCTAGCCGTCTGGTGAGGGGCGGCTACTAGGGTTTAGCCGTCCCAGGTCTGGTTTGGTTTGGGCAGAGCTTTGGTAGGAAATGGGTTTGGTTTTTGGGCAGAGGCTAAGCTAGGTTTAGCCCGGGTTTCTGGAGGGTGGAATGAGAGGGTGTTTTTGTGTAGGGAATGGGTGTTTTCTCTCACAAAAGAGGCTCTCTCTCTCTCTCTCTTGGGATTTCTAGTGTGGAAAGGGAATGTGAATTGTGGGATGTTGGTGTGGATTTGTTGATTGAAGGATGATGATGTTGTATTTGGGCTTGGGACCCCTCTATTTATAGTAAAAGAGAGGTAGGAAAATATCCCGAGGGTAATGGAGTGGGTTGGCTTCGATTGGACCTCTCATTAATTCTCTGGTTTTTCTATCAGAGACCAGGTGAAGGGCGGCTAAATCTAACTAGCCGCCCAAGATGGGGCGGCTACTTCCTAGTAGCCGCCCCTATCATGACCTGCCAAACGTCCCATCTCTGACAAGCGGTGGCTTGGGTCGGTTACTCGGTTTGATCCGGCCAAGAGAGGGCGGCTAAAGGTCATGACCCGCCGCAATGATCAGCATTTAATGCTGCTTTATGTCCCATCCAGGGGACTAGTCCAAAGTCGGCCAAGGGGCGGTCAGTGGGGCGGCTAGTCTAAACTAGCCGCCCAGGCGGCTAGTTAGGGCTAGCCGCCCCTTTCCAGGGACTTGAGGTTTTTGGTTTTTAGAGTGGCGGGATTTTGTTTTTAGGTCTAGGGCTAGGGTTAGGGTTTCTGGTTTTAGGTCAAGGCTAGGGTTAGGGTTTAGGTTTAGGTCAAGGCTAGGGTTAGGGTTTCTGGTTTTAGGTCAAGGCTAGGGTTAGGGTTTAGGTTTAGGTCAAGGCTAGGGTTAGGGCTAGGGTTAGGGTTTCCGTTCTAGGTCTAGGTTAGGGCTAGGGCTAGGGTTAGGGTTTCCGGTCTAGGTCTAGGTTAGGGCTAGGGTTAGGGTTTCTGGTTTACCGTACCTTTGGTTCTCTACTTGGATGTCCAACTGTGGGATATTTCCGGGTGTTACTTGAAGTATTTCTCTCTCTCTGGACGGTCAAAATTGGGGTATCTACAATTGTCCCTCATCGGACGGAGTCTTTGTGCAAAGCAGGAAAGACTTCGACCGATGATAAGGAAAGAGACCCCTTATTTTGGCCGTCCCGACCTTCAAGAAGTTATGCCAACACGAACAGTACTATTCGGGGAGTTGATTTAGACTGTCAGAGGCTAGGTCTTGACTTAGAATTTTTAGCCGAAAGGATGATCCAGGTGGAAGGCGGGGAAAAGTAAATGGTGTGTGATCCAACCCGTGGTCGGGGTTCTTAGCTATCGTGCGCGGAGCAGCCCAGCGTCAGTTTCCTCGTGCCTACCGTTCCCGTGCTTGGAAAAACTCAGCAAGGAGGGGATATCGCCGACAGAAAGCAAGTAAAAGTTGAGTTGGGTGAATTGGATCATCCGAAGGATAAGAATTCTGGAAAAGAACCAGAACTGAAGAAATTCAAATTTGAGCGGTACTGAAAATGCGGTGAAACTTCGAGAAAGTCGTGTTTGATCAAGTAATGTCTGGAAATAAGCCAATACATGGTTGTTTTGGTATGGAGAACCTTAGAATTTAGGGCTGAGAAGAGTTTGGAAAGGGGTTTTGAAGCAAAACAAAGAAACTGGGAGGGGCGGCTAGTTGTAACTAGCCGCCTGAGAGGGAGCGGCTACTCGCGGGTAGCCGCCCCTGGACTGGGTCCCTTATAACCGAAAAGACCCTCTCTCTCTCCATACGTTTCAAAAACAGTTTCTCTTCCCTCCTCTCTTCTTCCCTTCGGTTTCAAACTCAAAACCCTGATTTCTTTGCCTTTCTTTCCTTCATTTCGACCTCAATCTTTCTCTTTCTCTTGATTTCGAAAACCCTAGGTTTGGGTTCTCTTTTTTTTCACACCGAGGAAGATGACGAGGTCGAAGGCGATTGTTTTGAGGGGAAAGCGACCACGGGTGGCTCGTGGAGAGCGTAGCCCGAGCTCTTCATCATCGGAGAGCGATAGGCTGGAGGTCGAGGCCGTGGGGGAGGCTATGGGTTTGACGGAGATGCCGCCGGCGGACATTGGCGTGGGTGAGGTCGGGGATTTACCTTCGGGAGCTATCCCGGAGGTAGGAGGGAGTGTGATAACGCAAGAGGAGGCGTGGGGATCGACCGGTGGTGGCCGAGGAGGTGGTTCCGGGGGTTGGAGGATCGATTGAGGGTGCAACCGAGGGGGTAGGGGTCGGGGGAGTTAACGAGGAGATGAGGGCGTCATTGGATGCCCTCGCTGGGATGTTGGATAGGGAGGCCACAGAGGCCAGGGCTGAGGAGGAGGAGAGTAGGGCTATAGGGGCCTTTGCGGAGTTTATCTTCGGTGTGGGGAGGGTGGAGGGGATAGGAGAGGCTAGGGATGGGGCCGGGGAGGCCGAGGGTATGGGCACCGGGGCTGCCGAGGCCGGTGTGGGTGTTGGGGCTGAGGCCGAGGGGGCCGTGTTCGAGGAGGATGAGGAGGAGGATGACGACGGGATGGACAATCCCGACGAGGCCGAGGTGGACGCTCCTGGGTCCACACGGACCGTGGTATGTTCCTAATCTTTTAGTCTTAGCCTTTTATTTTGGTATATATGCACGTGTTTTGGTTGGTATGAATATGTTGTATATGTGTATTATACTCGTATGTGTGTTTTAAATAGGCATGCTTGCGTATAAGTTTAGTCATGGTGGGATGTGTAAGTATGCTGAGATGGGTTTGTTTTTATAGGGAGGGGGATAATTTCTATATATATATCCATGTTTGTTATATGTATATAAAGGAGAAAGAGATGACATAGTTAATATGCTTGCATGCGATACTTTTCTACGTGTATGTGATTTCGTACGTGTTTGATCGTGGTAGGGCATGAGGGAGTGTATGCATGCATTTCATGGGTTCGAGTTCTATATTGCTGTATTGCTTAGGTGTGTTGAGGGGAGGTATAAGCATGATAGGCCTGATGTAAGAAAGCGTGTGAGTGGTGACCACGGTGGGATGTGTTTGATATTCGTCTAGCATGCGTGATCATATGAGGAGTGTAGCTTCTTACTTTCATGCTTTTGTTTCTTTTTTTAGCATGTGGAAGTTTCATTTTGCTAAGCATGGTTTAAAATGATTTCGTAGATTTGGATTCTTACCTCTCGCTCGCTTTTAAACTGACCAATGTTCCCTTCGTTTGTTTTGTAGAGGCCGAATCGTATCCGGGCTTTATGGCACGGGACGAAGAGATGGGTACAACGCCTTGGGGCAGGGGGAGAGGAGCTTGGTGGATGGAGCGGGCTTCCGTTCCTTCTTCCTGATCGAGCCATTCCACGTCCACCGTCCTTACGTGGAGGCTTTGGCGGAGAGGTGGGATCCGGAGAGTTGCGCTTTCATTCTCCCTACTGGTGCTGTCATGCCGACCCTTGAGGACGTCCATCGGATTACTGGCCTTCCGGTTTTGGGGGAGGCAGTGAACGCGGCCACCCTAGCTGACTACAGGGGGCTTTTCCGAGAGTTGATCGGGGATTGGGAGTTCGTGGAGCGGGAGCGGACGCTGAACCGGATCCCTTTAGGGCGGCTTTCGGGGCAGTACGGCCTCGGTTCCTTTACAGAGCGTCAGAAGGGCGAAGCTGCAGCTAGCTTCGAGAGGCGGCGGGCGATGATCGAGGCGAGAGAGGCGGCCGCGTGCCCACAGAGGGCACGAAGGGAGTTGAGGGCGTTCTTCCTCTACTTCTTTGGCCGGGTCCTCTTTTTGACGGCCTATGATAAGGTTTCCTCGCATTCTCTCTTGCTGATGAGGGACCTGGAGGGCATGGGGCGCTACGCTTGGGGAGCGGCGATGCTTGCCCATCTATTTGTGGAGCTCTCGAAGAAAGTCAAGAGGGCCGGGGGAAAGAACCTTGGCGGCTTTGCGCCGTTTCTTCAGGTACGTGTAAGTGAGTGGTAAATGTCTTTTCTTTGGCTTAGCTCTCTTTGATCGTGACGATTCCCCTCTTGCTTTGCTAGATCTTTGGGTACGAGCACTTCTCCATTGATCGCCTGACTTTGGCTCCGTTCGATCATGCCCTCCCTTGGGCCATGAGATGGGAACCCCGGGGATCTTCCCGCTTGCACCGCCTCGCCCAATTCCGAGAGGCCTTCCGTGCCTTGTCGGAGGAAGATGTATAAGTTTTCTTTGAATTTCTTTGGCTCGTATTTGGTTTTCTTTTGGCTAAGCACTCTTCCTATCTTTTGATGCTTTTTTTTTCTTTTTAGATGACGTGGAGGCCTTACTCGGGAGAGGTTCCTGAGGCTCTGGCGCGAGATGTCTGGTTGATTTACTTCAATGAAGTCGTATTCCATGCGATCAGCCGGGTCGTCCGCCAGCTTGGATACCATCAGTGGGTGCCCGGTCCTCTTCCGTGGCGCCCCTCGATTCCAGTGGCCGGGATTCCTCGGGATACGAACCTCCCGAGGAACTACGCGACGTATGTGGCGGGATGGATGGGCCGAGGCGTCTTGGTGGGGCGTCGTCCCGAGGTGACTTCGAGGGACGAATACCTAGCTTGGTATCATTGGGAGTATGCGGGTATCCTCGGGACGATGGAGGAGGAGATCCCGGATGCCTACGTAAGTTTGGAAGTTCTCCTTCTCTTCTTCGTTCTCTTTTGCTTGAATATTTTTTGAGTGGTGTTTGCTTTTGTAGGTTGAGTTGAATGAGATGGAGAAGAGGCTCAAGGCCGCCAATGAGCACCTCCAAGCGCGAGCTAGGCAGATAGAGGTGTTGCGGGTTTAGAGGGGACGCTTGCAGGACCAGGTCCGGGTCCTTGAGGCTCAGGTGGATGCTCTGTCGAGAGCGAGGGCTGACGGTGCTTCCTCTTCTTCCGCCCCTCCTTCTTCCATGATTTCCGAGCGAGAGCTCGAACTGACGAGGGAGCTAGATGTGGCCCGGAGTGAGTTGACGGCCGTGCGGATGGATCTAGGCCAGGCGAGGGGTAGGGCTTCTCGGGCTGAGGAGGAGGCGGACCGGCTGAGGTCCATGGTGGCCTTGAGAGAGGAGGGGTTCATCACCCTAGGCTGCGAGAGGGACTCCCTCCAAATGAGGGTGTCGGAGTTGGAGGCTTCGGCGGGCATTCCTGGAGGTTTGATGGGAGACCTGGTTCGTTCTCTCCAGGCGGCCGGGGATAGGGATCGAGAGGCGCTCAGGGCGTCGGAGGCGAGGGCGCGGGAGTTGGAGGAGAGGTTGAGGGCCGCTGAGGATCGGGCCAGAGGGACAGAGAGTCGCCTCCGACAGAGATTGGAGAGGAGAGACAGAGACATGCAGCAGGTCCGTCTCTGGGAGGCCACTATGAGGGGGAAATTGGTTGGAGGGGGCTCTATGACCGAGGCGGACCTCGATCTTCTTCCACTTGCGCCTGACCATTCTCTCTCGGCTTCCTTGGTTACCGGGGCCACCTTCAGCCGTGCCTCCCGTCCTTCGGCGTCTCGAAGTCGTGGGATATACGTGAGGGCCGCGTCTTCGGTTCGAGAGACTCCTGCCGCTCCCGATGCTCCAGAGGTTCAGTCTTCTCCTCATCCGCTGCTCCCTTCTCAGCCAAGTCAGGACGTTCCTCCTACTCAGCCACCAGCGGATGACGATACACCAAGGTATAGCTTCTTTGTGTCTTGGTTTTAATAGAAGAATAGTACATATGCGATGAATTCATGCTTTTCTTCTTTTGTTTTTGGTTTTAGGTGATATTTTGGTGAGGTATAGCTCAAGACTTCAGAGTTTGGAGCGTTTCGAAGGAAAGGATTCTTTTTTAGGCTTTCTTAGGTTTAGAAAAAAAACAGTCTATGTTTGTGGTTTTGGGTGGGACAATTTAATTATTCTCCTTTGTATGCATGTCTTGGAATATGTTAGTATGGATGTTCATGGATATGTATGTATGTGTAGATGAATCTGGATTTTTATAGGTTTGATTCATGGATGGGTGTAGGTTTTGATATATAATTCGTTTTAGCATGGTATCTATACAGGTTTTGTGTATGAATATGTGTATGAAATGTGTACATGCAGGTTTTTGGAAAGAATTTGATTTTAATAGGTAAAGAAGTGTTGAAGAGTTGATTGGATATGGACTGACATAACTGAAAGAGGTGCAGGCAAGGGGTGGCTAGTGTAAACTAGCCGCCCAGTGAGGGGCGGCTAGTTATTTTTAGCCGCCCCCTGCCTAGGGCAAGCTCACCTGAAACAAAGGGCAGGGGCGGTTAGTGTAAACTAGCCGCCCAGTGGGGGGCGGCTAGTCGAGTTTAGCCGTCCCCTGCCTGGGGCAATTTGGTCCTGCTGCTCCTGTCTGCTGCTGCTGCTGAAAGTTTTTGTGACCGTTCCAACCTTTGGGACCTATAAAAAACATTCTTTCCATGGACCAAGTGTTAAATCTGTCCAGATTGCGCCCCTGCGCTGACTTTCGAGCCCTTCTTGCTTGAATTGTCAAGGGCTACAATCCATCTTAAGGTAAAATGGAAGGGTAATGCGAGAAAATAACGTGCGGGAGACCATGCCTTAGTGCGTAAGGAAGGGATTCCAAGTGCGTGAGTGAAGAAAACTTTTAAGTATGTGTAAAAAGGTGGGACAATTTCTTCTCAGGCATGTGCGGCAAGGGTACGAAATGAGTGGGGACAATTGTAATATTTGTGGGGACAATTTTAATATGTGGGGACAATTTTAATATGAGTGGACAATTTTAATATGAGTGGGGACAATTTTCAAGAAAATCGGATGCCAAGGTGTTTTGGAAAAGGAAAATGCACACTTATGCGTAAGTATATGTGGCATAAGGGGGCATTTTAGTTCTTCAATGGCTTTTCATGTGAGAGGGCAATGTTCTGGAATTTCTGAAGTAAAGGATGCCATCAAGTCCCCGTGGAGGAGCCCTTGTGGTCACCCATGTCCGGACCAGGATCGTATTTGAATGGTATAGGCCTTAGGTGTCAATTTTTCTAGGTTCATGGGTTTCAAATGCTTAATCGTATTATTCTAAACATGCTGAAAAATCCATGAGTGTACCAAGAGTCGAGTCAAATAAGCTTCTCTTGGATAAACAAGTTTCTAAGTGAACTCATGTGAGTGTGTGTAGTTTGTAAACCTGGACACGATCTATCTTTGGTCGAAATTTTGCCTTTCCCGGCAGACGTAGTTCAATTCAGAATCCCATTGCAAAAATAAAAGGGGAGGGGGAGAATGGGGTAAGAGTAATATCTTCCTTTTGGGCAATATTTAGAATTGTCCTAGTCTAGCACATGTCTTACTTTCTAGGTCCCTCTGGCTTTCTTCTTTTTACCACTTCTTTATTTTGGGATGGAAAGCACAGTCCGTTGTTTGGATCTGTACTGGTATAGCCGTTGTTTAGCGTATACCGTGCGTAAAGGCGTGAAAGCCTGCTAAATAGAGAGTTAACCCGTTCACCTAGGTGTTTGGCCTCTCATTGCCCGATTTCTCTTTTTTTTGTTTTTGATTTGATTTGAGGGGGGGGGGGGCTTTTCTATTTTTCACCCCGATTCTTTTCATGCTTCCCCTCTAGAAGTGTTTATATAGTGCCAGAGCCAGTTTTGGGACATATGCCAGGTCTAGGTAACTCCTCATTTCGACCTAGGGTTAATACGAGTAGGGCGGAAATAAGGGATGTTTTGCTTTGGGGGTTTTAAATTGTCCCATTCTACAGGGTAGGCAATTTCTCTTCTTTCAGGTGAATCTAGTCCAGTTATACGTGTGTGAAGGAAACGGCATGATTTGGCGGAGATGTGTTCAAATAGATACGAGTTTATCTTTGAGAGTCTTATAATTCTATCATCAAGTACTAAACGCTGGAAATCGCAGGAAGGAAGAATAATAGTTCTTAAGTATTGAAAGCTATTCATGCATGGAATTTCTTTAGGTAAAGTGCATTCCACGAACCTGGAACCTCGACTCCTTCGGCATCTACCAGGCGGTAGGCATTCCCGGAATAGGCCTGGGTGATCACATAGGGTCCCTCCCATGTGGGTTGCAACTTTCCTCTTGGGTGAGGCTGTCTTGATGGCATGATTTGCTTGAGTACTAATTCCCCGATTTCAAATTTTCTTTTAATTACCTTCTTTTCAAATGCCCTTGCCACCCTTCTTTGGTAGGCATGGGCATGGTCTGCTGCTCTTAGTCTTTTCTCGTCTAGTAGTTCGCTTTTGTTTTATATTTGTTTTGAAAGTGTGGAAACAGATGCATACTTATGGTTTTGAAAAAGGGGACTGTGTTAGCGAATAGATACGTTTTTGGAAAGAAAATGGGGATAAAGTTTTGGAAAATGACTTTGTTTTTAGAAGGGAAGTATGGAAATACGGTTTTGTAAAAATGTTTTTTTTTGTTTTTTTTTTTTGGCGGAAATCATGGAAATATGGTTTTGTAAAAACATTTAGCTTTGAAGAGGCGCAGATTTGGAAAACATTTTTGTTTGGAAATGCGGTTTGTAAATGTTTTCGTTTGTTTGGTAACAAGTAAAGAAAGTTTGGAAAATTTATTTGGAAGTATGGAAATATGGTTTTGTAATACTTTTGTTTTTTTTTGAAGGAGAGTGTGGAAAACATTTTTTTTGTAAAAACATTTTTGTTTTTTTTAAAGAAGAGTGGAAATAAAGCCAGGGAACAAGTATGTTCAGAGTTGGGGAATGAAAGTTGATCAGCATGTATTTTTTTTGGATTTTGGGTTCTTTTAGGAAAGCAGGAAACAAATACGTATAGGGTGATGAAAGACGAAAGCTGGTAAACAAATATTTTGATCTTTTGATTTTTAGAAAAAGCTGTGAACAAATATGTACAGGATGTCGAAAGCTTACCCGGGGGGATCGGTACCCGGTTCTTGGATTTATGTTGTTTCCTCGAGTCGGCTTCGCTTGGTTGGCCGGCTGATGTCCGGTGGGGGTCCCCTATTCCCAAACTCTTCTTCCCTGAGCCTTTTCAAAGGCCTCCCTTGATGGAGCAGTTCTTCGTCGATGGAGCCTGGCTGCCAACATGCGAGCACCTCTAGCCGGATGCGCATGGCACAGACGCTTCAATGCCGGGCCCGCGTCTCGTTAAAGCGTGCTTCTCCCCATATGGATATTACTTTCCCGCGGTACGGGAAGCGAAGACATTGGTGTCGGGTGGATGAGACAGCTTCGATGCTGTTAAGCCATGTCCTCCCAACAATCAAAGGGTGGGGTTATTGTATGTTCATCACCATGCAATTAACGATGGTGGAGACTGGGCCGATCTTCAGTGGGAGCGTGACCAGTCCGCAAGCGTTCTTGCGTGTGCTGTCGATGGCATAAATGTATTCGTCTGAGGGCTCCAATCTGGGAACCCGGCCTTCTAGCTTCTGGTAGGCGGAATATGTAAGAACGTTAGTTTCCACTCCCGTGTCGATGAGAATGTGCCGGAATTCCCTTCCTCCGAGTATGACAGTGATAGCGAGGGGTGCGGAACGCGCTCCGGCTTTGGCGACTTCATGGGGGAGGAAGGTGATCGAGTTGGGCTCCGCAAGATTGCTTGGTGGATGCGGGGTCCTGGCCGTTTCTTCTGAGGGATAGTTGTAAGCGGACCCAGGTGGACTACCACTTTCATCCTCGTTTCCCAGTCGTAGGGCTAGTGTGAACATATTATGTATCGCCCAATTGTTCTCGTTCTCATACTGGAGGCGCGCCTCTTCCCAGATTGTCAGGATATGACTTAAGAAGGGCAGTCGAAGGCATTGGTGCCGGGGGGAACAGATAGCTTGGATGCTGTCTAACCATGGTCGCCCCAACATCAATGGGTACCTTGTGTCGATGTCGGCCACGAAGCAGGCTACCTCATAGATAAGAGGGCCGACAGATAACTCGAATGTTCCGGGGCCGCGGAGAGTCTTCCCGGTATAGTTGAAAGCTTGAATAGTATGGTGGGCCGGTTGGACGGGAGGACGACCTAATCCGGGTATCTTTTGGTAGGTGGAACATGTCATTATGTTCATTCCTGACCCTGGATCTACGAAGATGTTGTTTAGCCACAACATTTGGAGTCGTCCGCGGATGTGTAGGGGGTAGACTCGCAGTCTGGGATCCGGGAGGTCTTGGTCAGTGAATGAAATGGTCATTGGGCGGCGGGGGCCATCGATGGTGTTGGTACTCTTGGAGGACCCGTTGTCGTCCGGATGCAGATCATCCGACGTACATTCCCCTCCTTCGGGTCCTTCACTAGCTCCTTCTGGGATCTCCTCAAATGGCTCTTCTTCTTCGTCTCCTCCCGGGTTTTCTAGTCCGCTTTCGTCGGACTCGATGTTGATGACTGCGGGAAGGGCGAGAATTGCATCTTCTTCTTCGCCATAGAGTATGGCAAGGTCATGATCGTCGAGGTTCAGCTGGAAGGGCTCGTTCTGCTCTTCCTCCTCGGATTCTTCGGACAGACTGTCGTCAGTGACGTCTTCCGAACTGCTTGGCTGCGGTGATGATTGTCTTCCTCTCCTGACCATGTTTACCATGTGGGCTCCAGATGTGGATGCTTGGTTGTGACCTGGCAATGGGTCAGTAAAAATGCCAAGTGGCTTGGAGGCTCGAGAATTGCCCTGGTTTAAGTGGCTTTTGATCATGGCCCAATCAAGGGGCCTGTCATCATTTAAATCATAGATAAAATCTCGAGAAACAGTGCATTGTTCTACGGTATGACCATGTTGTTGGTGGTATTGACAGTAACGTAGCCTGCTGGCCCCGGGGAGTGGAGGTTTAGCAGCTGGGAGGGAGATACTATTTGTGTCCATTAGTACCCTAAAAATCCTAGTTAGCGTTTCTAGGAAGGGAGGGTAAGGGTCCCTCTTTCCCGTTCGTCTTTGATCATAGGATATCAGAGGGGAGACCTCATTATAAGTATATTGGGAGGGCTGCCTAGGACTTAGGTTCTGACTCCTTAGGAAGCTGGAATAAAAAGGGGTCCTAGGCTGGCCTTGTCTTGAGATTACAGGGTTTTGGACTGGGGAACTTTGGATCACCGGGTTTTGTTGTGTCGGCACGGGGACGGGTACTGATCGAGTAGTGAAGTTTTGGTTGATTGGTCAAGGCGGTGCATACCCGGATGAACCGGACGTGTACTGTCTCGGAGCCATTCCTAGATCAGGAACTCGTGCTCCGTTCGAGTAGAGTGCCGATACTTGTGTAGTAATCCCCTCTACCGTGGGGGTTTGTGCCTTGCGAGGCGGTTGTCCAACCCTATGGCTGATAGGTGGGGAGTGGGTTTGTACTACTAGGGCTGCACAACGGAAAATCCTGTTGTGGCGGTCAATCAGAAGCTGATACGTAGTACAATCTCCGTACGAAAGGCTCGTACGAAGTTCTGGACTCAGGCTCTGTAACATCATGTCAATTTCTTGACATTCTGTGAGTTACAGGCCGGTCCGGTGGACAAGTGTGCGCCACCGAGACACGCATTGCTCGAATTCCTGCCTAGGCCTCATTCTCTCTACGGTTAAATCTGAAATAGAGGGGGTCCTAATCCTCTGATAACCGTAGCGGCCCAAAAACTTCTCGCTTACAGCCGAGAAATTCGACAAGTGATCTACAGGGAGGGTGGAGAACCATTGTAGTGCTTCTCCTTCCAATGATTTCTGGAAGAGGAAGACTAGTAGAGGTTGATTATCTAGAAACGGGTGTGCGTCTAGATAAAATGCAGTTAAATGAATGTCTGGGTCTCCACGACCGTTATACCGGTGGAATTTGGGGATTTTGAATCCCTCCGGTAGGTGGACTGACGGGATTTGTCTCAGGTTATGTAGAGACATGTGTTTGGGGGCTGAGGGACCAGTCTCGGAGAGAATTCTCCGGATGGTATCATCCAGGGTTTCTCCCCGGGGAGGGCTGCCTAGCGGTCCCGGGTTTGGGATGGCCTGGTAGGGGTCTGGGGTGGAAACTGCTGGGAATATTGGATTCGCGGGGGAAAGGGGGGTTAACGAAAAGACGCTCGGGTTGACCGAGTGACTGGGTGTGAATGGGGTCTTGGGAGTGGCCTTAGGGGTTTCGACAGGGGTCTCTTGTCTTAGGGTTTTGACCTGGCGGTAGTCGGCGAGGTCATGAAACATGTCCTCTACGGATTGGTATCCTAGATTGGCCATCTTTTCCTCTAGATGGGTCAGGAATTGCGTGGCCTGACCCTCTTGGTGGGTTCTTTCCTCTAGTATCTCCTCCTCTAAGTGGGATTCCATGATGCGTGTGAAATGATTTAAGGGAATGAATGCAGATATAAAGCAGTAAATAAAGCGGTAAAGGATTGCGCAGCGGTGTGCGGCTTACAAAGCAGTAAAGGATTGCGCAACGGTGTGCGGCTTACAAAGCAGTAAAGGATTGCGCAGCTGTGTGCGGCTTACAAAGCAGTAAAGGATTGCGCAGCTGTGTGCGGCTTACAAAGCAGTAAAGGATTGCGCAGCTATGTGCGGCTTACAAAGCGGTAAATGATCCTGTGATGTGAATTAGAGGAGGAACTGATTCGAGGGTGTCGGAAACTCTAACCTTCCTAGAGGGTTGATGGCATTCTAGTCAAGCTTGTAAAAGGGGGCAGAAGAGGATCACCTTTTGTTGTTTTTTACGAGGGACGTCCCACCGTGATCGCTAGATTTGTCGGTACCGTCGGGGAGGCCTCCGGGGTGTCGGAACGGATTCCGGTGGGGTGCGCGGTGAGCGCGCGTGTGCGTGTGTGGGGGTTCTTCAGGGATTCGGATTGGATGCGTGCCCTGGCGGGCTCGGTCGGATCGTCTTCTCGGAAGGGTGAGGGGTGTGTCGGTCCTGGTTGAGGCGCCCGATAGCGTCTCAAGAGGATTCAGGGGTTTGTGTGATCGCCACCTGCTTTTTCTAAAAGCAGGAAAATGTTGGGTTTGGTTTTGGTCGCCTATGTGGGGAGTTTGTGGGGTCTCCGCTCTGAGACACGGATATACCGTACACAGAGGTGAAAAACAGGTATCCTATTATGCTTCTAGGGCTTGACTAAAGGAGTTATGGGACAAAGGGGTGTAAGTGGGGTGTGTATAGGGGGGCGGCTAGTTGGATCTAGCCGTCTGGTGAGGGGCGGCTACTAGGGTTTAGCCGTCCCAGGTCTGGTTTGGTTTGGGCAGAGCTTTGGTAGGAAATGGGTTTGGTTTTTGGGCAGAGCCTAAGCTAGGTTTAGCCCGGGTTTCTGGAGGGTGGAATGAGAGGGTGTTTTTGTGTAGGGAATGGGTGTTTTCTCTCACAAAAGAGGCTCTCTCTCTCTCTCTCTCTCTCTCTCTCTCTTGGGATTTCTAGTGTGGAAAGGGAATGTGAATTGTGGGATGTTGGTGTGGATTTTGTTGATTGAAGGATGATGATGTTGTATTTGGGCTTGGGACCCCTCTATTTATAGTAAAAGAGAGGTAGGAAAATATCCCGAGGGTAACGGAGTGGGTTGGCTTCGATTGGACCTCTCATTAATTCTCTGGTTTTTCTGTCAGAGACCAGGTGAAGGGCGGCTAGTTCTAACTAGCCGCCCAAGATGGGGCGGCTACTTCCTGGTAGTCGCCCCTATCATGACCTGCCAAACGTCCCATCTCTGACAAGCGGTGGCTTGGGTCGGTTACTCGGTTTGATCCGGCTAAGAGAGGGCGGCTAAAGGTCATGAACCGCCGCAATGATCAGCATTTAATGCTGCTTTATGTCCCATCCAGGGGACTGGTCCAAAGTCGGCCAAGGGGCGGTCAGTGGGGCGGCTAGTCTAAACTAGCCGCCTAGTATGGGGCGGCTAGTTAGGGCTAGCCGCCCCTTTCCAGGGACTTGGGGTTTTTGGTTTTTAGAGTGGCGGGGTTTTGTTTTTAGGGTTAGGGCCTGGTTTAGGGTTTAGGCTTAGATCCAGGGCCAGGGTTAGGGTTTCTGGTTTTAGGTCAAGGCTAGGGTTAGGGTTTAGGTTTAGGTCAAGGCTAGGGTTAGGGTTTCTGGTTTTAGGTCAAGGCTAGGGTTAGGGTTTAGGTTTAGGTCAAGGCTAGGGTTAGGGCTAGGGTTAGGGTTTCCGGTCTAGGTCTAGGTTAGGGCTAGGGCTAGGGTTAGGATTTCCGGTCTAGGTCTAGGTTAGGGCTAGGGTTAGGGTTTCTGGTTTACCGTACCTTTGGTTCTCTACTTGGATGTCCAACTGTGGGATATTTCCGGGTGTTACTTGAAGTATTTCTGTCTCTCTGGACGGTCAAAATTGGGGTATCTACACATATGTAACGCCTCCGTACCCACGACTCCAGATATGGTTGTGTTAATTTAATTTCCTCAAATCTCAGAGTTCTTTTTTTATATATAGATATATAATAAAACATCACCATATTTGTTCATCAATTATCAAGACTAAAGTTTCAACATAACTTCTAAATTTCCGGATATACATTCGAAATAAATAATATAAATATTTTCACACTATGATACGTAAGGGTCCTCTACATACCAAGAAATGATCAATATCTTCTATACAATTCTAGTGCTCTCAAAAATATGATCTCGTCCATAGCCACATCGAGATCCACCACTCTAAGCCCTTAAATCTGAAAGGTTGGGAAAATGAGGAGTGAGCAACCACACGCTCAGTGAATGGACCTTTAGGTCCTAATAATGGTTGATATCAAAATAATAATATTTAATAAGATATCATAAGAAAACAATTGCAAATACAATAAGATAGTATACCAATAGAACTTGATAGAAGCCTCATTTTCAGGATGCATAGTCTCATAAAAATCTTATCAAAACCATATGATGCATATGTATGCAACAGACACGCATGCCCGTATGGCACACAGCCGAAAAATGCTCCATCTAGATTTTGGTCATGCATACCAGTCGTCATGCAGACGGCGTCATGCAGACGGGTGTTACGCAAACAAGGTCCCACTGGATTGGGTCACGCAGACCGGCATCATGCAGACGATGTCACGCAGACAAATGATATGCATGCATGATCAACTCATTTTCATTTCAATAATATACATGCGATAGTCTCAAAATAATATCATTTTCAATACAATACTTAATAAGACATCAATCTATATAATATGACATGCTCGAGGTTATACAAAAATAGCATTTAAAAGTCATTGATAAAAATCCTTCAACACTACATAGAAGACAAGACTCACTCACCTTCGGTCCAACGATTCGCAACCAAATCCAAGCCATACAGTAAATAAGAATCTGACAAGAAATGATACAAGTCGATTACAACATGTACAACCCGTACGGAACTCGATGTACCCGTACACACAGAAATCGATGGCTCCCACAGAAACCGTCATTGACCAACCAAACGGATCCCATAGGGACCGTCCGAAACAAAACCTGATGGCTTTTACTAGGGCGGTCCCTTAACAAACCGACGGCTCCTTTGGGAGCCGTCCCTAACATGCCCGATGGCTCCTACAGGGGCCGTCCCGAGGCAAAAGCACAAACCCTAATTTATTTTTGTAAAAATCTTTAAATCATTCTACCATTGAAAACAAAACACTATTCATTTAAATCGGTGTAACAGAAAAGAAGCTATATCGAAAATCAAATCATGCGTACGAGAAATCCAATTAAAACCAAATCCAAAAACTCTATTTACTTTTTATTAAAACAACCAAATACCTTTTGACATTTACATATACAGTTATGAGTCATATAAACAATGTAAATCAGCAAGGAATATCAATGATCAGTCGTGTGCAAGAAAATCCAATTAAAAACCCTAGGTTTAAGGATTCGCAAAACATGTAATTAAAACCAATAAAATCTCATTTGAAAATTTCCTCAAAAACCTAGATCTATTCATATTTTCAAAATCAATATATAATATGTAAAATGGTACAAAATATTTAGGAGATAAATCAAATATTGTATATAAGAAAAATTGATTCGAAACCCTAACTTATGAAAAATGGCAAAACATCAATGAAACGTTAAAAGCACTTGATACACATAAAGATCTAAATATGCTATATAAAATCCTTTGCAAACCATGAGAAATACCGTGTCATTGTACCTAACATGATATCCTATTATCTTTATCTTAAGGATTTATAAAACGTATATAAGAGCGATACAAAAATTTATCCAGAAATTTTTGAAAAATCATAACTTTTTATCCGTAACTCCGAATTGGACAGTTCATAATTCGTTGGAAAGCTCTTTTCAAAACCTATTTCTGTTTGTTAAATACATTTTTCCCAAAAATGACTATCATAGTCAAAAACACGATTAAATGTCTAGGTATACAATCAACCCGAAAATGACTCTTAAATCATCAAAACTATAAAAACTCAAGATGAAAATACAAGAGACAACAAATCCAAAAATACACATGTGTGGACTAATAGCATCATATAAAAATTTATAAAACATCACAAAACATCGACAAATCATTGGTATAATACAAGACCTGAAATCATATAAAACTTTCAAGAATCAAGAAGAAAAACCTATTCTTTTTGTTTGAAAAAGCCTAAAAACGAAATCATATGAAAAGAACTTCTAAAGAGAATCTTTATTAATCAAAACTCTTTATAATAAGAGGGTAATACTCACAAGGACCCTTTATTCGAACCCCTTCCCGAGCTCCTCAACAACGGCGCCGAAAACAAGAGAAGAAGAAGAAGACTTCGGTTTTAGGGTTTGAAAATTTCTAGGGTTTTAGGTTTTCCATGCAAAGAGAGGAAAAGAAGGGGGGTATATACAGGCATATACACACGGGAGACAAAATATGAAACCATTATTTTAAATTAAATCCCAAATCAATTCACTTGTTTGTTTCCAAAAACGGATCAAATTTTAAAAATATGATTTATATAAATAAGAAACCATTAATCTGAATTATTTCCAATCATGACACTTGTTTCTTTCCAAAAATAGATCATATTTCAAAAATATGATTTTCCAGATCAACAGCTCCTATTGCAGCCGTCTCCCAACACCACCGACGGCTCTGATCGCGTCCGTCACCCAGAAATCCGACGACACTTGTTGGATCCGTCACAATACTGACGGCTCCTACTGGATCCGTCGCTATTTTCTCTGCACGACTTCTCGGCATAATTTGGCCCATAACTTGATCAATACTCATCTGATTCACGATCCGTAAAAAGTGTTGGAAACCTAACAGAATAAGGATTCTAACCATACCTTAACTTCTGAATTTGGAGTTATATGTCCTCTAAAACCTTATAGGAATAAGATCCAATGAACAAAAAATAAGAAACGACTAAGAAAAATCACAGTCGTTACACCATAATGGCTCACAAGGCCTGCCCACCCTTGAATGGAAACAAGGTCCTTGGCTCAGAAGAGAACCTGCCCCTGACTCGTGATCACAAGCAAGGTTATCCAATGCATGGACTTGTTACGATAATCTCTAGCCCTAGGGTAACAAAGAAGAACAACAAACAGAACAATGATGGATGCCCCCTCAAGGGAAGAGAGTTTCATAACACTCATTTCACTGTCTCCTTAAATCTAATTTGACAGGAGAACAAGGACAATGACATTTTTAGTTACAAGAAAAATCTACCTTCATAGGAAACACATGCTTTTCTATTATGATGTGATTTCGTTTAGATTGAAGAATGCAGGGCAACCTACTAGCAATTGGTTAAACCAAATCGACCAGTAGAGATCTACATCAATGATATGGTTGTAAAGAACATCCATTAGGGCAATCATGCCCATCCCAAGCAGGCATTTGACGCCTTATTTTTTTTTGGCCAGTTGAGATCACGGTTCGGAAAAGCGGTCTATGAGGTCGCATAGGTGGCTCGGTAAGGCTATCGAACCGTGTAGGCCAAAAATGGCCTATATGCGGGTTTTGCCCGCATAGGCGCTCAAAAATCGCCTGTGCGCGCATAGGTTCTGAAAAAAGAAAAGAAAAGAGAGGATCTCCACTTCTTCTTATTCTCCAGCCAGCCCTACCAAAGGGGTCTTCTTCTTCGATCAACTGCTCCTCCTCCGATTAACCGCATCCTGCATATCAGAACACTGGTTGAGATCATGTCACGTTTTACTTTTCCTGACTAGTTTAGATCATGCCACGTCCTAGTCAATGCCTAGTACGATGGGTGACTAGGTATTCAATCTCAATCCCATTCTACTTGCTCTAATGTGTAATGCCCTCCTCAAAAGATAGTTTCACATGGAATATGAGATAATAAATATGGTTTGAAGGGGCAGTTATGACGCACGATTGCATTCAAATGGGGGATATAAAAAACTATATGTCAAACAATGGCAAGACGAGCAGACATTGCACCACCCCTCGCTTAGCGAGGTGGTAGAGTTGCACCTGCTTGACGCGGCTGACCTGAGTTCAATCCCCGGTATGACCCTTTTGTGAGAGTAATAATTTATATGTTGTAATATGGCCTTGTGCCCTACCTGCCCCTTGCGGGCCTTTCCTACCAAAAGAAAAAAGAAGGCGAGCAGTATCGTCCCCTCTATTTGGTATTTGAAAATTTTTTTGAATGTGTGCAAGAAATTCAATTAAAGTACATGACAACCAACTATTTTGATAAAGACGTGTTCTGATCATAGTTTTGTCTAACATTGTCCATGGCAGAAGAAAACCTGGTACAAATACCAGGGGTCTTCGGTACAAACAAGCCTGCATAGGAGTTGAGCACATTGAATACAGTGCCTTTGAAATGATGAGATGTTAGCAATGGCAGAGACAATGCAAATGTAAAGTTATGGAAATGAATGAGGACGCCTTACAACATGTGATACGTTCATTGCAAGATGTAACAGGGCCACTTTTAAAGCCTTTAAATGGGTTTTCATCATCCATATTTACAACTTTCCAGCATTAGATAGAGCTGGAGTTTGAACAATAAATAATATAAAGTCACATGGTTCTACTTGAATCAACTCCCCCTTTTACAACCGACCCGTCTGTTGACGTTCCTTCACAATTTGTTTGAGTTTCCTTTCATTTGAGATTTATACAGAACTCTGTTTTCAATCAAATTAGTGTGGAAACCATAGAGGGTTAATATTTTGATTAATAACAAAGTAAATAAAATCACAACTATTGTTAATGGAAATGCTACTACCAAACCGTCATTGCTTACCTAGAGACTTGCTGCAAGAATCATACGAGATTCCTGTTGCTTCAAACTGTCTGTGACATGAGCTATAACACCAGCACTGGCTTTATACAGCCATTCGCTCTTCACCTGAATTAACCCATCAGTAAAAAGAAAAGGTTTGGAATTCCAAGATTTTGGGTACTCGTAAGGATATGATTAATAATATGAAATAGTGACTTCAAACTCCATGGTAACTTATGCTATTTTGCATTTCTGAAATAAGTTTCCAATCAAACTACACCTCAGATATGAAGGAAATAAGAATCATACATTAATGTTGTGTGCAAAAAAGGGCCACAATGCTGAATGGAAATTGATGTCAACTTTCTTCCATCCCAACCTCTGCAAACCACGTATCATTTTCTCTGATGAAAAAAATCAAATCCCATCAAGAACATACCATGGAAAATGGGAACTGATAGAATATCTTCATCAAATTTTAAATATTTTACTTGCCTTCCATGATGTCATGATATTCTTCTGTGTTTTGAGCGCCTGGTGCAGTCTGAGCAACTTCTTTAGCTTTTGCTGCTTTTGGAGAAAAATGAGGGTTCCCCAACTGCATTGGAGGGCAATATTCCACATCTACAACATGCTTGTAACCATCCAGAGATCGGCGTGGTGGCTGCCTATCAGTTGCAATAAATTTAGATTAGGACAATGATAAGGAAAAGTTGTTTTTATCTGTCATTATCTTTCTTAGTCCGTGCTAATCTGTTCTTGATGTTTAAATGTTTGGGTTACGTCCAACCTGTTGTCTAACTTCAAAGCGATGATAGACAAGATGAGTTTCAAACCTATTCAGGTGGCATAACAATAACCTTTTCAATGCTGAAGGAACATAAAAGTGCCTTCTTTATGCAAGATAACTTGGACTGTAGAATTCTATATAGAGCACTCTTTTTCTTCCATCACAAAATGGAATCATGATCAAATTTTCACTGGTCACAGAACCTAAAATTATATAAGACATCTGCAAGCTAGGATCAGAACTAGCTACTGATTTTTCTAATAAAAAGATTACATATATTAGGGTTTTCTTCATATTTAATTTCACGCTATTTTAATTCAATGTCCACCCAAACATCTATGTGCGTTAATTGTAGTTATATTCTGCGAAGAGAAAAGAAATACTTAACTAATCAAATTCCATAATGGATACGTAGAAAAAAAATCATCTGTCACCTCCAATATGCACATTTTGTTCCACCTAAATCATATACAAATAATGATTTTACCAGAGAAAAAGACTGTAAATGCTAAACTCTCTTAATGTATTGAAAATATTGGCTTTCTAACATCTATGTCTTACAGACATTAGATTATTAATTTTTAATTTAGATTCAATGCAACTAATGAAACTATGATGTTATGGTTAGTCCCCATTGGTCTCTTCGCATGATATGGCTGTCAAGGTAGATTACTCATAAAAAAGCTTCACCCATGGTTTCTATTACCTCAATCAAACAAATTGTTACACTTTAAACATTCAAAACCCCTGAAAATGGACATGAAATTATATACATCGATTCCACCAAATAATAAACTTTAGTGTTCAACAAGGTATCCAACCATGTTAACTTCGAAAATTCATGAACATAAAATGAAAGTTTCTGAAACTTTAAATATACTTTATTTATATGTATATTGTTTTTAACAGTTCAGATGCCTGACAGAAAAAAATGAGAAATGATATTTTCAATGACTAGACAAAGGAAATTGGGTAAATGCTAAAAAGTTTTCTATACAATCATAATTCAAGAATGTAATCATAACTCTAGAATGCAAGTAGATAGGAAATAAGTAGGTTGATAATAAGCATTATCATATGTTGAAATTGGGTTATAACTAAAATCCTTTACTTGTTTGGTTATTACAAAAATCTTAATATATGTGAAGTAAAAAAAAGCTCCAGATTACCTTAACAAGTTCAGCTTCTCTCCTTATTGACGATGTACGCTAGCCAACCATGTATAAAGGCTGCTCAGGAAAACATTTGGCATGATAGGAAGGAAAAATAAAAAAAGCCTTTGAATATCAAAAAATTCGTCTACCAATAAAAGCATTGATTTTAAGTGGTAGGATACGATCATAAGAGACATTTGCATATAAAATACGACATCTAAATGCACCGAGAGAAGATCTGCAAGTTGAACCAGATGCTTAAAAGACACTTTTCATATTTTGCATCAAAACAACATAAATACTGAAAGAACTGGATGAGACAACTCACATGAACTTTCAATCTTCACAATCAGAGGTCATCCGTAAGAGAAGAGGTGGCCTGCTAGGTTTACCATCAGTGAGGAATAGTTGACGACCAGTTCGACCAATTATGAAGGGAGCTATAGGAGGGGCAAGCTTTTCTAAAATGGGATCTCCCAAAAGAAATGGAAGCTGAACCATAAACATCAAACTGTAAACATATTATTTTTATTTAAGAATTAAGTTTTCAATAAATCTTGTACAATCCCTTCTTGAGAGGAGATTTTTCAGGAACTAGGATAATCTATAATTCCATGACGCATTTTTAAGATCATGAGGCAATACATGGAAAACTTTCATGATTATAACTCTAACTTTTATTATTGCTAACAAGTATTTAATATAAAATTTGAAAGGAGAACAATTTCACAAGATGTAAAACATTCTTAAAACACACTTAAGGTTCCATACAATACACATGCATTTTTGAAAAAGCAAGCTCATTGACTACCTAAGCGAAAGAATAAAAGAAAAACAAACCACATGATGAAAATCAATATATGAGGAGACATTCCATTCAGAAACACACCTGATTTTTTCCTCTCACCCCTAGATGCGGAGTTGCAAGAGTTATAAAATTGACTGGTTCCAGTCCAGCAATTTTACCTAATTGGGGATTGCATGCCGGTTTAACTGAACCATCATTTGTAGAACTTGTGAGATCATCAAGCTGACCATTATTCAAGGGATCTGAAGAATAAAGAACACCAACTGCATATCTTGCAAATAAGCCTCCGAGAGAATGTGGCAGAAAAGAGATCCTTTTCAAACTTCCAGTACGTCACAACGTGCATGACCTGTGAATATAAAATGGAAGAGAACTTAAATTTACCTATAATGTGTGATTATTTGGGACCAATGGGCTGATCAAGACTCACTTCATCTGCTAATCGCCTCCTCCATCGATCCCAGTGAATGTTTTTGTGTAGGTGTTTGATGAACTTGCTGCATGAAGGTGGAGGGTTAATTTTGAGCCCTTTGTAATAGCATCATGCTCCATAAAGAAGACTGGGAGAACGGAAAATTCCATATATATAATAGCATCATGCTCTATAAGCACGGGGACAATTAGTGAATCATTGTGAACACAATCATAAATCATAAGCAGGTACATGTCACGGCCATTACTTCAAACCACTTTTGGTGATTCTTAACTGACACAATAAAGTATGTAAGAGACCTTGCATAGCATTGCTAACTAATAAAAATACTAATATTTTAAACATATACAAAAGAACTCTGTTTGTTTGTCAAATTTTGTATTGGAAATAAATCCATAGATGAGGGAAGTTTTCTTGTACATGGCAGATCAATTAATTGGGAAAGGGGGGACCATATAAATGGAAAAAGAAAAGAAAATGAAATATTAGAAACATTCATTTTGCACAAATGATCAGAAGCACATGCAAGAAATGCTGCCCATGCATAAGGTTATATGCTCAAATATATGTTTGGTTAAAAAAATGGCCTCCAAAAATTACATTTACATAAAAAATTAAAGCACATGATGCATACCATATATTAAGATATTGCTTCCCAGCTGTCTTTTCAACTCTGCTTCTACATAAGTCCAGTCACTTGGGCTGCATCATTTATAAAATTAGTGATATAGTATAATTCTAATGCATAGAGAGCAGTCAGAAATGATGAAATCCTTCACCAAAAGAAAAAGAAGTAAAAACCCCAAGTATGAAAGCAAAAATGGTCGATTTGATTGCTACTTGTGGTGTCATTTACATAGCACATTAACAACAGGAAATAGACACTGAATGATTCAAGGCAAGCTGATGCAAAATAAGAGATGAGGAAGAGAAGAGGAACAAAAGCATGGTTCCAATTCAATTAATCATACAAAATTAACTAAAACATCCCAATGATAAACATTAAATTAAATAAAAAATATAGAAAGCTCTCAAACTAAAATAATACTAAAATCCCTAAACAACTCAAATGAATCCTAATAAATCAACATCCTAAATCTAAAGACTATGCTGCACCTTACACGTATAGATCTAACGGTAATCCTCATCAATTCTCTCCGCTTGAGGACTTGCCCCGGGTGAGTGATACTGCTTAAAATGTTCTGCATCAAGGTGAAGGAACTCATCCTCATTGATCTATGTGGCATCTATAATTGATCAATCCCTCCAATCAACAAGATCACTGAAAAGCATATGAAAATTCTCCATGAACCATCATTCTTTGGTGTCAATAAACATGGAAACATGGAAACACAAGGAAACACATGGACTAAGATCTTACGCAAAAATCCTTTCTATGAAAATGCATTTACTCGTAATTTTTTATTCAGCATGATCACATAGATTCAGCATGTAATATCAATGATTGGATATTTATAATCAGTGTACAGGATCAATAGCATGTTGAACACCCCACATGGGTAGTGACTTATCAGGTGTCAGGTCCTGAAACTTGTAGTAACCCTATAAACCTAGGTGGAGAGAGGTTGTCCCGTGACATTAGAGGGGTTAAAGAGATCTACTGGGACAAGGTGATACAGAAGACCTGATTCTTTTTCAGCTTCTTCAAACCAACTTTGATCCAACAAGCATGGTTTCACTATTGGACTTGGATAAGGACCCATGCATAGACTTGAATTCTCTCCATCAGATTTGGAGGTTTTAGAATAACCACTTAACCTTTGGTTGCAGCACATAGGTATTGTCAAACAAATGCTATTTGTCAAAAAAATATGCACCCATTCTAAAACTAGTCCCATATAATCCTTTTGAATGTGTTAGAGAGATGCCCTGGGTGACAAATGATCGATAAGAGTACCAACCACTACCAAAAATACAGAAGAAAGAGTTCCAATAAATAAATTACATATATATAAATATGTCAAAACTTACAATAAACAACTTAGACAAAGACAAAAGCAAGTGTTCTTCCTCTCAGCAAAAAAGAGACCCACCTAAATCACCCCTTCCATACCACACAACGATACCCACATGTCTATCAAATCTTACATATTAAATAACCTAACATACTAGGACACATGCTCACCTAGCCTAGAACAACTAATACTAAAACTTCTAGTGGAATATAATAACAATAACACTTGTATTATCTGTAAGACTCAATGTTTCTCTTTTTAACATACAATACTTTTGTAGGAGTACTTTACACCATCTCTCCCACCGCTTGATTATAAGTTCTTTAGGTAGTGGAATTAGAATTAAAATTCTTAAATTTTCTACAAGTTTTACAAATTCTAGTTCCATACAGAGGGTGGCTCAGAATTGCACCAAAAGTTTCAATAGTAGGTCCAAATTTCACCTCCCCTTGATAAATACCCCTTACCACTGCCACCAAATACTCTTCTCAGGCCAGAGCATGAAGGATGAAGGCAGCATCATTCTCTAATGTACCCCTAAAAAAAAACTTCACTTTTTGTATAGAGTGGACTCATTGGGTAGATAAATAAGAGATGTCGCTTTTCACTGCTAATTTACATCAACAAAGTGCATCTCATTTTTAACTTCACTGATCAATATAAAAATTCACATTCATTTTATGAGTATGAGTGACAAAACAATTATTATCAGATTTAACATTACTTATCGGCCCTTCATATCCAAATGATATTGAGACAACCGAGAACAATCTATTGGGTCTCTATATATATAATATAAATAAAAGATGAGCATGCTCCACAACTATTCTTCAAGAATTCAATTGTAAACATCAAATGCTATTTCCATCAAAAGAATTCTACTTGATACTCATATCAACATATATCTCGTTATCTTGTATGGATGACAAAAACAAGAATCACAAAACACATATCTATAAAATCAAAATAACCACAAAAAAACTACTTTGCGAGGATGCCATGAACAAGGACAAGAAGATGATCAGGTTCCTGTTTGGTTCTCGAGACACTCTTTGGTGCATCGACCTTTCCCTGGATCATCCTCATCGCTACCGTGACCCTGCAATGAAAGTCCTTGCAGAACATATTCAGCCCTGAAACAGAACCAATACAAACAAGACCAGATCGATCAATCAAAACACATTTATGGATTTAATTTTCACAACAAAATAAAGTCCGGATTGATCAAAACCATTTACAGGTCTCCAACTAATCAAACATCAAAAGAAGACCTAATTGCGATTGAAAGAGAGATTACCGGAGGAGAGATGGTTGAAGAGGGTCGAGGAGAGATGGGGAGGGTAGAGACGGGGAGAGGAGGATATGTGTCGTATGGAGGAGAGATTGATATAGAGGGAGCAGTTGGAGTGAGATTGGGATAGTCGTATCAGAGAGGGCGACGCCATTCTCTAGCACACAATCTCTTCAATTTATTTCTCTGACGATTGGATGGATTTTCTTAATATTTTTGGATGGATTTAGGGAATGGATGATGCAGGGTAAGACTTAGCATTGAAGTGATCGCTGGCGTCAATGTATTGCATGCCCCATATCATCGGAAATGTTACTACTATATTCACTGCTTTATGAATAGATAAAAATAAAAATACAGATGTATACACCTATTTGGTTATTTTTCTTAGATAACCTTATTGTTATAATTTGTGTTTTTATCCACCACAAAAAATTAAATAAATTCTATTTTTTGAATTCTAAGGACGAAGGTAGAATTTAATTTTGGGGTGGGCTAAATTTCTTCGTTACTTTTTAATTAAATCAATAAATTCTCATAAATTGTTCGAGAATGAAATTTCAGGGTGTCTAAAGAATAGCTATGGACATAGCAATCTATTACTTCTGACCTCCGCTAAGGGTGCATTTGGTTGCGCGACTGGACATTTTTTACATTTGCAGGAAATTATTTTTGCAATCGTACAACCAAACAATTTTTAATATAACTACTTCCTGTAGACATATTTCAGACATATAGTGGTCAAAAGCTGTAATTTTCAAAAGCTGAGAGGGGTGAGCTTCCTCTGCATAATCAATTTTAAAACCTAGTTTTATGCGGAATCACTTCTACAATCGTGCAATCAAACACGCCCTTATAAGTAGGAGTATAATTGGGGTGGGTTGGGTCGGGTTAGAGAGTGAATTTCCTTATCCCATCACAACTCACTGTGATCATGCATTTGTATGCATCAGTATACGTAGTATACGTAGTCTCGCGTTCTGTTCCACAACATGACCCATGAGGCGCTTCTACAGAATGGACAATTGTTTTGCTTCTGCCTCGTATAGCCGGTTCTGGTGAAGCTTGGTATCCCATCCATGAAACTCGCCCATTCCCGCCCGGAAGGAGGTGATGTTTCCCTCTTATTATTCAGCAAGCCTGAATATGTCCACGGCATCATCTCAGGGGAGTGCTGCCGCACCAACGATCTTGCCAAAAATGGATTCGCTAGCCATCCTTGATCCTTGAAAGTATCATAATTATCTACATTATTTATCATTATTGTTTTGTTTTTATTATTAAATGAAAAACTAAAAGCATGTGTGCAATTTTTAAACAATTTATATCATCAATATGTATCAATATGAATGTAATTTTCTTGAACTTTTTGAGCTGTATTTTTGTATATTTATGCTCATAACAAATATTAATGAAAAAGAAAATATTAGACTCAATCATTTTACAGTCTAAAACATAAACCACATATTTTTTTTTATTTTTTTAATAGATATCACCTAACGATGTAATTGATTTGATGAAAAGTGTATATCGCTCCATTTCGAGTTGAATAAACCTACTTTTAGAAACAATGATGATACTCAGGCCCCAAAATATAAGCCCCACTCACAAACCACATGATGTGACATCTTCTCATTGGTAAGCTGATTAACTTTAAAAAAGGATAAAATGACAAAATACAAATCTGCCCTTCATAAAAAATTTGTCCCATTAACCCAACTCCCCCATTTTCTCTATTCAGTTATGACTCTTTTATGTGAATCTTGAAATCCATTTATCCATTTAGATAAAAAAAAATCTCTATTCGTTTAGTCAAAAATCCATTTTCGCTCCGTTTCATCAATCCTTCGTGGTCGGCTCGACGTTCTTCCACTACAAACAGATTGATCGAGCGCTGAACAACGATCTTGGGATGACTGCTGTAAGACCCCATACCTCTATTTAGGCTTATGTTATTCTGTTATATGTTTGGATTGATGGATAACACAATGATAGGTGTTGTTTCATATTATTATTCATTTGGGGTACATTAGGTTCATGCATGCTTATGTTATATCCTAAGTTGAAGGTTTGACATGATTTGGATTTAATTTTGTTAATGCCCAAGATGATGTAGTCTAAATCTAATTTTATTCTGGAGCATTCAATTTTGAGTTAGCTTTCATACAAAAGTAGAATTAGATTATCTGAATTCCTGTAGCAAAAGTTATTAGTATTTTTTCAATTATACCCTAAGGATGGAAAATGTTTGGCAGCAGCCTTGTTTGATGTTAAATATATAATTCGGAATAGTTAGATGGGTTTTTGGAGATTGTTTTAAACATGAAAATTGTAGATAATCTTCTTGGCTTTCCAATGAAAGTTGAATCGCATAATTCGGACTAGATTGTGAAAGTTATGATGGTTTAAGTCGGGGCTGCGCAAAATTTTTAAAGGAGGGTAATCTGGTAATTTGGGTGGATTTATCAATTCCATTTAATTGGATGGGTGAAGTCGGTGGTGCTGTGTATATAAGAGTGAGAGAGTCAGCTGAGACTCATTTTTCAAGTGAAATAGAAGAGGAGAGAAGAGGAGAAGGAGAGGAGGAGAGGAGATTGAAAAGGATTTTGATGAGATTATTTAATCCCTTGATTTTCCTTTTTATGGTTTGTTTTAATTTGCTGATTTGGATTCTTATTTGGGGGGAAGTTACATTTATTTGTTTTAGGGTTTTGGTTATTGATTTGGAGAAGAAGAAGAAGAATAAGAATGGATGATAGTGTTGGAAGGCTTGGGATGTGCTTAAAGAGATAAGGTAGATTCTGTATGGTGAAGATCCATTTGAATTTGACATTTAGAGGTATATTTTGAGGATGGTATCTTCATATGATATAATCATCTATATGTCTATATCTCATATATGAATCTTAGAGTCATTATATTACCAGTGGCATAAGTTATGATCTATTTGTAAGGACTGTCCAGATTCGATTAGAATTGACCAGTTTCTGAATCTATTTTATTTTGGGCATTTAGAGATCAATTCAGATTATAATATCTTCATGGATTATGATCCCAACATGTTAATGAATATGTATGATTTATTTTAGAATATTTGGATAAGTATTTGGTGCTGTGAAGATCACAGTGTAGGGTTGTATTGCTGCTCATATTTCTGTAGTTGCTGCCCAGATTTATAGCAGATTTGTTGTTGTGATGGTGTGATGTTTTCTTGTTGATTTATAGGTGATTTAATTGGATGGTAGCATTGGATGAATGGCTTTTGATGGTTTAGAATAATTGATTTAATTGTTGGAGGTATATGGTGTGTTTTGCATTTGTTGGCTAGGATCTTAGGATATGTTTTAAATTATTTTTCTATGCATGGATGTTTTATTCCTTGGCTGAGTTGATGATGTTTGTTTGTCAGAGGGGTCTCCTCAATGTGAGGAATGTGGTGATCATCTGTTTTAGTTTGTGGTGGGAATGGCTATACTCTCATGAGTGCAGTAGCGATCACGCTACCGTTGGACTGTCCGATGCGTGTGATTCTTCGCGAGATGGAATACTCGTATCTGTGAGTGGATCTAACTTGGCATTCTGATAATATAGTTTCACGCTAAGTCATATTTATGGTATGATATTAATCATGTATGCATGACTTAGTGGCATCCATAGACATGATTAAATATATTTAATTGAGATTGCCTGATTACTTGACATATATATAATTATATTACATTGTCACACACTAATCATGTATGCATGACTTGGTAGGATTTGATATTATTATATCATGTCATATCCTGAATGCATGATCATGATCTATTACTTTATCTATTGCTTTTTTTGGCATCAGCATGATTTATAGATCTTTGCCTAAAGATCTGGTTAGAGACATCGCTAGGGATAGGGGGGTTCTGATCGTATGGGTCAGATCTGGTTGCTTGTTGTGGTTTACCTTGTAGGTCCTCGATCGGTCTGTGTGAAGCCTGTTCAGGGTGGGTTGATTATGGTAGTTCTTGCGAGTCATGAGTGCGAACCTGCAGTTGAGGTGAGAGTAAGCTTTGGGTGTCCTTCACAATGGGAGAGTTTTCAAGGTTTATCCTGGACGCCCACGGTATCCGATACTACAATCGGCTACGCGTCAGAGTGATTAGATAACAGAGAACCTTAGCCAAAACTCTGGGTTTGACAATTTAGTTTTGCATTTAGATGCTTTGTGTGAGTCAGTTGAGGTGGGGGTAAACTCTGGGTGTCCTTCACGAGGGGAGCGTTTTCAAGGTTCATCCTGAATGTCCACGGTATCCGATAGTTCAAATCGGCTATGCGTCAGAGTGGTTGGATGACAGAGAGCCTTAACCAAGATACTCGGTTATCGACCCTGTTTGCAAAGTGATGGAGTGTAGGGCGGGATCCATTAATGCGGTTTGTAATGCAGTCGAGCTTTGGTGGACTTGACGGGTGCAGTGATACTCCTGTATTGGCCAAGCCAATGCATTTGCAGAAATGAGTTGCCTAAGAGAAGTCACTGCACGACAGGAGAAACTGTGAGGCATTTGTGTGTAGTGGTGTTTCACTCACTAGGATTTATATTTATATATTTATAGTGTTGCTAGCATAGGATGGATCCCCTGTGGTATGGGACGCAGACGGATCTGTCTTTATGTTGGGGACATAGCGAGGTTAGTGTAAGTTGGCCTCCTACGGTGATGGTACCTAAGGCTGGTTGGCTTTTACTTGATAGTTATTTATGTAGATTTTATGGATGTGTTGGCACTGTACTTTGAGGTGTCTTGTAGTTAGTTCCATTCACTAGGCCTTCATCAGCTTACCCCTCTATTGTTATGGGTTTTCTTCCAGGAGTTGTGCAGGATTGGTGAGTTGGGTGATTGTTGAAGGTGTTGTGGGCCTCTCGACGATTTGGTGAGCCCGTCAGTTTGCTGTTGTTCTTCATACCAGGTGTTTGTTGTTATTATTGGTATGTATTGGATTGTATTTGTAATTATGACTTATGTTCACACGGGATGGTGATTGTGTATTCTTCTAAGAGCCACTATTATTTGTTCTATGGCCTTGTAATATTCATTTATTTATTCATATACTCTTCCGCTGTCATTTATTTTGATTCAATTCTTTATTCTTTATAATTTATTCTGATTATGATATACTCGGTATCATACACGTGTCACCCCTTGGGAACGGCTGTTCCTGGGGCGTGACAACTGCTCCCCTTCGGATCGCCATCGTGGAAGCCATGGAAGCTTTGCTTCAATTTCGATTATGAATTTTCTTTGTATTAAAAAAATGTTATTTATGAAAATAGAGAGAGAGAGAGAGGTAAAATCATTATGTAACATTTATGTGATTATAACTATAACATAATGTAATAGTGTTGCATAAATGTAACAGAAATATGTGAATGTAACAATCTTACCACATTCATGTTAAAAAATGTTGCAGAAACAAAAAAAGAGGAGAAGAAATGTAGCAGACTCCCCTACAAAAGTAAATCAAACATATTGTGTAAATGTATCTATTTCACATCAATAGACACATGTAATTGACTGTTACATTTATGAATGTAACAAATATAAATCAATACATGCATGGGATTGACTGTTACCTTTATGAATGTAACAAAAATAACACAAACATGAAAAATGAATATTTACATTGTCAACAATGTAACAATAACATCATACAAACTATCCATATATAAAATGTAATAATATCGAGTGTTAGATTTAATATATAAGAACAAAAACAAATCAACATGTGGAAAATGATATTCAATACATAAAAAAGTTCGTGTTTAAAATTTAAAACAATAAGCAAAACACATGTCGATTACGAATCCAATAATGTCAAACATGATCCGATAGATATTGAGACGAAATCCAAATCGAAAAAAAAAAGAATCTGTGACTTCAAATTCCTCCGAAATAGAAATTAGGGCCAAGGAGGTTTGTCAAGCAGCAGGAGGGAAAATTGACGAGGAAGGAATAAAAAAAGTAAAAATAATTGTCCCACAGGCGGTTACACATATGGAAAAAAAAAATGTAATTGTCTACTCATTTTGTGGGGATCAGTTACCAAAAAAATACAGGGGTATAACAGGTATTGGATATATGTCATCTCATGGGGCATGTGATGTTGGAGCCTAAAGAATATGCATCATTCGTCTAATGATGCATATTCTTCACTAGAACGATGTATATTCTTCACTAGAACGATGTATATTCTTCACTAGAACGATGTATATACTATTGCATTTTGAACTATAAAAAGGACTCAATGTAACTGCACCCTAAAATATTTGATGGGATTTTTTATATGTAAATGGATGATAATTAGTACATGAATTAAACAAAACAAGATTTTTGAAATAGAAAAAAGATTAGGCCTAATTAAATACATCAATGAGCTACAAATTGTTTTAACAAAGTTTAATTTAATACATTATCTTTAGGGTTTTTTTGCATATATACCCCTATGAGGATCCCTATTTGGAGAACTACTCTTGTTAGACTGTAAAAAGACTCCTACTACACTAATAAGCATTGCATCGGTTTTTTGTGGTTGTCTCTATGAGGTCTGGTTAAAAAATGGTTGTTTCACACCTTTAAGTATATGGAAAGTCAATAATACCCTCCAAATCGTGTTTTGTTGGATAAACCCATCTCCTTCTTCTTCCTTCTCATTTTCTCCCTCTTCTTCCAGTTTTTTCGGCTAAATCCCCCTATCTTTCTTCTTCATAGCAGAGAAGTCCCCTCTCTTTTTGCCAAACCTCTCCTCTCATTCACTTGTTACCTCTTCCCCGAATCAGAAGCCCAACAGGTAGTTCCATGCCCACCCAAATCCTAACTGTTATTGGAAGGGTTTGGTAGAGAGGAAATGAAAGGAAAGAGAGGGATTTCATGAGAGGGTGAGAGGGTATTTGGGTCGGTAGGGATGGTAAACGAGCCGAGCAGCTCGGGCTCAGCTTGGTTAAAGCTCGTTCGGGCTCGTTCGATTAGATAAATGAATCGAGCTTGAACAATTTTTAAAAATCAATTTGTAAAAGAGTCAAATCTAAGCCTAGATGAGCTTGTTTACTTAGCATAAAAATTAAAAAAAAGGGCAAAAGGGCAAAACAATTAAACAAAAAAAAACCCTAGCTCTCATTTGAGCTTCTCTACGACTAGCTCTCACTGGTCTCTGCAATCAAAAGGGGGAAAAACTCAAGCCATTACTACTGCGTCCCCCCCCCTCCCTCTCTGCGATCCCCCTCTTTCTACAATCTCTCTGCGATCTCTACCTCTGCGATCCCCGTCAGTCCTTCTCTGCTCTCTCTTTGTGGCCTCACTGCAGTCTCTCTCTCATGTGTGTCTTTCTATGATCTCTCTTCTATCATCCCTCTCTCTCTCTCTCTCTCTCGCGATTATCTTCTATTCGTTTTCTTTGTTCTAGTTAGTACTTGATATAAACATCTTCACGTATACGTGGGTATGCTCTGAAATTTTTCAAAGCCAACCACACAGAAGGAATGTAGAAAAAAATATAAGCCCACAATGATGGAAGAAGGAATGTAAAATATATATATGAGTATATTGGTTTCCCAGGGAAAGTTTTTAGGTGCATTTTGAAGATATTTTCAATAGTTTTCCCTTTTTTGTAATATAAGTGTCATGTCCCAGGAGTGGCTGTCCCCAATGGATGACACGTGGAAGATACCAAGTATATCATAATTAGAATAAATCACAAAGAATAAAGGATTGAAACACAATAGATAACAATGGAAGAGTATATATATGTAAATGAACAATAATACAAGACCATAGAACAGATAATCGTGGCCCTTAAAAGAATACACAATCACCGTCCTGTGAACATAAGTCATAATTAGAAATACAGCCAAATACATATCAAAAATAACAAAACACCTGATACGAAAAACAACAGGAAGCTGACAGGCTCACCAAATCACTGAGGGGCGCACAAAATCTTGAACCACACCCAACTCACAAATCCTGCGCAACACCTGGATGAGACCTATAAAAATAGGGTGTAAGCCGGTGAAGGCATAGTGAATGAACCTAACCACAAGGCACCTAACAGTACAATTCCCAACACATCCATAAAAATATACATAAATGACTATCAAATATAAGCCGACCAGCTTGCGTCCATACCATAGGAGGCCAACTCACACTTACCTCATTATGTCCCTAACATAAAGACAGATCCGTCTGCGTCACATACCACAGGGGATCCATCCAATATTAGCAACACTATAAATATACTAGTGACTGAAATGCCACTAAACATAAATGTTTCACAATTCCTCCTGTCGCGCAGTGACTTCTTTTAGGCGATCCATTTCTACAAATACATCGGCTCGGCCAACATAGGGAGTACCACTCCACCCGTTAAATCCACCAAAGCCCGACTACATCACAACCCGCATAAATGGATCCCGCCTTACATATCATCACTTTGCGAACAGGGCCGACAAACCCAGTATCTTGGCTAAGGCTCTCCGTCATCCAACTACTCTGACGCGTAGCTAATTTGAAGTATCGGATACCATGGGCGTCTAGGATGAACCTCGAAAATACTCCCTCATGAAGGACACCCACAGTTTACCCTCACCTCAACTGCAGGTGCACACTCTTAACTCACACGAAGTATCACAATGCAAATTGAACCGTCAAACCCAGTATCTTGGCTAAGGCTCTCTGTCATCCAACCACTCTGATGCGTAGCCGATTTGAAGTATCAGATACTATGGGCGTCCAAGATGAACCTTGAAAACGCTCCCTTATGAAGAACACCCAGAGTTTACCCTCACCTCAACTGTAGGTTCGCACTCATAACTCACACGAAATATCATAATTAAGCCACCCCGAACATGCTCGATACACACTGGTCGAGGACCTACAAGGTAAATCACAACAAGCAATAGGATCTGACCCATACGATCAAACCCCTATCCCTAGCAATGTCTCTAACCAGATCATTAGACAAAGATCTATAAATCATGTTGGTACCAGAACATAATAAATCATGAGCATGCATTCAAGATATGACATGATACAATAATATTAATTCCTACCTTTAACTACATATTCCAAGTTTAATATATGTACAACAAGATAAACATAAACTTCAATTATATTTTACTTAACCATGTCATATTATCATCTATGGATGCCACCATAGTCATGCATACTTGATTAAGATCAAAGATACAATAAACATGACATAGCATGAAACTATACTATCAGAATGTCAAGTTAGATCCACTCACTGATACAAGTATTGTGCCCCGCAATGAATCACACGCCTCAGATAGTCCAACGGTAGTGCGATTGCTACTAGACTCATGGGAGGATAGCCATTCCCACCACAAGCTTAAACACATGATCACCATATTTCCTCACTTTGAAGAGACTCCTCTGACAGACAAACACCATAACTCAGCCAAGGAATAAAACATCTATGCATGAAAAAAAAATACAGAACAGATCCTAAGATCCTATCCAACAAATGCAAAATACACCCTATATTTCTAACTATCAAACCAATTATTCTACACCATCAAAAGCCATTCATCCATAGGCTATCATTCAATTAAATCACCTATAAATCAGAAAGAAAACATCACACCATCACAACAACAAATCTTGGCAGCAACTATATAAATCTGAGAAGCAAACAACCCTACTCTTTGATCTCCACAGCACCAAAGACTTATCCAATAATTTTAAAATAAATCATACACATTCATTGACATGCTGAAATTATAATCCATGCAGAATCATAATCTGATTTAATCTCTAAATGCTCAAAATAAAATATTTTCAGAAACTGATCAATTCCCACTCGAATCTGTCCAGGCCTTACAAAACAGATCCTAACTTACAATACAGGTAATATAATTTCACTAAATTTCATATATATGATCTAGACACATAGATGATCATATCATATGTGGACATAATCCTCAGAATATGTCTCTAAATATCAAATTCATAATTATCTTCACAAGACAGAAATCTATCTTACCTCTCTAAGCACATCTCAAGCCTGCCAACACTATCATCACTTCTTCTTCTTTCCCAAATCAACAATTAAAACCTAGAACAAAATAAATATAACCTCCCCCAAATAAAAATCTAAACCAACAAACTAAAACAAGTAACAAAAGAAAATCAAAGGATTAAATGATCTCACCAAAACTCTCTTCAATCTCTCCTCCCCTTCTCCTCCTCCCCTTCTCCTCTTCTCTCCTTCTTTTCTCTTTTATTTTCTGTTCCAGATCTGCTGCTGGAGACCCAGCAAAAACCCCCTTTTAAGTGTTGAGAGGAAGGAGAAATGACAATCCTACCCCTGACTTAAAATTCTGCACAGTCTTTAGTAAAAAAATCATAACTTCCATAATCTAGCTCCGAATTGTGCAAATCAAAATCCATTAGAAAATCAAGAAGATTATCTACAACTTTTATGTTTAAGCCAATCTCCAATAACCCCTCTAATTATTCCGAATTATGTAATAAACATCAAACAGAGCTGTTGCCAGGTTTTTCTTATCCCCGGGGTATAATTGGAAAAACACTTATAACTTTTGTTACATGAATCTAGATAATCTTATTTTACTTTTGTATAAAACCTAACTCAAAATTGAATGCTTCATGATAAAATCAAATTTAAACTATGCCATCTTGGACATTAACAAAATTAAATCTGAATCAAGCCAAACATAAAACTTAGGATATAACCCAAGCATACATAAACCTAATGCACTCCAAATGAATAATAATATGAAATAACGCATATCATTGTGCTATCCATCAATCCAAATATATAAAAGAATAGCATAAACCAGAATAGAGGTCTGAGTTCTTACAATAAGAGTATATTGGTTGCCCATGGAAAGATTATTTGATAATATTTTAATTCAATATGGGTGTCTAGATGAGCATTTTGGCATTGATGTGTGTTATTATTTTGATTTTTGTTTAACTATTGGACCTAATTTACTTGATATTTGAGATGTACTCATTGCATAATATTTTTTGAAACTTGAAAGAGAGGAGGTGAAGAAGTGAATGTTAATCTTATTTACATACTTCTGTGGTTGCCAGAAATGAGAAGGGTGATAGTCTGCAGACTCATGAATCAACATACGAAAGATTTCCATAGATTTTTGTGGTTATGTGCTAAGATAACTTCATATCTATAGTTAAAATACAGTAATTTACATTCACTTCAGTAATTTATGATGACTAAATTTACTTTTTTTGTTTAATGCAGTAATTTGTTTGGTGTTGACTGGAGGTGTTCAAGTTGTTTCCTCAACCAATTTAGTCATGGTGGTGATATGTTTGGTATTGATTGGAGGTGTTTAAGGTGGTGATGAATTTTGAATGTGTTTGTTTATTAGTGTGAAATGTTGTCTATTTTCAAATATGTTTGTTTAGTTATGCCTTGGTGGTTTCTTGTTTCTTATTCTTCAAAAAAAATTGAATATGATGCTTTTGGTGGTGCAGGGAAATTAATTTTCAATTTGTATTTAGTTTTTTGTTTACTAGTTCATGTTTGCATGATAAATAAAAATTTTAATTGGTAAATATTTAATTGACACGCTCACAGAAATATTGTTTTCAAATAAGATTTCTAATTAACCCTTTCTGAATTGCATTAAATTGTTGGTTCTCCAATTGGGATTTCTTCTATTCAAATATGTTTGATGTTACTAGATGTATCTGTGTCATTTTTACATGTATAAGGTATTGTGATTTGTAAAAGATGACTTCCCAAATGTTAAACAAATTTTTTTCAGCTAAATGTGCCCAAGCTTTTCACGCGCTTCTGCTCGACTCGTTTAACAAATAAGCTGAGCCGAGATTCAATCGAGTATTTCACAATCTAAATGAGTTGAGCTTGAACAAAAAATTAAGCTTGGTCCCGAGACGAGCCAAGCCTAATAATAAACGAGCGGAGCTTGAACAGATCAAAGCTCGGCTCGTTTACCACCCCTACCAGTCGGGTTAATGAGGATATTTTTACTTAGGGGCAAATATGTAATCTAGACATGTGTGGTTAACAAATTAACCATGGTCAATACTGTTTTGCTTATAGTGAGTAACAGAGGGGTATATTGGCATTGCTTATTAGTTTAGTAGGGGTATTTTTGTAATCGTGAATCTAACAAATACTTTGCAATTGGGATCCTAACCTGGGTACATATGCAAAAAAACCCCTTATTTTTATCTTTAAATTAACTAGAATCTTTAAATCGATAAAGATTTATAAAAATATTATTTAAATGAACAAAAAAAAACTCTTATTTTTATCTTTAAATTAACTAGAATCTTTAAATCGATAAAGATTTGTAAAAATATTATTTAAATGATTGATCATAGGATATCAATAATAATTTTTGAGCTATAAATATTAAACATACATATTTCAATTTTTACATTCTAATATGTCATACTAATTCAATGAATACTTTTCAGGTAAATCTCATACTACTTCATTTCATTGTATTATATTATATATAAAATAGTTATTAATACAATATAATAAATATTCTTATTACATTATTCATTTTATTAAATTTATAATAACTATAACATGTAATATATAATATAATTGTTTCGCACATGCGTGTCACATGTTAATTGTTTTCAACATTATTTGATAGGGTTTTTTATTTTTAAGTCCCCATAAACCATAGGATTTAGTGATCGATCACTCACTTCTTTATATTTGGGTTTTAGTTCCCAAATTTAAATGATATGTTCCTTTTTAATCTATCTCCTAAAAATGTCTGAATAACTTACCTCCTTGTGTACAGAAAATACAGTATATTTTTTTTTCTTGAAAGGTTTACATATTGTAGTGTATGAGAAATGTTACGCCCCGTAACAGCCCTCCCGAGACCATAACAATCCTACAATACCATGACTCATACATAAGAGGTCAACAATGACCCCTGACAATAATGAAACAATAATCGCATAAGTAACAAGGAGACAGGAAAGCAATAAGTAACAAAAAAAATAATGAAGAAGCGTAAAATATAATTAAGTCTGTAAATTAAAAACATTATTATAGACTCGAATACACCATTACCATCCTGGGAGAGCCCAAGTCTAGTCCAAATACAACCACATGTGCGACACACACAATTACTAATACATACACAAAAATAGGATTGCTGATACGCTAGAAGGATGCTCCAGCTCCACGCCCCACTGACCCTGGTGGAAAACAACACACGAGGGGTGAGCTACAAGCTCAGTGAGTGGCAAGAATCCAACTCAAGAATAATAATATAACACTAACACATTTTCCTTTCAAGGAAAGATATAGATGGGAAAACACCGACAGATATAAATATCACATAGAGACGTGACCACACATCACCCTCACCCTCACCCCAAAAGGGGGGGAAACTGTTGGGACTTTTGGGGAACAATTAATCCATTAACACTAACGAGTTGTAACACAAACTAATACCACGCTACTAAGATTCTCCACATCTAGATAATTACATACCAATCCCTCGCATCATCCGATAGCCCTCTCCCGGGTAATCCTCATCCTAACGGCCATCCATGGTCAGTATTCAAGCCTCGTACGATGGTAGCATCATACTCTGGGCATTCCCAACGATACGGATTCACCCATGGTCGGTACTCAAGCCTCGTATGTTAGTGACATCATACTCTGGGCATTCCCGACGATATGGCATCACCCGTGGTTAGTATTCATAGCCTCGTATGATAGTCACATCATACTCTGGGCATTCCCAACAATATGGATTTATCCGTAGTCGGTACTTAAGCCTCGTATGGTAGTGACATCTTACTCTGGGCATTCTCGATGATACGGCATCACCCGTGGTCGGTACTCTAAGTCTCGTATGGTAGTCATATCATACTCTGGGCATTCCTAACGATATTGTGGCACAATGCAGGACAGATGTAACACCGGGTAGCTTCGACGCACGATGATGTAGAGAAACAATACTCCTCGTTCGCAATATCATCCGGTAGCCCTCTCCCAGGTAGCCCTCTCCCTGGCGGCCTTCCGGTGGTACGGTGGTACCACGCAGGGTAGCTCCAGCGCTGGGTAGCTTCGACGCACGATGATATAGGGAAATAGTACTCCTCGTTCGCAATATCATCCGGTAGTCCTCTCCCAGGTAGCCCTCTCCCTGGCGGCCTTCCGGTGGCACGATGGCACCACGCAGGGTAGCTCCAACGCTGGGTAGCTTCGACGCACGATGATATAGGGAGGAAGCACTTCATACTCGCGATACGATCCTCACATATCAACTACTATCCTCTAGAAAATATCATTGCTATACAGAATTCTCTTGAATTCCCGCACAGATGCATCCCTTGGATGCGGGGGGAAAGAAGCTAAGTTGTCGCACTCAATCATGACAAGACATAATTATAAAGGCGAGTCATGCTCACACCTAACATAGATAGGCCTGACATTCTATCATCATAGCTATCAGATAACAAACTCCAATACAACAATGAATTCTCATGAATTCCCATAAAGATGTATCAATCGAATGCAGACAAGATAGCTACAACATTTACATACTAAAAGATGTATGATCCTGACAACAATAGATCATAGGTACGCATACCATAAACAAGGCCTAATAATTAAATATACACACAAATATCACAACAAGTTGCATGGACCACATGTCCAAAAGAACCTAGCATTCAAGAATTAGCCACACTAAGCATCTATCAACACGAAAGCAATACTATGTAAAAATCAAGATTGAATATTTCTATAAAGCCCCATGGATATGTGATGCACAATCACATGCATCGAGCATTTCCCAAAAGGGGTGGATCGAACCACTCACCAAAGACCCATTCATCGCGAGTCTCGCCAACGATAGCTGCAAAACACAACCAATGATGCTCAAATCAAATATGAAGCTTCCTGACACATATATATAAGCCTACTTCATGAAGACACCAACTCTTAGTATTGCACACAACATGAAAATTAACTTATTGAAGAAATCAAGAAAAACTGCTACATCTGCAGCAATTACCCCTAGTTGTTTGATCTTCACAGCACCAAATACTCATCCAAAAATTTCAAAATAAATCATGCACATTCTCTGATATGTTAGGATCATAATCCGTGCAGATATCAAATCCTGATTTAATCTTGAAATGCCCAAAATAAATTATTTTCAGAAACAGGTCTATTTCTACGCGAATCTGGACAGGCCATGAACATCAGGCTATAACTTTCAATACAGGTAACCTAATGACACCAAATTTGATATATAGCATCTAGACATATGGATGATCAAATCATATGAAGACATAACCTTCATAACATGCCTCTAGATACTAATTTCATATAGATTTTCACATGATAGAAAATCTGCCTTACTTGACACAAGACTCCCAACAACAAGGAAAGGGGAAAAACACATACAACAATACTTATGCATCCTTGCTGACTATCCAAAGCATTACATGACAACACTCATACTTATTTGAAACATAAACACAAACACCTACATGGCACAAATGGGAGGTGAAGATACCTTGGGAAGAAGAGAAGAGGGTGCACATAAGAGCTCCCACCGTCACCATCACCATCACCATCACCATCACATGCTACCAGGTCTACACACACTCCTTCTCACAATAAACAACACACATACATTCAGCCATGATTTTCCAGCACAATTGGACACACAAACAGCACCAATTAAAGATGAAATACTAAGGAAGAACTTGGATTTCACTCATCTCCATTGAGCCAACACCAAACCTTCACTTCTCTTGGCTTCTCTTCACCCAAACCCCCATGAAGCAGCCATGATAACCCCAATTCACAGCAGCAGCAGCAGCAGCAACAAAGAAAAGAAAGCCAAAACAGCCAACAAAGAAAAGAAAGGAAAAGAAAAGAAAAACAGGGGATTCACAACAATCTCCTCAATCTCTTCCTTCCCTCTCTTCTTCTCCTCTCCCTCTCTCTCAGACTTTCTCTGCTGGAACCCCAAAAAAATATGAGCAGAGACCCTCTTTTATTCCCCCAAAACAACACACTTATAGTGGGGTGAAATGACCAAGCCGTCCCTGACTAAAAATTCTGGACAGTCTTCACTAAAACAGTCATAACTCCTACAATATAGCTCCGAATTGTACAATCCAAACTCCGTTGGAAAGCCAAGATGATTATCTACAACTTTCTTGTTTATAATCAGATCAAATAACCTCTTTAGCTATTCCAAAATCTAGGCTAAACATCTTACAGGGCTGCTGCCTGGATTTCTCATCTTCAGGGTATACTTGGAAAAATACCCATAACTTTTGATATACAAATCCAGTTGATCTAATTCTACTTCTGTATGAAAGCTATCCCAAAACTGAACATCTCATGATAATATCGGATTTTTACCTCTTCATCTTAGATTTTAACAAAATCAAATCCAAATATCAAATCAAAACTGCATAATTCCAAAAACGTCAGAATGCGACGAAAATTTATAGGTAGGCCAATGCCAGTATCAGGAGAACAAATATGCAGTCAGATTTTGAAACTGAATGCCCAAACTATAAAAATAAATACAACCCAATATTTAACAGCAAAAAAGTGACACAGACTTAACAATAAAAATATGTGGTAGTCCATCAAAGCTCATGATGAGTTCCTCACCAACCCTGTTCTTATGGTTGGTAATGGGATACATGTTGGGATAAGATTATGAGGATAAGTGAGTGGAATGATAGTTTATCCATGTTTATTATAAAAATAATCAGGATAAACTATAAACAGTTGTCCCAATTTTGAAATAGGATATTTTCTTTTTTTCCTTCTTGCTACACTGTTTGTTTGTTCATTATTACTCTCATATGTTCTTACATTTCATTTAATTGTTCTAACTGACATTTTCTTCATTCTCTACTAAGGTTTTTTTTTCACAATGTAAATCCTCATGCAGTGAACATTCTTTAGAAGTGTGGTTAATTTGGAGCAATTTTTATCATACTTAAGCTACTAGGCTACTAGCTGTTGATTTTAACCGCTCATTAGATTGCTTCATTTATGTGGTTTGATATCTTATCCAAGAAATATGTTTGAGTTTGCCAGACAGGATTAGTTGTTGACAGGTCCTACAACTTTGGAAGATGTGATTACTTTAGTATTGAGGGTGACTATTTACTGGGTTTGCAAATGTTGGCTGTATTTGGCTTTTGTGTGTTCTGTGTTCAAGGCCCTGAGTCAGGGTTCACTGATGTTGTTTGCATTCTTGTTCAGCTAGGAGATTCTTTTTATATCATATTGGATATTAGATGCATAAAAAAAGAATTTTTTATTTTATATATATATATATATATATATATATATATATATATAAATTGAGGATTGAAAAACTTAGTTTCTCTGAACAAGAAATGGCAAAAATATTTTTGGTTTTTTGTTTTTTTTTTGTGAGAATTGGAGGTTAGGTCATCGGGTGGCTCTATTTGTGCTCCTTGAATTCATAAGCAATCCACCCGACCCAAGGTATATATATGTTTCAAGGCTAGGTCAACAGGTGAGAGACAATGAGAAGGGTAAGAATGGATCTAAGTTTTCTTCTTTTTTTTGGCTCAGGTGACCCTACGACCAAGCGATTCTCAAGACTTTGGGATTCTGACAGACAGTCTCTTATCCTTAGTTTTCTAATTCATGAACTCTTATGTTCCCAGGTTTTAATTTTGTTTTATCTTTCCCTTTATGGATAATTTTTATGCTTCTCTTTCAATTGATGAACATATATGGTTGTTTTTAGTTTGTTTTGAGAATTTGATTATGGGTTTTGATTGGTGGATGCATATATGGAATGATTTATATGGATTTGGTGTGTGAGTGGATAAATGAATGTCTACAGACAAGGATGCCTTGGTTTTGAAAGGTCTTTTGGATCTAATTTGGTGAGTGTGTATCATTTGTGTGATTTAAAATTTTGGTTTTGATGCATGAGTTGATGTATGGGTGAATGTATGGTTTTGAAATACGGTTGTTTTTTAATCATATTTATACAGGTTTTGTAAATATATATGTATATGGAATGTGTATGTACAGGTTTTGAAAAGAAATGTTTTTAATATGTATTGGAGGTTTGAAGAGCTGATCAAAACTGGACTGACAATGCAGGTTGGGCAGCAGGTGGGGGGCGGCTAGTTAAATCTAGCCGCCCATTCTCATTTAGCCACCCCTGGACAGACAAAATTTACCTATAGGGCGCCGGGTTGTGGGTTTCAGTCGTATGGCGTTAGGCGGCTAGATGTGGTTAGCCGCCCTTGGCCTGGGATAATTTTTCTGATTCTACTGTGTTGCTGCTTTTGTCGAAAGTCCTATGGATGGTTGGTCAATCTTCAAAACCTATAAAAAAACATCATTTCCATGAATCAAGTGTTAAATCAGTTCAAATTGTGGCCCTGCACTGATTTTCAAGCCCCTCTTGCTCGAATTGTCAATGGCTACAACCCATCTAAGGTGATTGAAAATAAAGTGAGAAAAAGAGGTGTGAGAAACTATGCTCGGCATAAAAAATAAGGGAGTCTAAGTGACTCTAAGTGTGACAACATGTGAGTTTGGGAAAATTTCTAGATGTGTGTGAGAGTGGGGCAAGTTTCATTCTCAAATATGTGTGGAAGGGTATGAAATAGGAGTAAAATGGGCAATTTTCTTTTGGTATGGGGAGCTAATTGTGATATCTTAAGAAAATTGAATGCTTAAGTGTGTGGAAAAGAAAAATACAAGCTTATGCATAAGTGTGAGTGGCATAATGGAGTATTTTAATCCTTCAATTATCTTTCTAAGTGAGAGGGCAATTTCTCAATCTTCTTTTTGAAGTAAAAGACACCATCAAGTCCCTGAAGAGGGGCCCTTGTGGTCACCTATGTCTAAACCAGGATTACATTTGAAAGGTTTTAGTTTTAGGTGTCATGCCCCAGGGCGGCCGTCCCCAAGACGTGGCAATATATAATATCAGTTATCAATACTTGAGATCAACAAAGACTCCAACAACAACATACAAGGTGACAAGGCAAAGATAAATGATAGCTAACTTAAAAGCGGAAGTTTAAAATGTTGGAAAAATATTTCCCGACTGCCAAGATCCGTTGATCGAGGTATAGATCGGATAACAAAATTTTTTATTAAATCATTTTAATGCAAACCCTACAATGCGGAATTAGGGTTTACCTTCAGAACTCAGATTAGAGTTCTGCCGAAGAGGAAGATCGGATCTGATGGACGACGATGAATCGCACGATCGGAACCTTCAGATCTTCTGCCGTATGTCCTTTCTATGTTGCAGATCCGCGGTGGAGTGTGGTCTCCTTCTTGCTTCGAACGGCAGCCACGAATCTCTTCGCTCTCCTTCTCTCCTTTCCTTACCTTTTCTGGATCCAGAGATCCTAAAGGGTTTCTAGGGTTAGGGTTTTGATTTTGGCAGAAATCATATATCCTTGAGAGAGAGAGGAAGCCACATATTTATAGGCTAGGGCAGGGACGTAAAGGAGAAACCAGTAATTGGCTCCTATGGGCTTGGGTACCATAACTCAACCTAGAATTAAAAATCGAAAGCCCATAAGTCATAATTCAATCCACTAAAGAATTATGACTGCACTCCAAATATACTAATCTTAAAATAATATTTCGAGCTTCTTATATTATATGCTTAATATCTCCCCACGCTAAGATTCCAATACTCGTTATGAAATAATTATTACTGACAATATTATTTCATAATATCTTATTTTTCCTTGAGATCTTCCGCTTAACTTATTTGATATGTCGGATAATTAAATCCACCGGCCGGGTTAGACATAATCAAAACTTATAAGCATCCTCAAGAGAGTATCATCAACCTTCTATTGGAGACGTGGATTCCATCAATAGCAAATATTCATCATACAAGTGTTATTGTCACCCAACTTACCGAGCTTATTGATCCATAGTAGAATCTCACTCTTTAATAAATCAAAATGATAAATAACAAATGCACATGTTTAAGAACAATTTTAGGATTAAGAGCATAAGCAATCATAATAAATATGGGGTGTAAATTATTTTATCTAGTCAGTACAAACAATAATTACCCTAGCTTGGTCCGTTCAATACACACAAGGTGTACTAGTACAATCACCCAAAACCTATCAACCGGTCTTTTACAGTCAAGATAAACTACGTAAGATGAACTGCACTACAACCTTTATCCAATGGATTATCCAAGTCCATCTAAGGTTGTGAACCTCAACTTATAATTCACAGGGAACCGATAATCTGATCTTTTGTGTGTAAGCCGAACTCTACACACCAGATTATCTACAGTGTAAATTAAAGGATTAAATTAAAAACAAGCACAATATTTCAAACAATATAATGCAAGCATTTACCAATAATAATTCTCATCAAAATGCTAATACCATCTTAATAATAGAGTTTATTACATAAGTCATGGCTTTTAGAACATTACTCTAACATAAAATACCAACTATGTCTGTAAACCAAATTATTATTACAGACCCGAATACACAATTACTATCCCGTGAGAGCCAAGTCTAGTCCAAATAAAATTCAACCAGTGTAACAAGCACGATTAACAATACATCAATGACACTAGAACTACTGACAACCTCGCACTCGCCAACCGCCCTAAATGTTGATCTCCACATAACCAAATACACATTCAATAATTCTGAAATAAATCATTCACATTCTCAGGCATGTTTGGATCATAATCTGTAAAGATATTATAACCTGATTTAACCTCTATGTACCCAAAATAAAATATTTTCAGAAGCTGGTCAGTTCCCATGCAAATCTGGACAGCCCATGGAAAATAAGTTTTAACTTACAACACAGATATCGTAATGACACCAATTTTTATATATAATATCTAGACACATAGATGATCATATTATATGAAGACACAAGCTTCAAAATATGCCTCCAAATACCAAATTCACAAGGACCTTCATAAGACATAAATCTGCCTTACCTCCCTAAGCACCACCCAAGCCTCCCAACACTATCATCACTTCTTCCTCAACCCAATCATTGCTGGTCCACACAAGGAGGAAAGGTTAGTAAGGGTGAACAACATAAAACAAACATACACAAATCACTCCACATATATAAACAATCCTCTCACCAAGCATCCATATTTGCTCCAACTCCAACTTATCCTTCTTCTTTTTCCCCAAATCAACAACTAAAACCCTAGAACAAAATGAATATAACCTCACATCAAATAAGAATCCAAACCAACAAACTAAAATTAGTCACAAAAGGAAATCAAATGATTAAATGATCTAACCAAAACTCTCTTCAATCTCTTCTCATCCTCTCCTCCTCTCCTTCTCCTCTTCTCTCCTTCTCTTCTCTGTTTCAGATTTTATGCTGGAGACCCAGCGAAGATCCCCTTATAAGTCCATGAAAAGGTGTTGAGAGGACGGAGAAATGACAATCCCGCCCCTAACTTAAAATTCTGGACAGCCATTACTAGAATAGTCATAACTTCTACAATATAGCTCCAAATTATAAAATTCAAATCCATTGGAAAAACAAGAAGATTATCTACAACTTTTGTGTTTTCGCCAAGATCAAATAACCCCTCCAGCTATTCCACAATGTGAGTTAAATATCAAACAGTGCTGCTGCCAAGCTTTTCTCATCCCGATGGTATAATTGGAAAAATACATATAACTTTTGCTACATGAATCCAGATTATCCAATTCTACTTTTATATGAAAGCTAACTCAAAATTGAACATCTTATGATAAAATCATATTTAAATTACTCCATCTTGGGCATTAACAAAATTAAATTCGAATACCAATGAAAACTGCATAACTTATAAAAAAATGTCGGAATGCGATAAAAATTTATAGGTAGGCCAATGCTAGTACCAGGAGAATAGATATGCAGCCAAATTTTGAAATTGAATGCCTAAACTATTAAAATAAATGCAAACCCGATATTTAACCGCTAAAAAGCCAAAATTTTAGTGACTCCGATTGAAAAATAAGGCTCCAAATGACACATGTGTAACATTAGGTATCAATTTCTCAAGTTTATGGTTCTCAAATGCTTGACCATATTATTCTAAACATGCTGTCATGAATGTACCAGGAATCAAGTCAAATAAGCTTCCTTTAGACAGACAAGTTGTTAAATAAACTCATGTGAGTGGGCTGTTATAAACATAGGAAAAAGATCTACCCTTGGTCAAAATTTCGCCTTTCAAAGTAAACATAGTTCAATTCCAACTCCATCACAAAAAATAAAAGAGGGGGTGAATGGGGTGAGAGTGATATCTTCCTTGGGCAATTTTTAGAATTGTCCCAATTTGGCATATAACTTACTTTCTAGGTCCCTCTAGCTTTCTTCTTTTTATCACTTCTTTATTTGGGTGAAGAGTACAACTCCTTGCTGAGTGTGTACCCGTATTTGGTGGAAAGTACAATCCGTTTGTTTGGATGTGTAGTAGTATAGCCTTTTGTTCAGCATATACTGTTTGTAGGCGATTGCGCCATTGGTAGAGAGTATAACCCGTTTGTTTGGGTGTTGTTTTGCTATTTTGGCCTCTCATTGCCTTTCTTTTTTTTGTTTTGAGGGGGGCTTTTCTGTTTTTCACCCATGTTCTTTTTTGCTTCCCCTCTAGAAGTATTTGAATGGTGTCAGAGCCAGTTTTGGGACATATGTCAGGTCCAGGTAACTCCTGATCTACTTAGGGTTGATACGAGTAAAAGCGAGAATAAATGGGAGATGCTTTGGGGTTAAAAAATTGTTCAGTCTACAGGTTAGGAAATTTTTCCTTTTTTACCCGATTGCTAAGTCATACTTTTGTGATGAAGGTGGCAGATTGGTGAGTGTGAGTTCAAGCAAAACACTAGTCATCTTAGAAGTGTTATAATCTTATCATCAAGTATTAAACGCTAGAATTCATAGGAAGAAAGAATAAGATTTCTCAAGTATTGATAGTTATTATGCATGGAATTTCTTTAGATAAAATGCATTCCACGAACCTGAGATTTCGACTCCTTCGGCATCCACCAAGCGATAGGTATTCCTGAGGTACATATGGGTGATCACATAGGGTCCCTATCATGTGGGTTGCAGCTTCCCTTTTAGATGAGGCTGTCTTGATAGCATAATTTGCTTAAGTACCATCTCTCCAATTTTAAATTTTCTCTATCACTTTCTTTTCAAATGCCCTTGCCACCCTTCTCTGGTAGGTCTGGGCATGGTCTGCAGCTCTTAACCTTTTTTCGTCCAATAGTTCGAGGTGTAGTAGGATCGCTTCTCTTCTTTCTTCAATTTGTAGGCCTTCTTCTAATACTACCCTTAAAAATGGATAAGAATCTCGTAGGGTACTACCGCTTCTACCCCAAATGTGAGTGAATATGGGGTCTGGTCTGTGGGTGTTCGTATAGAGGTTCAATAAGCCGAGAGAGCATCAACTAACTTGTCCGGCCAGTCAGTAGCTTTGTGTGTTTCTACTTTTTTTTTATGATCCTGAGTAAGGTTTTATTGGTAGTCTCTGCTTGTCCATTTCCTTGAGGGTAATACGATGTAGAGTGATGGAGTTCTATGTGATTTTTATTACATAGGTCTCGGAACTCTTGAAAAATGAACTGTGAGCTATTATCTGTTATGATCATTTTGGGGGTGCCGAACCACGCAAGGATATGGGTGCAAACGAAGCGGGCCAGGGTGGAGCTTTTAATCAGTACATAGGACTCGACTTCGGCCCATTTGGTGAAGTATTCTGTGGTAGTGAGGATAAAAGCACTTTGAGTGGTATTTTCTACGGTGTCTCGGAATGGTCCTACCACATCTAGTGCCCACATAGAAAATGGCCATGGAGATGTCATGGGGTGCAAGAAAGATGCTGGTGCATGTATTTTATTGGCATGAGTTTGACACTGAATACATCATTGAATGTTTTTGTTGCAGTCCCCTTCAAGTGTGGGCCAGTAGTAGCCCATCCTTAGTACCTTCTTTGCTAGGATTTGAGCGTTAACATGACCTCCGCATACTCCAAAGTGAGCTTCTTCTACGATGGCGTACACTTCTTCATCGTCCAGGCATCTGAGTAACTCTCTGTTGAAGGATGCTCGAAAGAGTATTCCTCCTTAGAGACGGTATTTGATTGCTATCCTCTTGACTATTCTTCGATCATTGTTGGTGGTTAGGATTTTGATATCAACATACCATGGATTCCCATCATCCATATCTTCTAGATCAAGGGCTAGTATTTATGTGATATTGGTGATTCCTTTTTGATCTTGGTGGTTTAGGAGGTTTTGAGTCTTACAGTCTCAAAGTTCAGTGGCCAGTATTTCTAGTCTTTGGATAGTGACTATTTCAGATTTCTTGGATATGGAAAAAGCAAGTGATGAAGCTAAAGAGGCTAAAGAGTCTGTGAAAATATTGCCTGTTTGGGGTATAAAGATGTGGGTGACTTTGCATAATTGTTTTAATAGGACTATGGCCAGTTCTCTATATGGCTTTAATTTTGGGTCCCTTGTCTGACATTTCCTTAGAGTCTGGTGAATTACCAAAAGGGAGTCACCAATAATGTCCAGATATTTAACCCCTAAGGCTAAAGCTGCCTTTAGACCTGCTATCAGAGCTTCATATTCAGCAATGTTTTTGGTAGCGTTGAACACAAGTTGAAATGCTAGTGGGATGATGACACCTTTAGGGGATATTAATGATATTCCTATCCCACTCCCTTGTTAATTGACTGCTTTGTCGAAGTATAGCGTCCGGGTCTTCCTATCTTTTTCTTCAATGAGTGCAAATATTTCTTTGTCACGGAAGTCAGTTTTTACTGGTTCATAATCAGGGAGGGGGAGCTGAGTAAGATGGTCAGCAATGGCTTGGCCTAAGGGGAATTTCAAACACTGGTGGAGAGGAGAGGAGACCCCATTAATTGAGGCTAGTCATTTACACCCTAAGATCATGTTATAGTTAGAGTCCATTTCTAAAACTTATGCTTCAATGATTGTTTCTAAGGATCCTATTTTTAATGGGAAATCCTTAAAGCCATGAATTAGGCAAGCTGTTTTGTCATAGGCAATTATCCGAGTATCCGTTTCCAGGAGTGTGGTGATATGTCTGCCAATCCGTAGCGACTTGAGGTTGACTCCCACACCGATATCGACTAGTACTTTTTCTATTGAATGCCCTTTGATATTAACTATGATGCACAGGGTTGAAGTGTTAATTACTTTATCACGTATTTCTTCTTTGGGCCTAAATATTATCATGGGTCTTAGGCCTGTAGAGGCTAAGGCTACTGACATGTTTAAGGTGGAGATTTGAGGATCAACTTGGACTCTCTCTAAAAACATCCTCAGGGCCTGTTGGTGATGTTATGATATTTTAGTCAGCTCTAGGATGGAAATTTTTGCAGGGATTCTACGGAGCTGGTCGAGGATGTCGATCCTATCTCCGATATTTGCCTCTTCGATTTCTATTTCAGGCATGAGACGTCTATAGGAGGGGACAACATTAAAGATTCTCCCGTTCCTAGTTGTATGATGGTTTAGGGTATCAACTATGGTTTGAGGAAGTTGGTTCTTTGGTAGGCTTAGGCTTTTGTTAATGGGTAGGATGGGGCCAAGCTTTGGTGCTAGCCTTATATGAGAGGGAAGGGGTTTTATGGGACTTGGAAGGATGGGGGAAGATGTTGGAAGGGTTAGGCCACCCGGAATGATCCTAGGCAGTTCTTCGTGGTTCATAGCCCCTACTATGTAGACGCTTTCAAAGCTTAGGTTTGTGGTTCATCTATCAAGGTTTGTATGGTAGATTTTGGTCTTGTATTTTGGTATTTATTACAGGATTTAGACGTACCAGGGCCTAGTTTTGTTTGGGTGATGGGCTTAGCTGGGTTTCTGGTGATTTTATAGTTGAACCATTTTTGAGCCCCTGATGGTTGCCCAATCCAAGTGTCTTTCTTCATCGAGGTCATAAACAATATCTTTGAATGAAAAACACCGTTCGATGGTGTGATCATGATGTTGATGGTATGGGTAATAGCGGGTAGTGTTGGCACCGAGGGGTGAAGGTTTGGCCATGGGTAAAGAGGTACTATTGGTTTTTCCCAAGGTCTTGAAGATGTTTGCTAGGGTTTCCGAGAGTGGTGGATAGCAGTCCCTCCTGCTTAACCATCTTGGGCCATAGGATGAGGGAGGGGAGACCTCATTGTAAGGGCTTTTGTGTGGGCTGCTTGGGAGTTAAATTTTGTACTCTTGGGGGAGCAGAGTAGGCAGGGGTAGTTCTAGTTTGGCCCTAGTTTTGGACTGAGAGACTTTTGATTATGGGGTTCTGTCGTGTCGGCAGGGGGGCGGGCACTGGTCGAGAATTGAAATTCTAAGAAGCTTGTCGAGGTGGCACATATACAGATGAACCGGGTGTATACTGTCTCGGAGCTAGTCCTCGATCAGGGACTCGCACTTCGTTTGGGTAGAGTGCCGAGATTTGCGGTGTGATCCCCTCTACCTGGGGGTTTGTGCCTTTCGCGGCGATTGTCCAACCATATGGCTGATAGGTGGGGACATGGGTGAGACTGCATAATGGGAAATTCTATTATGGCGGTCAATTAGAAGCTGGTACATGGTGCAGTCTTCGTATGAAAGACTTGTATGAATTTTTGGATTTATGTTCTGCAACATCATGTCAATTTCTTGACATTCTATTTGTTGCAGGTCGGTTCTGTGGACTAGGGTGCGTCACCTAGACACGTACTGCTCAAATTCCTCCCTATGCCTCATTCTTTATACGATTAGGTCGGAGATAGAGGGGTTCTGACACTGGTAACTGTAGCGGCCTAAAATTTTCTCGCTTATAGATGGTTTACAGAGAGTGTGGAGAACCATTGTAGTGCTTTTCCTTTCAATGATTTTTGAAAAAGGAAGACTAACAGAGGTTGATTATCTATAAAAGGTCAATCATCTAGATAAAAAAACAGTTAAATGAACATCTGGGTCTCCATGACCATTATACCGGTGAAATTTTAGGATTTTAAATCCCTCTGGTAGGTTGACTGACGGGATCTATCTCAAATTGTGTAGAGACATGTGTTTAGAAGTAGAAGGGTCAGTATCGGAGAGGAATCTCCAGATTGTTTCATCCAATGTTTCTGCCTTGGGAGGACAATTTAGCGGTCCTAGGTTGGATGTGGCCTGGTAAGGGCCTGGGGTAGAAGTTGTTGAAAATATTGGATTCGCGGGGAAAGGCGGGGTAAATGAAAATGGGCTCGGACTGGCAGAGAAACTAAGTGTTGGTGGGGCTTTGGGGGTGGGGCAAGCCTTGAGGGTCTTGACAGGGGTTTCCTGCTTCAAGGTCTTGGCCTAAAAAAAGTCGGCGAGGTCATTGAACATGTCCTCCACCGATTGGTATCCTAAGGTAGTCATCCTCTCCTCTAGGAGGCTAAGGAATTATCCGGTTTGGTCTCCCTGGTTGACTTTCTCCTCTACTGTGTCCTCCTGGATGTAGGTTTCCATGGTGTGAATATGGAATAACTCAGGGGTAAAATGGATGCAAGTTTAAAGCAGTAAAAGGGTGTGATAAAGCAGTAAAGGGTGCACAGCTGTGTGCGGCTTAAAGCAGTATAAGAGCGTGATTAAAGCAATAAAAGGTGCACAGCTGTGTGCGGCTAAAAGCAGTAAAGAGTGTGATTAAAGCAGTAAAAGGCGCGCAGCTGTGTGCGGCTTAAAGCAGTAAAGGATGTTGTTATGGAAAGTAGAGTAGGGTCTGACTTGAAGGGTGGAAAATTGTGGCTTTCCAAAAGGGGGGGGGGGTAGTGGAACTTTTGTCAAGTTTTTGAAGGAGGGAGAAAAGGATTAACTTTGTCATTTTTCACGTGGGATGTCCCGCAGTGATCGCCAGGTTGTCGGTATCGTTTTTTCGGTGGGGGTTGCTCCGGTTGTTGGGGGCCTCTGAAAAAGATGGTCTTTTGCCTGTGTGGGGTTTTCCCGAGGATTTAGATCCGGATGGGACTTGCGGGCCCGATTGGATCATTTCTGAGAAGAAGGAAAGGGGCATGGTTCCTTACTGAGGCGTCTGATAGCTCCTTAGGAGGATTCAGGGGATGGTTGTGATTGCCACCTGCTTTCTCAAAAAGCAAAAAAAGTTGGGTGTTGCAATTGATCGCCTTTGTAGGAGGGTTGTGGATTCTCCGCTCTGAGTTACGGGCCTGCCGCACACAGAGGTGAAAACGGAAAATCATTTTCTGCTTTCGGGACTTGACAAAGAGAGGTTTAAAAAAAGACAGGGGGTAGGTGAGGGTCGGCTAGTAGGGTTTAGCCGCCGGGAGCCTGGTTTTATTTGAGCAAAACCTGGGTAGAAAATGGGTTAGGATTTGGCAGAGGTTAAGCTAGGTTTAACCTGGGTTTTGGAGAGGGTTTTGGGAGAGTGGATTTATGTAGGAAATGGGTTTCCTAGTCACAAGTGGAGCTCTCTTTCTCTCTTATCTCTCAAGGCTTCAAGTGGTCTGGGAGTGTGTTTGCTTTGAATGGGTGATTGTTGATAATTATTGAAATTGGATTATTAGAATAAGTGCTGGATGCCCCCTATTTATAGTAAAAAAAAGGGGTAGAGAAGTGTCCACTGGACAATAGATCATATTAGATAATAGGGTGGTTGATTTGATCTCCCATTAGATCTTTGTTCTTCTGACACTGTCCAGGTGTGTCACACCCCAGGGCGGCCGTCCCCGAGACGTGGCAAGTATATATATATGATATCAGTAATACGTACACGAAGTCAATAAATACACCACAATGTCAAAGGCGATAAAGCGAAATCAAGTAACTGACATCAAATACATACGAAAATAGCGGAAGCAAAATGACTAAGTCTGTGATTCAAAGATATATAACAGACCAGAGTACTCAATCAAACTGTCCTGTGAGAGCCAATATGTACTACAAAAGACAACATCAACCCATACACTGTGCCCAAGCACAAGTAGAAATACATACAAGAAGACGGGGGATGCTGAGGGCCTCTCACTCGCAAGATGTCTGACGTGAACGCTGTCTCCTACTGGAATCGCGTCTCAGGGAGCTCCTCCTTCTGATCCGGATCAGCGACAACTGGAGAAAACATATGCGAGGGGTGAGCCACACGCTCAGTGAATGGAACAATTCATGCATCACAACTCATATAACTTCCAATCATCATCAAAGTTATTTACCCTCACCCCGAAGGGTGACCTAAGTTATTGGGAGTAACTGTACTAATCCCTCACCCTCACCTCCGAAGGGTGACTCAGGCTCTTGGGAAGAGATTAGATTGTTCTAAGCCCTTGGTCCACCGGTAGCCCTTTCCCCGGGTAGCCTCTACCTGACATACTCCCACGATCAGTACACTCTCGACCGAAGCGATGGTACCTACAAATGGGAGCCCGGTGCCAGGACAACGTTTCCAACGCCGGGAAGTTCCTACACGGATCCAACGAAGGGGAAAAACAATCTACGCTCGCGGATACGATCCTCTTGGATCCGTTGTCACCGGTTACTAAACACCGATACGGAAATGAATTCTCAAGAATTCCCTCCAGGGCGCATAACTCAGATGCGGGGAAAATTTTGTCATTCGTAACATCAATATTTCGGTATGACCCCACAGGTGGTCATACGTTTGCTTATTAACATTATGCAACAATACATGGCCTAAGCATGCGCTAAACACTTAAAAAGGAACAATATTAATCCTGGAAGCATCATAAATTAGTCAATATAATAAGACATGATTTATCTAAGGTATGCTTATCTTATGCAACCACATATGTATAAGTTTAATAAAGTTAAACTAGGTGGGGACATGTCTAGGTCGGGGTTATGTTAGTCATGATATCTAGGCAAGGATGACTTTCATACACTATACATGGATGCATAATACCTAGCATACTACATACGACATGACATGGTTGCAATCTTAACGAAACAGGCATTTACATAAACATTTATACAATATACAACATGTTATATGTAGTTATGGTACCCCAGGGGAGGGCGATGCACTCCAACGTGCATCGAACGCCTCCCAACTGGTTTGGATTGACCCACTCACCGCAACCTGGACCGTTGCGTGGTCGCTCGCCAAGATCTGCAAGACAAGGGTATAAAATAGGGTGAGTATAGCCACATAAAACATCCATACTTAGGCAAAAACGGAGCGGGAGGGCAAAGACACGCGCACATACGAGCTTGCACGCGCATATGCACGCATGCCCGAGCCCCCAGCACCCATCCCAGCCTCCCGGCACCCCCCGCGCACAGCCCCGCGCGCGCACGCACGCACGCGCACGGGCGCGCGCGCGCCCCGCGCGCCCAGACAGACTCCCGCGCCCGCACGCGCCCCTCGCGCGCGCCCGCAGACGTCCCGCGCCCGCACGCGCCCCTCGCGCGCGCCCGCAGACGTCCCGCGCCCGCACGCGCACGGTCGCGCGTACGCACGCGCTACTGACCCCCCGTGCACACGCGCCTGCGCGTCCGCCAGAACCCGCCAGCCCCTGCCTGCGCGCACGCCTGCGCGCGCACGCGCGCGAACAGAGCCGCACGCGCGCCCGAACCATCTGAACCCCTCACCAGCCCCTCCCACACCCCCAAACCCACCCAACCAGCATGCAAGACATCCCCACCCACCCTAACAACAAGAAAACACAAAGTTATGGGAGGAGGAGACCTTACCAAGGGAGGGGAAGAAAAGGGAGGTTCTTCGGGGGCCCTTGGCGCACCGAAACCACCCCAAATCAGCACCACCAGCACCAGCACCTCCCCAGCCACACTTCAGCCTCGAATGGCTGAAAACAGGGGGGGGGAGCATGAGAGAAGAGAAGGAAAGAAGAAATAACAACAACAACAACCAACAACACCTTTGTGTGCTCCCAAGCTTCTTGATCCTCTTCTTCCTTGTCTTTCACAACAAAAAAAAACACCCAAAACTCATAAACAAGAGGGCTGGAGAGGGAGAGGAAGAGAGAGACGTGAGAGGTTGAGAGTGAGGAAGAGTGAGTGAAAATCTCACTTTTGGGGGGGTGAGGAGAAGAGAAAAAGGGGGAGGTCACTTTAGACCTAAAATCACCCTCACACACCACAAATAACCAAAGGTTCCTTCATAACTAAGCAAAGGGGGGGGTGAGCATACCCAAGGTCACCACATACTCATAAATATCTAATCACTATTCCACCTAACAAAGCAGTTTCGAAGAAAAACCCGGATGCGGTTCGGAACTGCATATTTTCCAAAACGTTACCGGAATTCGATGAAATTTTTATGGGTAGTAGAGAACGGTACCAGGACCCATAATATGCAGTTAGATTTTCAATCGGAGTTCTCTAGCTCACGCAGATGGCTAAAAAGCCAAAATTTTAGCAGTTCCGATCGAAAAAGAAAATTTCGAAAATGGCCAGAATTGACCCAAAGGTTACCCATAGGCTAAAAAAGTGACACATATATAACATTCTTCCCCCCTTAGGAAATTTTGTCCACAAAATTTAATACAAAAACATCTAAGAAGGAAAAAGATGTGGATATGCGTCACGCATGGCGTCCTCGCGCTCCCAAGTGGCCTCGGCACCAGAACGGTGCTGCCATCGCACCTTAACCAGCTGGACGGTCTTGGTGCGGAGCCTCTTCTCGCGCCGGTCCAGGATCTCGATCGGCTGCTCCACGAATGACAAGTCCGGCTCGAAGACAAGCGGCTCGAACGGGATGACGTGGGTAGGATCGTGGACGTAACGCCTCAGCTGCGAGACATGGAAGACGTCATGGGCCTGAGCTAGCTGTGGGGGCAAGGCTAGGCGATAGGCCACCTCCCCAATCCGCTCCAGAATGAGGAACGGGCCAATAAAACGCGGACTCAGCTTGCCCCGCACACCGAATCGGAAGATGCCCTTTGACGGGGACACCTTCAGAAAGACATGGTCACCAACCTCGAAGGCGAGCTCACGGCGACGGCGATCAGCGTAGCTCTTCTGACGGCTCTGAGCAGTACGGATACGCTCACGAATCGTCTTGACCTTCTCTGAGGTCAGGCGGACGATCTCTGGCCCCTCCAACTGGCGCTCTCCGACCTCATCCCAACACAAGGGAGACCTACAGCTGCGGCCATAGAGTGCCTCATAAGGTGCCATCCGAATACTCGAGTGGTAGCTGTTGTTGTAGGCAAACTCCACCAACGGAAGGTGCCTCTCCCAACTACCCCCGAAGTCAAGGATGCAGGCCCGCAACATGTCCTCCAAGGTCTGAATCGTCCTCTCCGACTGGCCATCGGTCTGCGGATGAAAAGCGGTACTGAAGTGGAGGTTCGTACCAAGGGCGTGCTGGAGGCTACGCCAGAACCTCGAAGTGAACCTCGCATCTCTATCTGAAACGATGCTGACCGGAGTGCCGTGGAGACGAACGATCTCGGAGACAAACAACTGCGCCAGGGTGTCCAGGGAATCGGTGAGTCGGATGGGGAGAAAATGGGCGGACTTGGTCAGTCGGTCGACGATCACCCAGATGGCATCGCGACCCGAACGTGACCTCGGCAGACCCGAAACAAAGTCCATAGTAATATGCTCCCACTTCCACTGCGGAATCTCCATGGACTGCAGCTTCCCCGCAGGACGCTGATGCTCCGACTTCACCTGCTGGCATACCAAGCAACGGGCAACGAAACGGCCAACATCCGCCTTCATCCCGCGCCACCAGTAGCCACGACGAAGGCCCCTGTACATTTTCGTGCCACCCGGATGCACTGTGTATCTCGAGCGATGGGCCTCGTCCAAGATCTTCTGCTTCAGCTCTGCGTCGTCAGGAATACATACCCGGCCTCTGAACCGCAGGATCCCATCCTCATGAATCTGGTAGTCCGGTCGCTCGCCCCGGGCGACGCCTTCAGAAAGGACCAGAAAGTGCGGATCCCGCCCCTGTGCCGTGCGGATCTCGTCGAGGAGAACAGGCTGCACCACCAACCTGGCTAGAAAGCCACTAGTAGGCGTCTCCCGAACACTGATCCAGCAAGCGGCCTCCTCCAGAAGCCTCCAATGACGCACCGCCAAGTGGGCAGCCATGCCCAAAGGCTGCCTACTGAGAGCATCTGCCACGACATTCGCCTTACCCGGATGATAAGCGATGTCGCAATCATAGTCCTTCAGGAACTCGACCCAACGTCTCTGTCGCATGTTGAGTTCCGGCTGGGACTGCAGATAAGTCAGGCTCTTGTGATCCGTGAAGAGCTCAAACTCCTCGCCATAGAGGTAGTGCCTCCAAATCTTCAGCGCGAAGATGATCGCCGCTAACTCCAGGTCATGGGTGGGGTAATTCTGCTCATGGGGCTTCAACTGACGCGACGCGTAAGCAATAACCTTACCGTTCTGCATCAGGACGCAACCCAAACCCAGTCGTGACGCATCAGAGTAGACTGCGAATCCGCCACTCCCTGACGGAATGGTAAGAACGGGCGCTGAGGTGAGTCTCCGCTTCAACTCCTGGAAGCTCTCCTCGCAAGATGGGGACCACTCGAACCGGACATCCTTCCGAGTGAGGCGGGTCAGAGGAACGGCTATCTTCGAGAAACCCTCTACAAACCTCCGATAATAGCCTGCCAAACCCAGGAAGCTCCGAATCTCGGTGGGGTTTGACGGTCGCCGCCAATTCGACACGGCAAGCGTCTTCTCCGGGTCCACAGATATACCCTCACCGGAAATAACATGGCCAAGGAAGGCCACACGCTCCAACCAGAACTCGCACTTACTGTACTTGGCGAACAACTGATGTCGGGCCAAGGTCTCCAAGACAGTGCGAAGATGGTCAGCGTGCTCCTCAAGACTCCTCGAGTACACCAGAATATCGTCAATGAAGACTACTACAAAGGAGTCGAGGAAGGGTCGAAATACCCGGTTCATCAGATCCATGAAGGCTGCCGGCGCATTCGTCAACCCAAACGGCAGTACTCGAAACTCGTAGTGCCCGTAACGGGTGCGAAAGGCCGTCTTCGGAATATCCGACTCCCGGATCTTCAGCTGATAGTAGCCCGAACGGAGATCGATCTTAGAGAAGACACGCGCTCCCTGGAGCTGGTCAAACAGATCGTCAATCCGCGGTAAGGGGTACTTGTTCTTCACGGTCCGCTTGTTCAGCTGTCTGTAATCAATACAAAGTCGCAGCGAACCGTCCTTCTTCCGGACAAACAAGACAGGGGCTCCCCACGGAGAAACACTCGGACGTGCAAACCCCTTTTCAAGCAACTCCTCCAGCTGCTCCTTCAGCACCTTCAACTCTGCTGGGGCCATCCGGTACGGAGCCCTCGAAATCGGCTCGGTCCCCGGAATTAGATCAATCTCAAACTCGATCGCGCGATCCGGTGGTAGACCCGGAAGATCATCGGGAAAAACCTCCGGATATTCCGCCACGACCGGAGTCTGACTGATATCTGCCCGCAGTGGTGCATCCTCCTCAGCGACGTACGCCAGAAAACCCTCGCATCCACCCTGTAAGAGTCTCCAGGCCTGGATGGACGACACGAACCCCAAAGGAGCTATGTCCCGATCCCTACGAACTGGAAAGACCTCTGGCCTGGGATGCGGAAAGACACCGATTTAGCAAAACAATCGATGCTGGCGTGACTAGCAGAGAGCCAATCCATTCCCAGGATGGCATCAAAGTCCGACATGGCGAGCTCGATCAACTCCACCGGAAACTCGTGCTCCTCAATCGCCACAGAACAACCCCGGTACGCAAAACGAAGGAGAATACGGTCTCCGACAGGCAGTGATATCTCCAGCAAGGCATCAAGAGGGACCGACACCACACCCATCCGTCTCGCGAAAACGGGAGACACGAACGAGTGTGTGGCCCCGGAATCAAATAGCACATAAGCAGGAAGCTGGGAGATCAGAACAATACCTCGGACGACGCTACCCGAAGCCTGAGCCTCCTCGGCCGTAAGTGCTGCCACACGCCCCCGAACAAGCTGTGGCTGAGGAGCAGGGGCACGCCCCACAGGCTGCACTGGCTGCTTCCCCTTGTCAACCCGGCCGGTCTGTGGCTGCTGTGGCTGCTGATGCTGGCGCGGATGCTGCAGCTGTGGCTGCTGATGCTGGCGCGGATGCTGCATCTGTGGCTGCTGATACTGGCGTGGCTGCTGCGGCTGTGGCTGCTGATGAGGCACAGGAGGGCGACCAGCATCGGGGCAAGCATAGGCGAGATGCCCGGCCCGATTGCAGTGGTAGCAACGTCGCGTCTCCGGTCGCCTGGCCTGGGATGGAATGGCAGCAATGGGTGCAGGACCCCGCACTGGCATCACATCGACTGGAGTAGTGGCGGTCGCTGACTGATCAAAGCGCGCTCGCTTGTTCTTGCGACGCCCCAAATCCTGACTCCTGGGTGGCTTCTGATCCTCAAACGGAATAATAGCTGAGGAGAGCCCAAGATCACGCTCGACTGTCCTCGCCCGAGACACCAGGTCGGTATATCTCGAGAGAGCCTCTGAGGAAACATGCACCCTGATGGCGCTATTGAGACCCATCTCAAACCGACGGCATCTCGTCTCCTCGTCCACCACCAAGGCTGGGGCAAACCGAGAGAGCCTCATGAAACGTGTGGAGTAGTCCGACACTGACATGGTACCCTGCGTCAGCTGCTCGAACTCCCGCATCACGATCTGCCGCGTCGAGAATGGGAAGTACTCCGCCAAGAAGTGGTTCCGGAACCCGGCCCAGGGGAGTCGCTCCACACCCTCCGGAATGTCCACAGATCGGGTGGCCCACCAGTCAGCGGCGCTACCCTTCAACATGAACGTGGCCAATGAAACACGCTGTCGGTCGGTGCAGTGCATGGTCGAGAAGATCTTATCTACCTCCATCAACCAACGCTCAGGGGCAAGGGGGTCCCTCGTCGAGCCATGGAACTCAGGAGGATGAAGCTTCAAAAAGGCGGTGAGGCCGGTCTGATGCACACGGGCCGCTGCCTCTAGCTCCTCCTCCCTCTGCTCGGGTCCATGGCTCCGACTGCAGGAATCTCCGCTGGTACAGGGGGTACATCTGGCACCACGGGTGGATCTGCTGCTAAGGGTACCTGCGGAGCCGCCTCGCGGGCTGCCCGCAGTTCCTGGATCTCTCGCGCCTGCTCAGCCAGCGCTCTCGTCTGAGCCTCTAGCACTCTCGTCTGAGTCTCCAGAAGGTCCGCTATCCGAGCGTAAGCACGCTCCCATGCAGGAGGCTCCTGCGCAGGTCCTGGCCCAACGGCTGAGGACCTCTCAGTAGACTCCTCGTCTTCGGCAGGTCTGGAATCCACCGAAGCCCGAGGGCGACCACGTCGACGTATCAATCCCCGAGGAGGCATATCAGCAACCTAAAGAACCAGCACTAGGATCAGGATACTCATATAGAAATCCTAGGACTCATCTCTAACAAGAAACAATTGGCTCTGACAGGACCAGGCTCTGATACCAACTTTTGTCACACCCCAGGGCGGCCGTCCCCGAGACGTGGCAAGTATATATATATGATATCAGTAATACGTACACGAAGTCAATAAATACACCACAATGTCAAAGGCGATAAAGCGAAATCAAGTAACTGACATCAAATACATACGAAAATAGCGGAAGCAAAATGACTAAGTCTGTGATTCAAAGATATATAACAGACCAGAGTACTCAATCAAACTGTCCTGTGAGAGCCAATATGTACTACAAAAGACAACATCAACCCATACACTGTGCCCAAGCACAAGTAGAAATACATACAAGAAGACGGGGGATGCTGAGGGCCTCTCACTCGCAAGATGTCTGACGTGAACGCTGTCTCCTACTGGAATCGCGTCTCAGGGAGCTCCTCCTTCTGATCCGGATCAGCGACAACTGGAGAAAACATATGCGAGGGGTGAGCCACACGCTCAGTGAATGGAACAATTCATGCATCACAACTCATATAACTTCCAATCATCATCAAAGTTATTTACCCTCACCCCGAAGGGTGACCTAAGTTATTGGGAGTAACTGTACTAATCCCTCACCCTCACCTCCGAAGGGTGACTCAGGCTCTTGGGAAGAGATTAGATTGTTCTAAGCCCTTGGTCCACCGGTAGCCCTTTCCCCGGGTAGCCTCTACCTGACATACTCCCACGATCAGTACACTCTCGACCGAAGCGATGGTACCTACAAATGGGAGCCCGGTGCCAGGACAGCGTTTCCAACGCCGGGAAGTTCCTACACGGATCCAACGAAGGGGAAAAACAATCTACGCTCGCGGATACGATCCTCTTGGATCCGTTGTCACCGGTTACTAAACACCGATACGGAAATGAATTCTCAAGAATTCCCTCCAGGGCGCATAACTCAGATGCGGGGAAAATTTTGTCATTCGTAACATCAATATTTCGGTATGACCCCACAGGTGGTCATACGTTTGCTTATTAACAATATGCAACAATACATGGCCTAAGCATGCGCTAAACACTTAAAAAGGAACAATATTAATCCTGGAAGCATCATAAATTAGTCAATATAATAAGACATGATTTATCTAAGGTATGCTTATCTTATGCAACCACATATGTATAAGTTTAATAAAGTTAAACTAGGTGGGGACATGTCTAGGTCGGGGTTATGTTAGTCATGATATCTAGGCAAGGATGACTTTCATACACTATACATGGATGCATAATACCTAGCATACTACATACGACATGACATGGTTGCAATCTTAACGAAACAGGCATTTACATAAACATTTATACAATATACAACATGTTATATGTAGTTATGGTACCCCAGGGGAGGGCGATGCACTCCAACGTGCATCGAACGCCTCCCAACTGGTTTGGATTGACCCACTCACCGCAACCTGGACCGTTGCGTGGTCGCTCGCCAAGATCTGCAAGACAAGGGTATAAAATAGGGTGAGTATAGCCACATAAAACATCCATACTTAGGCAAAAACGGAGCGGGAGGGCAAAGACACGCGCACATACGAGCTTGCACGCGCATATGCACGCATGCCCGAGCCCCCAGCACCCATCCCAGCCTCCCGGCACCCCCCGCGCACAGTCCCGCGCGCGCACGCACGCACGCGCACGCGCGCGCGCGCGCCCAGACAGACTCCCGCGCCCGCACGCGCCCCTCGCGCGCGCCCGCAGACGTCCCGCGCCCGCACGCGCCCCTCGCGCGCGCCCGCAGACGTCCCGCGTACGCACGCGCCTACTGACCCCCCGTGCACAGGTGCGCGCGCGCCTGCGCGTCCGCCAGAACCCGCCAGCCCCTGCCTGCGCGCACGCCTGCGCGCGCACGCGCGCGAACAGAGCCGCACGCGCGCCCGAACCATCTGAACCCCTCACCAGCCCCTCCCACACCCCCAAACCCACCCAACCAGCATGCAAGACATCCCCACCCACCCTAACAACAAGAAAACACAAAGTTATGGGAGGAGGAGACCTTACCAAGGGAGGGGAAGAAAAGGGAGGTTCTTCGGGGGCCCTTGGCGCACCGAAACCACCCCAAATCAGCACCACCAGCACCAGCACCTCCCCAGCCACACTTCAGCCTCGAATGGCTGAAAACAGGGGGGGGGAGCATGAGAGAAGAGAAGGAAAGAAGAAATAACAACAACAACAACCAACAACACCTTTGTGTGCTCCCAAGCTTCTTGATCCTCTTCTTCCTTGTCTTTCACAACAAAAAAAAACACCCAAAACTCATAAACAAGAGGGCTGGAGAGGGAGAGGAAGAGAGAGACGTGAGAGGTTGAGAGTGAGGAAGAGTGAGTGAAAATCTCACTTTTGGGGGGGGTGAGGAGAAGAGAAAAAGGGGGAGGTCACTTTAGACCTAAAATCACCCTCACACACCACAAATAACCAAAGGTTCCTTCATAACTAAGCAAAGGGGGGGGTGAGCATACCCAAGGTCACCACATACTCATAAATATCTAATCACTATTCCACCTAACAAAGCAGTTTCGAAGAAAAACCCGGATGCGGTTCGGAACTGCATATTTTCCAAAACGTTACCGGAATTCGATGAAATTTTTATGGGTAGTAGAGAACGGTACCAGGACCCATAATATGCAGTTAGATTTTCAATCGGAGTTCTCTAGCTCACGCAGATGGCTAAAAAGCCAAAATTTTAGCAGTTCCGATCGAAAAAGAAAATTTCGAAAATGGCCAGAATTGACCCAAAGGTTACCCATAGGCTAAAAAAAGTGACACATATATAACAAGGTGAGGGGTAGTTAGTTGTAACTAGCCACCCAGTGAGGGGTGGCTATTCTCAAGTTGCCGCCCCAATAATGACCTACCAAACGTCCCATTTCTGACAAGTGGTGGATTGAAGCGGTTATTAGGGTTAAATTGTCAAAGAAGGGGCGGCTAAAAGGAACAAACTGCTGCAATCATCAGCATTAAATGTTGCTTTATGTCCCATCCAAGGGAAGCGGTTGGGGGCGGTTTAAGGGGCAGCTAGTTGAAACTAGCCGCCCAATTGCTTCTGGCTTTTTAAATTTTCTGTGTGTTTGTGACTAGGGTTTGTCTTTGTTCCATTTAAAGATATGTTTTCTATCAATTTTCCAAATGTGGACATTTTTCAATACTACTTGAAGTGAATTTTCTTCTCTTTGGATGGTTAAAATTGGGTTATCTACAGCGGCGACAATGGAAAATCAGTTAGCGGCGACGATGGATTCTTTTGGGGAGGAGGAAGAAGAAGAAGAGAAAAATGGGTTATTTTAGGGATGAGGACGAAGAAGAGGGTTTTGGACTGGTCAGGAGGAAGAAGAAGAGGGTTTTGTCATTGGTTTTGTTTTTTTCTAAAGGGGTAGAGAAGATATTAAAAAAAATAAGGTCAAAAAGAAAAGAGGACAAAAAAGCAGGGGTAAAAAAAATTCTATAAAGGCAAGGGGTATGAAAAAAATTGGGGCATTAGGTCCATGGGTATATGGACAATTCACCCAATTTTTTATCCTTCTCTCTTTCTTCCATGTGCGCGGTCTCGTTTATTACTAGCCTATATTTTTAATTTCTTTTTTTTTTCTTTATCTTCTCATTTTTCACGGACAGTGTCTATTTTGATTGCTTTTGAAATGGATATGCTCAAAAAAATCTGTCTCCAATAGTGACTATTTTTTTCTTTTATTTTTTAGTTATCTGATGGACAAATGAAACATATAATTTTGATGCATTCAATTTTTGTGCTACTTATGTAGCAATGGTAGAGCTAAAAATTCGAACATGGGGGGGGTGGGGGGGGTAGGCTTAGAATAAGAAAAAATGTATTTATAAAACAATATAATTATATGATAATTCGACATAATTAAAATTGATAAATACTGACTGAATCTTTAAAGTAACGGACTATTTAGATAGAAAGTTGTTTTTAATGCTTCTTTTACATTTAGAAAATTGGAAAATTTTATTTCAAAAATTAAAAAAAAACTTAAAATCTCATTATTTTACTTTCACAATTTTTTTTAAAAGTAAGCTTGAATTTAAAAAATAAATATGAAAAAAAAATTGAGAGATATTCAAATTAACGATCATGAAAAAATAAAATGAATAAATAATTATTAACAACCAACGTCCCCTAAAACCATGGTTTCTCTTAATAATTTTTAAAAAAAAATAAAACTCATTTGTAGTCATGTCATTAACACATTATATGAAATCATGTAACAGAATATATATTTTACTATCTCAGTATACCTTTTACACAAAAATATAATTAAAATATATGCATTCAATTTATATTAATATATATTTAATTTTTATGAGAGAAGGTAAATTAAAAATTTGTGTGAGATGCAAACTAGATTGCCTCCATTACTCACGTAATATTTCAATTCATTTTAGGGTTATTTAGTTTCCACCCCCTTCTAAAACGTGCAAATTATTAAAAACCCCATCCAAAACACAATATTATTATAAACCCCCTTAAAATGTTACCAAACTTTGTAAAAAACCCTACAACAAACTAACTATATTAGAAGAATATTTCATCTCAACATATGTATATTGTCCATTTTACCCTCTCCATTAATGAAAAAGGCCATAAATATCTTTATTCAATCTCTTGAAATCTCTTAATGAAGAGGGTAAAATGGACAATATACATATGTTGAGATGAAATATTCTTCTAATATAGTTAGTTTGTTGACTGTAGGGTTTTTTACGAAGTCTGATAACATTTTAAGGGGGCTTATAATAATATTGTGTTTTGGAGGGGTTTTTTTAATAATTTGCATGTTTTAGGAGGGGTGGAAACTAAAATAACCCTGCATTTTAAAATAATTTTTTTTAGTCCTTGATAGGGAGTAAAAAGGAATTATAATTTAAATCTGGGGAGTAAAACCCAAATACGAAGAAGTGAGGGAACGATCGTTAAATACGATGGTTTGTGGGGAGGTAAAAATAAAAAACCCTAAATATTAGTGCCTAACTTTTAGCTTGTTTACCGAAGAATATTTTTTCATAGGGATTCATATTTTTTCATAGGGATTCATTTGCTAAGGCAAATATTATTACGGTGGTAAAATAATGCAAATATCATTAATGCCTAACTTTTATCAACTGACTTACCAACAAAAAGTTTTCCTTGGGGATAATTACCAACGAATTCATATCCTTTACCAAGGAAATATTGGGTGGCTACATGTCATATTTCTTGTAATGATTTTTACCCATGGTTTCTGCCTTGGGGAGGTCCCAGCCCAGCCCTCCTGGCTCCTCCCCTATTTTGTAGGATGCTAGCAATCTTACAATTATTCATTATATTTGCAAGAAATGTTATTCACTAAAATTTGCAAGAAATGTGGGTTTGACATAAAAGCAATGTCTTATTCTGTTTGGAATGAAATGAAACAAGTGAAAAAAAAATGGAAAGTGCCACAAATAATCTTAGTTTACAAATAAATTTATTTATTTATTTAAAATATTATCTAATAGAACAAATCAATAATTCATATATTGTAGCGCCCTCGGACCCATTATCCTTAATAAGGCATGCGATACGATGCGTTATGTAAATCACAATTTTCACAATGCTTCATATAATATAATAAATTCGAAATCGCATAAGTTTAAAACATTAACCATCCACAAGATCTATATAATTCACTCTTAAGCGAATGATTGCATACGAATTCTTTATTTACTAATAATAAAACATCCCCTGGTTTTGCTGATAAAGCTAAGGACGTCCACTACATGTCAAGAAGAAGGCTTATTCAACACCTACGATACAACATAATAACATGAACTAAACGCCAACATCCACCACGATCGACGATCGTCAACAACTACTCTGAAAGGTTGGGAAAAGAGGGGTGAGCTACCACACGCTCAGTGAATGGACCTTAGCTTCCAAATAATAATAATATTAATAGTAATAATAAAACCTTCAGAATAACTCTAAAATATTCGAACCAACAGAATATAACATATATAAATATAGCGATAAAACGGAATGCACCTCTTTGGAGGAATAACCACAATCTCACATTGTCTACATGATGCGTATGATGCAACAGACACATATCTGAAAGGTGCTCCATCTAGAACTTGGTCACGCTTACCAGTCGACACGCAGATAGCGTCACGCAGACGGGTGTCACGCAGACACGGTCCCACTGGACTGAGTCATGCAGACCGACATCACGCAGACGATGTCACGCAGATGAATGATATGTATGCAAGATAATCTCCACAATTCCCATTTTTTGCATGCAAGAATAACATAATATTCAATATACAGTTCATACATAAATATAACATAGGCATAATGCGAATATGATAAATATAGGTAGTTTTCAAAAACTACATAGAGACTAGACCCACTCACCTTTGGTCCAACGATTCGCAAACCAAAAATCAAGCCTTACAGTAAATCTAATCTGACAAGAAACGATATAAATCGATCAGAATATGTATCACCCGTACGGAACTCGATGTATCCGTACACCCAGACACCCGACGGCTCCCTCGTGAACCATCAGTGACCATCGTGATGGCTCTAGTAGGGGCCGTCCGAATCAAACCCGATGGCTCCTACTGGGGCCGTCCCTTGACAGATCGACTGCTCCTCTGGGAGCTGTCCCAAACATGCCCAATGGCTCCCACAGGGGCCGTTCCGAGACAGAACACAAAATCCCCATTTATTTTTATAAAAATTCTTTAAACATTTATCATTGAAAACTATACGCAAGTTGTTTCGAAATGGTATAAAAACAGTGAGAAAACTTATGTAACACCTGTAAATTTTTACTATTTATATATTGATTTAAATATATAAATAGAGCTATTATATGATTTGGGTTTTTCCTTATGTGCATATAGGTTGGCCCATAGAAGTAAGGTCCATATAGGTTCAATTTCATTTATAATTTTTAAAATTATTAAATGGAGTTGAAATATTTATTATATAATTTTCTAGATATCATAATGGTCTCACGAACCATTGTGTGAGATTGTGTAAAATTTGGAGTTGGAGAAGTTATGTTTTGAGGCCTTTTGGAAAGGAGCATATGGTAATGGATCTTTTTGTGAATATTAAAAGTCTGGTTTATTTTTATGTAGAAGTATCTCTCTAGGACTTTGGATAAGTAAAAATAGGACTCACTTGAAAATAAAGTGTTGGCTTGGGCCTTTTTTTTCAAAAAAAAAAACTTCTCTATTACTGATTTTATGGACAATTTAGGGTACCAATTAATACCACCTATTAACCTAAATCATCCTTATTATCCTGTCAACCTAGAAAAAAAATTTGCCGCCGCTGTGAAGGAGAGGAGAGGGTTCTTCATCCACCATAGGTATTCCTTAATCCTTTCTTTGAATTTCTTTGTAATTATAGGTCTAGATTCTTGAGTCTAATAGATTGGGGCCATAGATCTCTTGTTTCATGAATAACAGGAGGTAGAAATAGATTGAGAGGGAGAGATAGAGAGGTGCCTGTGTGTTTTCGGAGATGTTACCGACGCCGTGTATAGGAGGAGATGAATGGGTCGGGTGTAAATGATTATGAGAGGTATAGATGGGTTAATGATTATATTTATAGATTTAATGAGTTGTATCTATATTAATTTGATGAATGGCATGATATATTTTCGGATTTTCAGATTCATGTGTGTTGTTTGGAATGGTAACGGGTCAAGATGATGAAGGCCCAGCCCATGTGTTTTGTTGTTTTGTTGTTGTTTTTTTTTTTTTGGGTTTGGTTGGTTTAATGGGCCATGTGTTTTGCTGTTTTGTTGAGTTTTGGTTGGTTTAATGGGCCACATGGGGGTGGATGGATTATTGGATCCGTATTGAATTAATTTGTGTTACAGCAATGTTGGATTTCGGGTGGCCAATTAATTGTTATTGGAAGCCGGTTATGTAGTCTAAGTCAGTCCAGTTAAAACCATAGGGATGATTTGAGTTTAGAATAAATGAGTAGTTTATTTTATATGGTTATTCAAGTCTCTTTTATTTATTAGAAATATTATTTTTATTTTCAGGTGATTCTCACACTGCTTAGACTGATAGTTTGTCACGATTGTTCTTGTTAAAGGTGAGTGGATGTCTCTATATTATTTGAAAATCATAATATATGTATACATTTCGGTATCATGTTATTTTTATGATTTATGAAATATATTCTGTATGAAGCGTATGAGCATGTTATCATCATATAGGTTGATATTTTGGATATATCGTATGCATTGGGAATTATATGATTTATAAAATAATTGTTGCATGCTGTATACTTGAAAGAATAAGTAGTTTTGATTGTGCATGCATTAAATCGTCTAGGTGGCTGTGGTCTAAATTTTGACCCAAGTCTAGGTGGCTATGTCTACGTAGCCCGATTTCCAAAGTGAAATCTCTGCGGCTAGGTGTCGTGGAAAGTGGGCATGCGTGTCCGTTGCATTCATATACATCATGTAATTTAAATTCATGGGTAAATTTTATGATATTATATTTTATTTGAAGAAAAATGTTATCATGTCATTGTATATTTTAAATGTCTTCTTCATCATAAGATTTTCATTATATTACAATTGTTTCGTAGACACTTATAACTGATTATTTTAAAGTACAATATATTATTGGGACAACTTGTGTCCATTCACTGAGCGCGTGGTAGCTCACCCCTCTCTTTTCCCAACCTTTCAGATTAGCTGTTGGTGGTTGTCGATCTCGTTAAGGCGTTGGAGGTCGAAGTTAGTATTATCTAATTTTCCATTGCATCGTAGGTGTTTGAAATAAGTCTTTCCTTTGGCATGTAGTTCCTTAGTCCTTTCAGCAAAAACAGATGACGTTTATGTTTAAACTATTATGTGTGTATTTCATCCACGTTTAGGATGAATTATGTTTAGATCCTGGTTAAGTTTTATGATTTGGATGTTTGACTAAAATATTAGTTGTTTTATTTTATTTTATTTTATTTTAAATTTTTATTTTCATTTATTTTATTTTTTTTTTATAAAAAAGGGCTTTAAATCGGAAGTTATATATATATTTTTTAAGGGTTTAGAGTAGTGTAACCGAATTCATTGCTTCGAAATGGAGTAGTGAAATTTGGGGCGTTACAGTTGGTATCAGAGTCTGTCCATTTCACGATGGTGGGTGTGGGTGGCCCCACACGAGGACGTGTGGCCTATTAGGGGGGGTGATTGTGACGCCTGGCCCAGGCCCAAGAGTCCCAAGAGGCCCATGGATTTGGGTGAGGGTGAGGGTGTTTAGTCTCACATCGCCTAATGAGAGGAGATAGTCTGTGCTTATATGTGAGCACAGCTCTTACACACCAAGACACGTTTTAAACCCGTGAGCCCATTAGGGGCAAAGCGGATAATTTCTTGCTGTGTAAGCCTGGGGCGTTACAATTGGTATGCATTGACTACCGTCAGTTAAATCAGAAGACGATCAAGAACCGATATCCTCTTCCAAGAATAAATGACTTGTTCGATCAACTTCAGGGAGCTGAGGTCTTCTCTAAGATTGATCTAAGGTCAGGTTATTACCAATTGAAGATCAAGAGGGAGGATATTCCGAAGACAGCTTTTCGCACTCGGTATGGGCATTATGAATTTTTGGTCACGCCGTTTGGTTTGACTAATGCCCCTGCGGCATTCATGGATATGATGAATCGGGTCTTCAAGCCTTTCCTTGATGAGTTCGTTGTTGTCTTCATCGATGACATTCTAATATACTCAAAGAACAAGGAAGAGCATGCTGAACATCTTCGTTTGGTACTCCAGAAGTTGAAGGAGCATCAACTCTATGCAAAGTTCAGCAAGTGTGAGTTCTGGTTGGAGAGCGTGACATTTCTTGGTCATGTCATCTCTAAGACCGGAGTTGCGGTTGACCCCTCGAAGATCAAAGCGGTGATGGAGTGGAAACAACCGATGAATGCTACAGAGATTCGAAGTTTTCTGGGCTTAGCAGGGTACTACCGAAGGTTCGTACAAGACTTCTCAAAGATTGCCGTTCCGTTGACCCGTCTAACTCCGAAGAATGCCAAATACATCTGGTCTGAGCAGTGTGAGAAAAGTTTCCAAGAGCTGAAGCGGAGACTTACGTCTGCTCCTATTTTGACTATTCCATCTGGTCTTGGTGGGTATGTGGTGTACTGCGATGCTTCCCATCGAGGATTGGGCTGTGTGTTGATGCAATACGGAAAAGTAGTCGCCTATGCATCTCGTCAGCTGAAGGTGCATGAACTGAACTATCCCACTCATGACTTGGAATTGGCAGCGGTGATCTTTGCGCTAAAGATTTGGAGGCATTATCTCTATGGCGAAGAATTTGAGGTCTTCACTGACCATAAGAGCCTGACATATCTGCAGTCTCAGCCAGATTTGAATAATCGTCAGAGGCGATGGGTGGAATTTCTGAAGGACTATGATTGCAAAATCCAATACCACCCCGGTAAGGCTAATGTGGTTGCAGATGCACTAAGTCGTCAACCTTCGGGGATTTTGTCACACTTGATGGTTGGTCAGTGGAAGCTTTTGGGTGAAGCTGCCAATCTATTCAGTGTGGTGCGTCTTTCAGAGAAAGGTTTCTTTGCTCGGCTTGTTGTTAAGCCAGATCTCATTGATGAAATAAAGAAGGCACAATTGGTGGATGAGGAGTTGAAGAAGGTTTCATCGGAGAAGAACCAAGGGTTGAGGCCGGACTTCGCCATCCGGGCTGATGGGGTCCTCTGTTATCGCGGGCGTGTTTGCATCCCCGCGGATGCTGAATTAAAAAGGAAAATTTTGGATGAGGCACATAGGTCTCGGTACACCGTACACCCTGGAGGTACCAAGATGTATCGAAACCTTAAATTAAACTTCTGGTGGTGTGGAATGAAGGACATTGCGGAGTATGTGTCAAAATGCTTGGTGTGCCAGAAAGTTAAGGCGGAACACCGAAGCCCTGCTGGAAAATTGCAACCATTGGAGATCCCAGAATGGAAGTGGGAGCATGTCACCATGGACTTCGTGACTGGCTTGCCAAAGTCAAAAAAAGGGCGTGACGCAGTTTGGGTTGTAGTGGACCGATTGACGAAGTCCGCACATTTTCTAGCTATGCGTGTGAACGATTCATTGGAGGCACTGGCAAAACTTTATGTCCAGGAGATTGTTCGTCTCCATGGAGCACCAGTCAGCATTGTCTCAGATCGAGACTCGCGTTTCGTCTCACGCTTTTGGAACACTCTTCAAGAGCGTTGGGAACAAGGTTAAATTTCAGTACAGCTTTTCACCCTCAATCTGATGGACAGTCTGAGAGGACGATTCAGATTTTGGAAGATATGTTGAGGGCTTGTATAATTGATTTCGGCGGAAGCTGGGAGGATCACTTAGCCTTGGCAGAGTTTGCATACAACAATAGCTTACAGGCAAGCATTCAAATGTCACCTTTCGAAGCATTGTATGGAAGGAGTTGTCGCACACCTCTGTGCTGGGATGAGGTTGGTGAGCGAAGTCTCGTTGGGCCAGAGCTCGCCCAAGATACGTTTGACAGGGTGAAATTGGTTCGTGATCGACTTCGAACAGCACAGAATAGGCAGAAGAGCTATGCCGACAATCGAAGGCGGGAGCTAGAGTTCACAGTAGGAGATCACGTATTTTTAAAGGTCTCTCCAACAAAGGGCGTAGTCCGATTTGGTCAACGGGGAAAGTTGAATCCACGTTTCATTGGACCGTACGAAGTACTAGAGAAGGTTGGACCATTAGCATATCATTTGGCCTTACCACCACAATTGGGTCGTGTACACAACGTATTTCATGTATTAATGCTAAGAAAATACGTGCATGACCCTTCTCATGTCATCGAACTAGATCTGGTTCAAGTGCAAGATGACTTATCATTTGTCGAGCAGCCGGTAAAAATTTTGGATTGGAAAGAGCAAGTCTTACGTAACAAGACTATTCCGTTGGTCAAGGTGCAATGGCGGTATCATCCGGCAATACCTAAAATGACTTGGGAGCGCGAGGAAGAGATGAAGGAGAAGTATCCACAGTTGTTTGTTTCTCCTTGAGGTATGCTTTGAATTTAGAGGACTAAATTCCTTTAAGGGGGGAAGAATGTAAATCCCTGTAAATTTTTACTATTTATATATTGATTTAAATATATAAATAGAGCTATTATATGATTTGGGTTTTTCCTTATGTGCATATAGGTTGGCCCAAAGAAGTAAGGTCCATATAGGTTCAATTTCATTTATAATTTTTAAAATTATTAAATGGAGTTGAAATATTTATTATATAATTTTCTAGATATCATAATGGTCTCAAGAACCATTGTGTGAGATTGTGTAAAATTTGGAGTTGGAGAAGTTATGTTTTGAGGCCTTTTGGAAAGGAGCATATGGTAATGGATCTTTTTGTGAATATTAAAAGTCTGGTTTATTTTTATGTAGAAGTATCCCTCTAGGACTTTGGATAAGTAAAAATAGGACTCACTTGAAAATAAAGTGTTGGCTTGGGCCTTTTTTTTCAAAAAAAAACTTCTCTATTACTGATTTTATGGACAATTTAGGGTACCAATTAATACCACCTATTAACCTAAATCATCCTTATTATCCTGTCAACCTAGAAAAAAAAAATTTGCCGCCGCTGTGAAGGAGAGGAGAGGGTTCTTCATCCACCATAGGTATTCCTTAATCCTTTCTTTGAATTTCTTTGTAATTATAGGTCTAGATTCTTGAGTCTAATAGATTGGGGCCATAGATCTCTTGTTTCATGAATAACAGGAGGTAGAAATAGATTGAGAGGGAGAGATAGAGAGGTGCCTGTGTGTTTTCGGAGATGTTACCGACGCCGTGTATAGGAGGAGATGAATGGGTCGGGTGTAAATGATTATGAGAGGAATAGATGGGTTAATGATTATATTTATAGATTTAATGAGTTGTATCTATATTAATTTGATGAATGGCATGATATATTTTTGGATTTTCAGATTCATGTGTGTTGTTTGGAATGGTAACGGGTCAAGATGATGAAGGCCCAGCCCATGTGTTTTGTTGTTTTGTTGTTGTTTTTTTTTTTTGGGTTTGGTTGGTTTAATGGGCCATGTGTTTTGCTGTTTTGTTGAGTTTTGGTTGGTTTAATGGGCCACATGGGGGTGGATGGATTATTGGATCCGTATTGAATTAATTTGTGTTACAGCAATGTTGGATTTCGGGTGGCCAATTAATTGTTATTGGAAGCCGGTTATGTAGTCTAAGTCAGTCCAGTTAAAACCATAGGGATGATTTGAGTTTAGAATAAATGAGTAGTTTATTTTATATGGTTATTCAAGTCTCTTTTATTTATTAGAAATATTATTTTTATTTTCAGGCGATTCTCACACTGCTTAGACTGATAGTTTGTCACGATTGTTCTTGTTAAAGGTGAGTGGATGTCTCTATATTATTTGAAAATCATAATATATGTATACATTTCGGTATCATGTTATTTTTATGATTTATGAAATATATTCTGTATGAAGCGTATGAGCATGTTATCATCATATAGGTTGATATTTTGGATATATCGTATGCATTGGGAATTATAGGATTTATAAAATAATTGTTGCATGCTGTATACTTGAAAGAATAAGTAGTTTTGATTGTGCATGCATTAAATCGTGTAGGTGGCTGTGGTCTAAATTTTGACCCAAGTCTAGGTGGCTATGTCTACGTAGCCCGATTTTCAAAGTGAAATCTCTGCGGCTAGGTGTCGTGGAAAGTGGGCATGCGTGTCCGTTGCATTCATATACATCATGTAATTTAAATTCATGGGTAAATTTTATGATATTATATTTTATTTGAAGAAAAATGTTATCATGTCATTGTATATTTTAAATGTCTTCTTCATCATAAGATTTTCATTATATTACAATTGTTTCGTAAACACTTATAACTGATTATTTTAAAGTACAATATATTATTGGGACAACTTGTGTCCATTCACTGAGCGCGTGGTAGCTCACCCCTCTCTTTTCCCAACCTTTCAGATTAGCTGTTGGTGGTTGTCGATCTCGTTAAGGCGTTGGAGGTCGAAGTTCGTATTATCTAATTTTCCATTGCATCGTAGGTGTTTGAAATAAGTCTTTCCTTTGGCATGTAGTTCCTTAGTCCTTTCAGCAAAAACAGATGACGTTTATGTTTAAACTGTTATGTGTGTATTTCATCCGCGTTTAGGATGAATTATGTTTAGATCCTGGTTAAGTTTTATGATTTGGATGTTTGACTAAAATATTAGTTGTTTTATTTTATTTTATTTTATTTTAAATTTTTATTTTCATTTATTTATTTATTTTTTATAAAAAAAAGGGCTTTAAATCGGAAGTTATATATATATATATATATATATATATATATATTTTTAAGGATTTAGAGTAGTGTAACCGAATTCATTGCTTCGAAATGGAGTAGTGAAATTTGGGGCGTTACAACTTATTTGAAATCAAATCGCATATATCGAAATCTGATTGAAGCAACAATCAAAACTCATTGAAACTTCTTCGAAAACCCTAAATCTATCATGGAAATATAGATTATGTTTAGAAATCCAAAAATTACAATATTACATGCATAGGTTTGGATCTATGCATTTATGGTTTTAAAATAAGGTTTAAAAGATTAAAACACGATTCTACTTAAAACGAATGATCCTTAAACATGATATGTTCTTAAACACATTCTTTTCTTTCATGAAAGGCTTTTAAACATCTAATAATATCATAGTGTCCTGTCTATAACATTAGATCCGAAAACTATTTAAATCATATTGAAGATCATTAAATAAAAAAGAAAACTTAACAAGAAAGTTTAATATATCAAAAATTGTGATTGTATATATGTGAGATTCAATATCAACAAATCCAACTCGTAAAAACATCTTGAAATCAACATCATACTATTGTTGAAATATAGGGATCCAAGATCATACGAAAATACTCATGAAACGAAAGAAAACTATCATCCTTGTTTGGAAAATCTTGAAAACGAGATCATATCAAAAGAACATAAAAAATGGGACCATTATAATTTAAAAACTCTTCTAAACTTTTTAGAAAACTCACCAATACTTCGTCGAAACACCCTATCCCAAACCCCCAATGAATGGTGCCGAAAAGAAGAGGAGAAAATTATTTTAGATTTTAGGGTTTGGTGTTTCAATGTCAAGAGAGAGAAAGGATGTTTTAATACTAGAAAACACGTGGGGGACAAAATACGACGCCAATAAAACCAATTAACGCAAATATGATTTGCATTTAAAGCATTTGTTCCTTCCAAAAACAGACCAAATTTAAAATTTGAATTTTTCCCATATCGACGGCTCTCACTGAGCCCGTCACTCACATACCCGACGGCTCCCTTTACAACCGTCGCTAGGTGCCCGACGGCACCCATAGGATCCGTCGGACCCTGCCTGACACCCTGCTATGGTTTAGACCATAACTTGACTTATACAAATCTGATTCACGATCCATAAGAAGCATTGGAAAGCCAACGAAACGAAGAATCTAACCATGCTAAATTATTAGAAATTTAAAATACTAAACATACCATTAAGAAAAGTTAATTACGCCCTAAAAGTCACAATTGTTACATATATACATGTTTAATATATTCCTCTTTGCATAGGATTGTATGTCTCTTAGCACGTGTTTATAACAATATTAGGTGACTTTTAGTTATAACATTAATAATTTGTCTTTGCATTTTAAAAAGTTTTTATTTCATATTTATAATCTTTTATAAATCAATTTTTTTGTTTTTGTAGATTAAAGATGTTTTTTAAGAACAAAGGTTATCTTCTTTTTCTTTTGATTATGTATCCTTGAATGACTAATGAGATATATAATAATACATTAAGGCCCCATTTGATAACACGATTGGGAGGTGATTATACTTTTAGAGCATCTCCAACCACACTTCATATTTCCAAATTTGGAGGGTGATATACTCCAACCACACTCTATATCCACCTTCAAATTTGAAGATTTGAATTTAACATTCCAAATTTGGAGGCCACTTTCAATTTCGGAGGCCACCTCCAAATCACTTTTTTCACTTTTTGCTTTATACACTAATTACTTCAATCTAATGTATATTTAGATATGTTAATCTATTTTTAATAAAAGTACTATAATTGGAAAAATTTCATTGAGACCTTCAAAATGAAATTAATATTAAATTATTTTAGAATTAATTTTAAATAAATCCTCATACGTTGGATTATTCAAGAATTATTTTATTTATCAATTAAAAAATTAATAATTTAAAAATAATTCCAACACCATTTAATATTAGACTCATTTTAAATGGTATAATTTTTTATATAAATGGATTAATAATAATAATAATAATAATAATTGTTAATGAGTTTATATATATATATATATATATATATATATATATATATATATATATATATATATATATATTATATAATTTTAAAAATTATAAGAAAAAATGGCAAGTGATGGTTGGAATGCAACACCCTCTAAAAATGAATTTCTTCCAAATATGGAGGGCTAACTATCCATATTTAGAGGCTTGGATTGAAGATGCTCTTAATTAAGTAGAAATATCAAAATATGTTACCAAATGGGTTTCAAGAAATTAACTTAATTAAAAAGTTACTTACAACTTTTAGATGATTATTTTTTAAAAAAACATAAGAATGTGCTCTTCAGGAATTAAAATATATTTAAACCATTTTATTGAATATCTTTATTTTTTAAATGTGTAAAACGGACTCTAAGAATGTAACGCGTGTAAACGAAATGATTGGACATTGTGTAAAATGAGATTGTGTAACAACACACGTAGGGGTGGTAAACGAGCCGAACGAGCCGAGCTTTGACATGTTCAAGCTCGGCTCGTTTATAAACGAGCCGAGCCGAGTCGAGCTCACGAGCCTCAACGAGCCTAACATTCTTCTTCATTTTAGGGTTTTTAGAGATTGAAAATAAAATTTTAGCTTAAATGAGCCAAGTTCATGAGCTTAAACAAGCATAACTTTGTATTAATTTAATATTCTGATTTTATAAATGAGTTTAGTCAAGTTTCAATTAAGTTTAAATAACACAAACGTGTTGAATTTGAACATAAAATGAAGCTCGATCCAGGTCCCGAGCCTAACCGAGCTTTAAAACTTGTTCAAGCTTGCTCATTTATCTAAATGAACGAGCTCAAACCGAGCTGAGCCCGAGCCGAGCCCGAGCGGCTTGGTTCGTTTACCAGCCCTAAACACACGAATCGAAAGCAAAGCAACGAGGGGATCACTAAACAAGTCAAAGACAGTAGAGGTACTATCTTGGTATTTTTTCCAGTCCCCTATAAAATCCGACAAACAGAGCAAAATGGACTTCGAATTCGAGCCTCTCCCTCCAACCAGATATTTATTTTATTTTTTCCAATTCAGATAGGGATATATGGCGAGTCGGTGCATCTCTGCCGTCCAATCGACGTCGGGGATTGCACGGGGGGATCAGCAGCCCCATTCGCCGTCGTCCGATCCGAGGCAGACGAAGGTCATCCTGCCCAAGAAGAAGCCAATGAAGTGGTCGACCGGGGTCGCCCCGGGCGAGTACGGCGGACCACCGGCGACGACGAAGCTGCGGAAATACTGGGGCGGTGGGGACGTGGACCCCATCACCGCCACCGATGACTTCATCTGGAACAAGGACTTCCTTGGCCACATGAAGAGATTCACCTCTCCCTCACCTCCTCTCTCTCCCCCTTCTCAGGCATCTCTCTCTCTCTCCCCCTCTCCCCCTCTCCCTCTCTATCGATTGGGGTCCTAAATCGATATATCTTTATATTGTTATAATTTTGTGTTTCCCAGAAAGAAGACTCGGGATTTCTGAGCTTGAACCGAACTATGACCCTTGACAGGTTTTGTTCTTTTTTTTTCCACTCAGTATCAGTAATAATTTTATACGATAAGTTCTGTGGTATTTTGTTCTAATTAACCTCATTCTTTTGGACGGGATGAAGTGTGGAGATTGATTTGAGTAAAGAGCTTGCTGTGCCGCCACCGAAGCCCGTCTTGGAACCTCAAATGGCTGAAGCAAGGCGTGGCCGCTCTGCCACTGAGGTTTTGGCCTTTTTATTGTGTATTTTGGGTTTTATTGATCTTGTTGAGTTACATCTTGATCCTGTCTCTGTTAAGATTTTGAAATGTGTGCTTTTTTTAAAAATATATTTGTATCTTGTGAAGTAAATGACTTTTTTCCCCCACTTTAATCAAGAGCCTAAGGAATTCTGAGTCGCCAAGGTGGAGACTGGCGCCCACACGACGTGAACAAGCCAGGTGGGATCGGGCGAACAAGGCCGCCACGGGAGGCACTGTAAGACTTCACCATGTTTTTTCTTCTTCTTTCACATGAACACACATTTCTAATTAGTTAGCTCTTTTTGTAATTGTCAGCCAAATGCTACTTTTCATTAATGATGTTCCCAAATGTCTTGAAAGACATCATGAATCTGCGTGAGAATGACTGGTTATTCAAATTGTTGAACTAATAAGAAACCTTTCTATGCTATGATTGTACTCTGTTTTTTTTCCCCCTTTTTATTGATTGATTATTGCTTGAACATCAATGACACAACAAAATAAGAAGTGATACACAAATAAGTTTGATGGAAATTCACCCTCCAAGGCAATTGATCCTTTTGCCCACTTTCGCTAACTGGAGAATAGAGGATTTGATCTTTGCTTAGACTAATAGAGTCATAAGGGTAAGCCAGAACTCACCAAATTACAAATCAACCATGCCAGTATGACCCATTATGTTAAGCTTCTCCAGTTTAGTCAATAGGGAAACCACAGACAGGAGATCTTTGCCATATTGGATGTTTAAGTGACGAATTAAGGGGCATCATCAAATTCTTCAGTCAATGAATTTCATTTTTCCAAATATACATTTCGCTTAATTCAGGCAACCGATAACTGGATATTCTTTTTGCAGATATCACCATGTACCTATTCTTTTGCAATCCACATCACCTTGCTTGTTTTTGGTCCTTCAAATTTTCATACTTCCTTTCTTAATTATGGGCACCAACTGCACAATTTCTTCCTTTTCAATGTCTACTCAGTTTTCACATTTTTTTGCACTTCTAATTTAGCATTTTAATTTAAGGATGTTGTCCTGCGTGAGGCTAAAAGGGTTCGGGGGGATCCAAAAGTTTTGGCAGCTCAATCACGAGAACAATATCTTAAGGTGCATGTGTAGTTTTACATGTACTTGTGTCCTTGTCATCTATTTCAAATATATATGCTTTTTAATACTACATTACTTTTTTATAATCAATTTCGCAGCTGAAGCGAAAGTTACAGCTCCTCACTTTGGGGATAGGTGGGACTGGTATACTTTCTGCTTATTTTTGTTATTCACCAGAGGTGGCAGTGAGGTCAGTATTGATTTTTTCATGAACAATTATACATATTTTGTGGAGAAGATTATTTATGGTTTCTTCTAGTCTAAGTTTGAAGGACTCGTTTCCTGTGTATTATTATCAGCTTTGGTGCTGGTTTTACTGGTTCCTTGGTGTATGTGCGGATGCTCGGTAACAGCGTGGATTCCATGGCTGATGGTGCTAGGGGACTTATCAAGTATGTTCACCATGCATTGTGCTTGTATATACATGGATTATTATTGTAAAACGATGATGACACAAAAATTTCAAAAAAAAAAAAAGAAATCTGAATAATTTAACAATGGTATACATGCACCATTTGTTTACATTTCACATCCATACTTAGTAATCTTGTGAACCATTTATGTTTTTGCATTTTAATAAATGGTATGTAACTATCAGTGAAACTTTGTAGAATGTTGATTATACTTTTAAATTGAAGAATTTGGTGAATTTTTCATGATCTTTTTGGATCAGATGTGCTCACCCACCATCTCATCTAGATGATGTATGGGGGAGTTAAATAGTTGCTCTTGTTGCATGAGCATTAAACTTATACCGAGCAAGGTTGGCTCCCTTCTTGACAACTGGTCTTATCTAAGAACTTCAAAACAGATCCCTCTTCAGGAAACAAATTGGCCTCATAGATATCTGCACCATCTTTAGAGGGTCAACAATAAGTTGACATTTGGCTATAAAATTATGTCAAAATTGTTGTGTAGCATTCTCGATTTCTTCAAGATGTTCTCTATGGCTGACCACCTTTTCATATGATAAGACATCATTTTCCGTTACTTATTAAAAAAAAAAAAATAGACATCATTTTCCGTTCTGTTTATGTTTGTTCTCAGAATCTTTATAAGGAATTGAAAAGAAAAAAGAAAAATGATTTTTAAAAATTTGCTGGGACATGGGAAAGAAAGATTACGTAATTAGGTAATATTAAATTCATTATAGATTAAAAAAAATCTATTAAAAGAGGATGGCATTAGAGAAAGCAGAAAAAATTATTTTAGCAAATTTAATCTGACACATAGGAAATCTTAACATGGAGATGACCAATGCAAAGGGGAAAGTCATTGAATCTAATGATATGTTTATTGAAATTTGCAAGTATCTAGGAGACGAATGAATAACATGGCTAACTAACTTATATAATGTGTTCTTAAATTATTTTTTGAATTTTTGTTTCAAAATATGCAAATTTATCTTCACTGTTATTATTTGATTCACTTCCTTAATCCACCATTGATACTTTTGCAGTCAAGGGTAACTTTTCTTAAGGTTGAGGGAAGGTAGTTTCATAGGTTTAAAGGGATCCTACAAGCTCATCTACCCATGCTTATCAATCTTCTTGCTCTCGTCTATGACAGTGGCCTTTGGTCTAAATCTTTCAGGAAGGGAAGTAATAATTTTGTCACTACCTTATACTCAGGAATTTTCCTTATTTGATTGAATGATGAGTTCACAATGTTCAATATCTTTGAGTAAAACTCATCAAAAGTTTCACTGTCGTACATGCGGATACACTAAAAAATATTACACATCTATAGTTTAGATATTTTTACTATAGTTGTAACTTAATGAGTGATTTCAAGAATGTCTCTTGTCATTTCTGGAGGTTCACATGTAGAGATCCGACAAAATATTCAGGTCACGGCATTGAATGTTGCATTCAAGCCCCTGGAGTCCAAGTTGCTAAATTTTAGTTCATCCTTTGTCCACTTACATTTATCTTTTATTGAAGTAATTTCATCTAGTTATCCACAGACAAAATATTCAGGTCACGGCATTGAATGTTGCATTCAAGCCCCTGGAGTCCAAGTTGCTAAATTTTAGTTCATCCTTTGTCCACTTACATTTATCTTTTATTGAAGTAATTTCATCTAGTTATCCACAGGTTCTTTTCAACCATTCTCTATCATTTGTCAAACCTTTTCATACAAAGATTAAGAAAGACATGCATCCTAGCCTTCTAATAGAAATTGCTGCTGCCATCAAACAAAAGTGACCTGATAAGATTCAACTCAAGTGGTGAAACCTAAATGTGTGAATTATTATGATACCGATTGAAATTTCCTCATTGATTATTTTTGCAACAACTAGAGGGGGGTTGAATAGGTATAATTCAAATTTTAAGTCAATCATGCTTTGACTTGTACAATTTTTTTCTTTGAAAGCTACCACGATTCATTAAATCGGGATACAAGCCAAATATTACAAAGTGATAAACTAAAAAAAAAGTCTTCCTCGCACCAGGCTGTAGTGGAGATCTGTAGATCACTACTATCTGGACCAAGATATGTCCCCACTCAAAACATGCTCACTCGTTGATTGATATAACCCCTTCCACGAACTCCACACTCGATGCCTCGGCGATGCATCTCCCCCAATCCAAAATGAAATTCAAGCGGACTCCCAAATACCTTCTGTGATAGGACCTTTGGAAATTGCTTGGTTTCTAGCAAGCCACAAGGCACAAACAACCACTGGACAAGAATTTGGGAAATACTGGCCCTTTTACTTTGGTCTCCTTTCAGCATGAGCTGCTTCCCCTCCCTCCACAGATATTGGCCCATTGAACACAATCGCCAGATGTAGCCTCTCCCAACTCTTTGTCGCCATCGGGCACTCACAAGACGTGTGCTGTCGTCTCCATTACTGCCCCTCAACAAACACAAGAAATCAACTCCCCAATTGCCATCTTTCTCGATAAGTCTTCGTTTAAAATTTTATCCTAGTACATGTGCCAATGAAGTCCTGGAACTTTAGAGGTACCTTAACCACCCCAAAATTCCTTTGATTTCTTCTTCATCTCCTCCCGAGTCTCCCTGTTCAACCTGAGGCAATCATATCCCCTCCTAACAGAGTACCCCTCTCTCAGACGCAATCTCCACTTTGCCACAACAGGTTAATCTGAAGTGATTCGAAATGGATGAGAAATCTTCCAACATCTCATTGATCTCCCAGTCCTCCAAATTCCTCCAATTGATCTCCCACACCTCCTCCCCCCCGAATTGCACCAAAAATCCCTTACTTACCAAGTCTTTCTTCTCCGCCACTTCGAAGACCCTCGGAAAATGACTCGCTAGGGAGCTCTCCCCACACCAAACATCTTTCCAAAAGTGCACGTCACACCCAGCACCCATCTCCCACAGAATCGAGGAAACAAAGGTTTGGGCTTGACCCAAAATGTCTCTCCAAATCCTCGAAAATTGCCCATTAGGAGCCAGAAATCTGTCCCCTTGAGCATTGAAGATACCATATCTTGCCCCTACAATTTTGCACCAATGGAGGTTCTTGTTCGCCAACATCTGCCATAACCATTTCTGCAATAGCGCATTGTTCATGTCCTGAAGATTCAGAACCCCCATGCCCCCCAATTTCTTCCTAGCATACACATTCTCCCAGAAAACAAGATGGACCTTCCATGCACCCTCCGTCGCACCATACCAAAGGAAGCGTCTCCAGATCAGATCGATCCTCTTCAAGATCACCCCAACAGGCACACTGAAACAATGACAGGAAAGACAAGGGGATACTCGAAAGAACAACCCGGATACGAGTCAGCCTGCCCACTAGGCTCAAAACCTTGCTCTTCCACCCACTCAACCTTTTCACATACCGCCCTATCAAATGCTTACAATCCGAAGCCAATAACCTGCCACATGTCAATACGAGGCCGAGGTGTTTCGTCGAAAAAGACTCCACCTCACACTCGAAAGGTTCTGCTAACTGCCGCAACCTCTCCTCTGCCACATTGATGCCCAACATAGCACTCTTTGAGAAGATAATATTCAGATCTGAGAGAAATTCAAAGCATTTGAGCACAAACTTCACACCGAGAACCTCCCTTTCCAACATTTCACACAAGATCAATGTATCATTAGCATGCTAATGCACATGAGTCCCAGTGGGGCCCTCCTGGGAACACACAAGGCTAATCACCCACCTACCCATGTGCGCAAGCCAACTTCATCATGAGACTCAGAGTGTTAGTCACAAGGATGAACAACATCAGTGGCAATTGATCTCCTTGCCTCAGCCCCTTATTCACATTGAAATATCCACAAGGTTATCTGTTGGTGTCTTTGATTGTCGTTAAAATCTCGTCTTCGCCAACAAAATATAAAACCCTTACTTATTATTGGTAGAAAGTGGAAGCAAGGGGTCGAAACCACAGGGAGGCTATTGAAGTCAACATATAAAAGTAAAAAGGCATAAACAGATTAAAAAAAAAGTTTTGAAGGGTTGATATGAGAAAACTAAAATAAAAATATTGGATTGGACAAATTATGAAAAAGACCATCAAGGATTGGAAATCCACCCCACGTGTATCGTGATAATTCTTCCTTTTGCATTTAATGAAAACAAATTATTTTAAAAGCAGTTCACTTCTACTCGATTTAAAATTAGGGTTTATAAAGCATCAACCGTATCCCATCTAAGTAGAACGACGGAAGATCTAAAAATACCCATAATCAAAAGAAATCTGAATTGAAGAAACTATATAAACATGAAGAACAAATCGGAAAACATCAATGCACAAAGAAAAGAATCAATCACTCAAACGCATGGGGTGGAATCCTCTCATTGATGGAAGGATTTTCTAGCCTACCATGGTTGATGAAATTCTAAAATAAAAATAAAAATAATTCATGCAAAGAAAATAAAGAGACACTTCTATTGAAATCACAATGGAATCTATGTCTATAATATCAAAGAAATTAAAAACAAAAAAAAACTAAAACTAAAAACAAAAAGAAAGGACAATAGCTGAAAATAAATTCCTTCTTGACTGAATGAAGAACTTCCTCCTTGGCTGAATTGAATTCCTCTTCCTCTCTCTCTGTAGTGCCCTTTTTATAGGGGTTTTGAGGATTGAATTAGTTGTAAATGCTGATTTGCTTGAGTTGTTAATGCTGATTTGCAAAATATGTTGGAAATATAATTGCAAAATATGTTGGAGATCTTCTTGATTGTCAAAGCTGATTTGATTGAAGATTTTATTGATTTGGTGAATCAGATTTAGAAGCTTTGATGAATATTTGAATGCTAATTTCTTTTCCAATTTATAACCTGCCAAATTTAGATCATGCAAAATTTAAATACTGCCAAATTTAGATTTCTGAATTTAAAATATGGCTCCATATGAAAAATATGATAATACATATTAATTGTATAAATATTATCAATTTGTGCAAAATATGTTTTGAATATAAATAATAGAAACTTCCCTAATATGCATATATAAATTAATAATTGCATAGGGAGATGTTCTAAAACAACTCTTAAAGCATATGAAAATATGTTCTTTTGAATTTCTAACAAATACCCCCAAACCGCCTTTTTGCTAGTCCTCGAGCAAAACTAAAAAAAATGAAAATCCTAACTCACTTTCGCAGGAATCGCGGTTACACTTAGCATGTGCAACAAGCCTTTAAACCCCTAGGTCACCCCTAGTGGACGAGTTGTGTCTCGTGAGGGTTTGCAGCGAATATACCCACAAAATTCTTTTTTTTTTTTTTTGAAAATCTGAGAAAAGTGACATCTTAGGGAGCTTGATAAAAATCTACTAAAGATGAGAATTCTATCCACACGTTAGAAGTTTTCACTCATAATCAAGTCCTGAAATGTGTGTGTGCATAGCCAACAAGGATGTAGCTTTCTTTTTCCAAGTAAAACTTAATTTTGATCACCTTCAGAATGGATTTCGCCTTGACTTAAAAAAACTCACTGGATATTACACTCAACAAGGAAATCACTCAGAAATGGGCTCATTTCTCTCAACTTATATGTGGCAAGGAATTAAAATTCAAATCATCCACATATAAGATTTTATAGAAGGACGGACCATATCAAAGAGAAAAAAAAAATTAATTTGATCTCAGGAACGGAATATCATTAACTCAAGAACATTGGATTAAATACCATAAGTCCTTATCATCTATTCTCCACATTTTAACCACATTACATTGAGGATCAAGTAGGTCTTTTCAATAGGTTGTAATGGGGCTAGGGTTATTGTTGATAACTGGACAAGGTTCATTCAAAAATGCTTTGAGAATTTGTATACTTTCCGATGAATATCAACTCTTTTTTTCTATTTCTTTTCCTCTTTTTTTTTTCTTTTCTTTTTGTTTTGTTTTTTCTTTTCTCTAGAATCATGATAGTAATAACCCTTCCATGGAATTTCATAGTAATTGATTGTTTTTTTTTCTTTTTTTCTTTCCTTGTTCCCAAAGCAAAATGTAAGATTACACTCATTGAGTGAAGTATATGTTGAAAAAATATGTTGAACAAAGACAGGCTTATATGGCTCAAGGGGTTTGACTAGTGGATAAGTATAAGAATAGGTCGGCTGAATATGATAGATGGGTTAGCAAAAATAGCCTAAATCATTTCCTAAGTTTCATATGGTTATTATATGCCTTGAAAAGATTTCAGAGGAGTTTCTGGTGTAGTAATCCAATTTTTTATGGTATTCATGAGTCTTTGATCAAAACAAGAATAAAGAGATCAAGCAAACAACATTTAAGCGAAAACAAGAAAATTTGAGTTAACTTGTAACTCAGAATTATGTAAAAAACCTCCAAGAATAGAATGGCTCAAATCTCTCATGGGTTAAGTCTCCACTAATGATTCTTCTAGTTCTCTCCGTTAAATTTCACTTTTCCATTTAGGCTACATACATGTGGCTATAAGTGCTGATTTTTTTTTCAAGACTTGAAATTTGTGAAAAACATTTTAGACACTGGATAGAATTAACAACTAAAGTGAAAATTGATCTGGCAAGCCAAATGCATCCCAATGATTAAATTTTTCCCAAAATTTCATTTCATTTTTTTTTCTTTTTTTCTCTTTTTTTTATTTTTATTTTTTTTATTTTTTGAAATATTACATCAAAATTTGTTGATTACACCCCCAAACCTAAATCTAACATTGTCCTCAATGTGAATGACAACTACAAGATGATGCATGTGATGCTCAAAAATGAAAAGGACAATATAAATAAGTAAAGAAGGTAGAGTCTGCATACCTCATCTGATGTGAATTCTTATAATTTATCCTGTGACAAAATAGCTTAGTGAATTCGCACAGAAACATAGAAATGACAAATATGTACACAAAGTCAAAGCATAATAATTGAAAAATGTCCTAACCCTAAACTGAAAAATCTAATAGAATGTACAAAGTGATCAATCCTGATACACAGGATCTTTCAAAAGTGTGTCCTCAACTTCTGGGCTCGGACACTCAAGGTATGGTTTCAAACGATGTCCATTGACCTGAAAAGTACTACCATCCTTGGCATTATGAATTTCAATCGCCCCATGGGGATGAACTTTCTCAACCGTGTATGGGCCAGTCCAGCGAGACATCAATTTCCCAGGAATAGATGTAGTCTAGAATTGTACAAAAGGACCTTCTGACCGGGAAAAAATTCCTTACGAAGGATAATCTTATTATGCATGGTCTTCATGCGGTCCTTATACCTTGCGGCACAGTTATAAGCATCATTTCTAATTTCTTCTATCTCATCGAGTTGCAGTTTCCTATGTTCCCCTGCCTTGTCAAGATCAAAATTGAGGCATTTGATTGCCCAATATGCTTTGTGTTCCAATTCGACAGGTAAATGACAAGCCTTGCCATAAACAATTCTATATGGAGACATTCCTATGGGAGTTTTATAGGCTGTACGGTATGCCCATAATGCATCTGGTAACCTAGTGGACCAATCCTTTCTAGAAGTGTTGACAGTTTTCTCAAGGATTGTCTTGATTTCCCTATTAGAGATCTCAACTTGTCCACTGGTCTGTGGATGATAAGGTGTGGCAACTTTATGCGTGATGACGTACTTCCTCATTAAGGCTTCAAAGACCTTATTGCAAAAGTGTTTCCCCCCATCACTAATGATAGCACGAGGGGTGCCAAAACGAGCGAAGACATACTCCTTAAGGAACTGGACCACAACCTTGTGATCATTAGTTTTACATGGAATAGCTTCAATCCATTTGGACACATAATCAACGGCTACAAGAATGTACTGATACCCAAAGGACATAGGGAAGGGACCCATAAAATCAATTCCCCAGACATCAAAGAGTTCCACAATCAAAATTGGGTTTAAGGGCATCTCATTTCTTCTTGAGATCTTTCCCAATCTCTGACATCGATCACATGATTTACAATACTTGTGTGCATCACGGAACAGGGTAGGCCAATAGAATCCACACTGCAAAACCTTTGCAGCAGTCTTTTTCCCACCGAAATGACCCCCACAGGCTTGATCATGGCAGGACGAAAGGATCTTCCTTTGATCGTGCTCAGGGATGCACCGTCTAATGATTTGATCTGGACAATATTTGAACAAGTATGGTTCATCCCAAAAATACCATTTTGCCTGAGCTAGAAAACGAAATCGCTCTTGCTTAGTCCAAGAGCTGGGCAATTGTTCTGTGACAAGGTAGTTGACAATGTCAGCATACCATGGAATATCAGTATGGGAGATCATCATTAGTTGCTCATCAGGAAAGGTCTCTAATATAGGTAAAGACTCAGTAGAGGGCTCAACAATTAATCTTGACAAGTGGTCCGCCACCACATTTTTAGATCCCTTCTTATCTCGAATCTCTAGATCAAACTCTTGGAGCAATAGGATCCATCGGATTAGCCGGGCTTTAGCATCTTTCTTTGTGAGAAGATACTTAAGTGCAGCATGATCAGAAAAAATAAGCACCTTAGATCCTATCAGGTAGGGACGAAATTTATATAGAGCAAACACAACGGCCAACAACTCTTTCTCAGTGGTGGAGTAATTGAGTTGTGCATCATTAAGAGTTTTGCTTGCGTAGTGAATAACATGGGGAAGCTTTCCTATTCATTGTCCTAACACGGCACCTATGGCATAATCTGAGGCATCACACATCACCTCAAAAGGAACACTCCAATTAGGAGATCGGATGATAGGTGCAGAGGTTAACTCAGATATGAGTCTTTCAAAGGCAGCTAGACAAGCAGAGGAAAAATTGAAGGGAGCATCCTTAGCTAATAAATCACACAAGGGTTTTGAAATCTTACTGAAATCCTTTATAAAACGGCGATAAAAACCGGCATGTCCTAGAAAAGACCTCACCTCTCTAACAGTTTTGGGAGGAGGCAACTTAGCAATCAAATCGACCTTGGCTTTATCTACTTCTATTCCTCTATTTGACACAATGTGGCCCAAAACAATCCCAGATTCCACCATGAAATGACACTTTTCCCAATTAAGAACCAAGTTCTTTTCCTTGCAACGTTCCACAACAAGTGTTAGATGGTGCAAACATTCATCAAAGCTAGAACCGAAAACTGAGAAGTCATCCATGAAGACTTCCAAAATTTTTTCCACCATGTCCGAAAAAATACTCATCATACAACGCTGAAAAGTGGCTGGTGCATTGCATAATCCAAATGGCATACGACGATAGGCAAAAGTTCCATAGGGACAGGTGAAAGTAGTCTTTTCCTGATCTTCACGGGAAATAGAGACTTGATTATATCCAAAATAACCATCAAGAAAACAATAATGAGAATGACCTGCTAGACGTTCCAACATTTGGTCAATGAAGGGTAGAGGAAAATGATCCTTCCTAGTTACGGCGTTCAGCTTCCTATAGTCAATACACACTCGCCACCCAGTTTGGATTCGAGTGGGAACCAACTCATTGTGATCATTTTTTACTACCGTGACACCAGATTTCTTGGGTACAACTTGCACTGGACTCACCCACTGACTATCAGAGATGGGGTATATAATACCAGCATCTAGGAGCTTGATAACCTCAGCTCGGACTACATCCTTCATGACTGGGTTTAATTGCCTTTGTGATTCTCTAGAGGTTTTTGCATCCTCCGCTAGATGGATCCTATGTTGAACCACAGATGGACTAATCCCTTTGATGTCAGCTATTGACCAACCGATGGCTTCTTGATTCTTCCTCAAGACACTTAACAATTTTTCCTCCTGATCTTCCTTTAGATTTGAAGCAATTATAACAGGTAGGGTCTTGTTGTCACCTAGATATGAATATTTCAAAGTCTCAGGAAGATCCTTAAGCTCTAATTGGGGTGGCTTGACACTAGATGGTACTAGTTGAGATTCAGAAATGGGCAATGATTCAAATCGAGTGGCCCATTTGCTCGTATCCATGATTGGAGGGGAATCTAAAAGTGCATTCACTTCCCTAATCAAACTTTCTTCATCAAAATTCTTGCCAAAATGGGCCAAACATCTTTCTAATGGGTCAGAATAACTTGATTCTTCAAAAGCGTTGCTAATCATTTCCTCAATCATGCAGACTTCCTCAAGATCATCCATATCAGGTGATTGGTTACTACTATGGAAAACATTGAGTTGGACAATCATGTTTCCAAAGGCTAGAGTCATTATACCACTCCTACATCTAATAACAGCATCTGAAGTGGCTAGAAATGGTCTGCCTAGGATCACAGGGATATGGCTGCCTGGGTTTTTCACTGGTTCAGTTTCTAGGACTACAAAATCCACAGGGTAATAGAATTCTTTAACCTTGACAATCACATCTTCCACAATTCCCTTTGGATACTTCACAGTTCTATCTGCTAATGAAAGGGTAATGTCTGTGGGTTTTAACTCCCCCAGACCTAACTTTTTGTACACAGAATAAGGTAGCAAATTCACACTGGCTCCTAAATCTAAGAGGGCTTTTTGGATGACAGTCTCTCCTACTTTGATCGCAATTGTGGGGCAACCAGGGTCCTTGTATTTTGGAGCAATTTGCTGTTGAATGAAAGATGAGGCTTGCGCAGCCATCACAGCATGCCTAGGAACACCCGTTCTCCTTTTCACTGTGGTGAGATCTTTCAGGAATTTTGTATAGGAGGGAATCTATTTGATGGCATCTAAGAAAGGTATATTGATCTGAACATTCTTAAATATTTTCATGATATCATCAAAATGAGAATTTTTCTTGGGTTCTTGTAACCTAAGAGGATAAGGAGCTTTGGGTTTGTAGACATCTATTGGTTTTGGTGCAATTTCTTGGGCTTCCTTTCCCTTCTCTTGGGCCTCCTGACCCTCTTCTTGGTCAACATTCTTATGGACCGCGATTTCTTCACTGTTGTCCTTGGGGGGTTGGACCTTCTTGTCCACTCGCCTGCCATATGTTAAGGTGGTAATGGCCTGGACTTCATGGGATGGGTTTCCCTCGGTGTTAACTTGATATTGCCCCCTTGGGTCATGACTCTGTTGCCTACTAGGATTAGGCACTGGCTGACTAGGTAATTCACCCTTCTTCCTATCTCCTAGAGAATTGGCTATTTGGCTTAAACTAACTTCAAGTTTTGCAATTGCTTGTGCATGGATTTGATTAGTCTGGGTTTGTGACAAATTGGTTTGTTGTTGCTGATGGATGAATTCTTGTTGTTGCTTCATCATGTTAGCCATCATGGCTTCCAGATGTGAGGGTTGTTGAGGAATGGGAGCAGCATAAGGAGGAGGAGGTGGAACCAAAGGTTGGTTCTGTTGAGGAGCTTGTGATGGGCCTGGCCTGGAAAAATTTCTTTGATACCCTGGTGGACCACCTTGATATTGGATAGGTTCATTCTGCCTATAGGAGAAGTTTGGATGAAACCTATTATCGGGATGGTAGACTGGACCAAAAGAGTTGGGAGTGGGCTTTTTGAAGGCATTATATGAATTAACCACATTTGCCTGCTCAGCCTTGATGGTGGGCAAACTAGGGCAACACTCCACTAGATGCTCTGAACTATCACAAATGAGACATATGCTGTGTGGCGCATGTTCCACATTCATTATGGGGTTTGGATCTCTCTGTGAGTTCCGGTTTGTTGATATCGCAAAAGTATCAAACTTCTTGCTCAATTTGTTCACCCCATCCACTAAGTTGGTCATGACATATTTAAGATCTGGATCTGCTTTTATTTCATAAATACCTGACTTTCTAGATCCTCAATCATCAACTTCATTGTCATAACTACTCCAATTCTGGGCATTCTTAGCTAAATCTACAAGGAACTCATAGGCTTCATCATGGGTCTGATCCATGAACTTACCCTTGTGCATGGACTCAATCATGTTCCTATGTGTGTGAGGTAGTCCCTTATAGAAGAAGTGAACTAGTTGGGCTTTGTCAAGCCCATGGTGTGGGTATTTGATTAACAAATCATGAAATTTTTCCCAAATTTGAGAAAATTCATCTTCAGCTCTCCCCCTAAAAGTTCTAATGGCATCTTTGATTTTCTCAGTTTTTGCCATAGGATAAAATTTTGTCATGAATTTCTTAGAGAGTTGTTCCCATGTTGAAATTGAATTGGTAGAGAGGGAATACAGCCATGCAGCTGCATGATCTTCCAATGTCATGGGGAACAACCTCAATTTGACACCTTCCTCATCTAAGTTCTGATTTTTGAATGTCTGACAAATTGTCAAGAATTTGTTTAGATGGATATAGGGTTGCTCACTCTCGAACCCATGGAATTTTGGAAGCATATTGATGGTTGCCGGCCGAATTTCAAATTGGGTTGCAGTGGTGGCCGGCAGAACTATGCAGGTTGGTGGATCGGAAGATGGAGGAGCATATAGCTCATTCAAGGTTTTGGCACGTTCACCCATTGTGAAGAGTGATGACTGGTTAAGGACTCGCCTATGTAGATGAAAGGTTCTCTCAATCTCAGGGTCTAAAGGTATTAACTCTCCTCTATTGGATCTTCTACCGTGCATGCACCAAAACAAAAATTCTTGAAGTTCTCCTAGATTAGACAGCTCTTAACAGGTTTGAAGAATACACGTAAGTCTCCAATTCGGTCCTATGAAACCAAATTGACCAGGTCAGCCTTCAGGAAGTGGTGGGGTCACAATGGTCCCGCTTAAGTACCACCCTCCTAGAACACAAAGTGTCTCCCTTAGAGGGACAAGGCTTTCCTAGACATCAACATGATCAAAGAGCGCAATTGGTGAAGCTTTTAGTGGTCTCCGCCTTAATTTGCTCAAGAATCCTAGATGTCTAATTGATTTTATAGTGATTGGCTTGGGATACTTATGCAATGTTGGTTGAATTTTTTTTTTTTATGAATTTTGCCTTTAAATTGATTTATACAAATGAATATGCTAAATGCACAAAGATTAAAGTAAGAGCTTTTTTTCGATGGAAAACTTACCTACGGAGTATGTTCACTCTGGAAATCCAAAAATTTGAAGTGAAATTAAATCAATGAGTCTTCCTCATCCTTCTTTCTTCTTCCTGCAAAACAAATAAAAGAATTTTTTTTTTATGATTTTTTTTTTTTAAGAAAAAAAAAAATTGATACCTTCAACCTTTACCGTTACTTACCTTGCCTCCCCGGCAACGGCGCCAATTTGTTGGTGTCTTTGATTGTCGTTAAAATCTCGTCTTCGCCAACAAAATATAAAACCCTTACTTATTATTGGTAGAAAGTGGAAGCAAGGGGTTGAAACCACATGGAGGCTATTGAAGTAAACATATAAAAGTAAAAAGGCATAAACAGATTAAAAAAAAAGTTTTGAAGGGTTGATATGAGAAAACTAAAATAAAAATATTGGGTTGGACAAATTATGAAAAAGACCATCAAGGATTGGAAATCCACCCCACGTGTATCGTGATAATTCTTCCTTTTGCATTTAATGAAAACAAATTATTTTAAAAGCAGTTCACTTCTACTCGATTTAAAATTAGGGTTTATAAAGCATCAACCGTATCCCATCTAAGTAGAACGACGGAAGATCTAAAAATACCCATAATCAAAAGAAATCTGAATTGAAGAAACTATATAAACATGAAGAACAAATCGGAAAACATCAATGCACAAAGAAAAGAATCAATCACTCAAACGCATGGGGTGGAATCCTCTCCTTGATGGAAGGATTTTCTAGCCTACCATGGTTGATGAAATTCTAAAATAAAAATAAAAATAATTCATGCAAAGAAAATAAAGAGACACTTCTATTGAAATCACAATGGAATCTATGTCTATAATATCAAAGAAATTAAAAACAAAAAAAAACTAAAACTAAAAACAGAAAAGAAAGGACAATAGCTGAAAATAAATTCCTTCTTGACTGAATGAAGAACTTCCTCCTTGGCTGAATTGAATTCCTCTTCCTCTCTCTCTGTAGTGCCCTTTTTATAGGGGTTTTGAGGGTTGAATTAGTTGTAAATGCTGATTTGCTTGAGTTGTTAATGCTGATTTGCAAAATATGTTGGAAATATAATTGCAAAATATGTTGGAGATCTTCTTGATTGTCAAAGCTGATTTGATTGAAGATTTTATTGATTTGGTGAATCAGATTTAGAAGCTTTGATGAATATTTGAATGCTAATTTCTTTTCCAATTTATAACCTGCCAAATTTAGATCATGCAAAATTTAAATACTGCCAAATTTAGATTTCTGAATTTAAAATATGGCTCCATATGAAAAATATGATAATACATATTAATTGTATAAATATTATCAATTTGTGCAAAATATGTTTTGAATATAAATAATAGAAACTTCCCTAATATGCATATATAAATTAATAATTGCATAGGGAGATGTTCTAAAACAACTCTTAAAGCATATGAAAATATGTTCTTTTGAATTTCTAACATTATCCATTAATTATCATTGAGGCTTTCGCTGTCTAGTAGCACTACCATAACATTCACAATAATCTCAGCTCGAAACAATGAAGACCTGAACGTGCTCCAAAAAATCTCAATCTACACAATCATATGCCTTCGAGAAGTCCATCTTAAGCGCCTTTCCTTCCCTACGATCCGTCTTTGTCACTAAGATGATCTCCTGCGCCACCATGAAACCATCATGCAAGACCCACCCTAACACAAAGGCAGACTTGTTCTTGTCCATGAGCTCTCCGATGACTTGTTCTTGTCCATGTTGCAAGAACCTTGGCAATCATCTTATAGCACCCATTCACCAAGCTATAGGATGAATGTCATTGATTTCCTGTGCGCCCTCCTTTGGGATCAACGATATGAAGAAAGAATTAAGGCAAGAAATTCCTTGCAAGCCTGAATAGAACTTCTCAAACATCTACAGCAGATCTGTCTTCATAATGTCCCAAAAGACTTGAATGAAACGGAGCCCAAAACTATCTGGTCCCGAAGCTTCATTCCCGTCCACACCAAAGACTGCCTCCTGAATCTTCTCCTCTGTTAAAGGAGCCTATAGTCTTCTTAAAAAATTATCTGACAGCATCTTGATATCCACCTTCCTCTGATTACTTTGTCTTTTAGCCTGCCTTCCCCAAAGCTTCAAAACCCCTTTTTAACCTTTTCAATTTAAAAGTAATTCCCCTTGCACCTGGCACCCCCGGCCACTATCTCATGAAACCCCTCAACTTGAAGCCACCACGATTCGAAGCGAAACTGTGTATGCCCAAGAATGTCACCTCCCCCTCTAGCAGTAAGGAGCAATGATCCGAGCAAACACGCTGTAAATCCCTGAGGGTACATAAAGGAAAAGCATCCTCCCACTTCGGGTCCATGAGGACCCTATCAAGTTTGGCCAGTTGGTTCCTACCTCAGGTGTTTTAATAAATTCAATTGTTTTTTTTAAGAATAAAATCCTATTGTTGACTATGCAATTATGGTTGGTTGGATCTAGCATGCACATTAATCTATTCAGAGTTATTTGAAAAGCATGCATAAATGACACAAAAGTTTTATGTGGAATACCTGTCCAGAAAAAAATCATAGGATTTGTCCAGAATAAGACCAAATTCATGAATAAAGACTTACAAACTGATGGCACAATTTCAATGCATTGACCAACTTGAATCCATGAGTCCGTTCCATTATTAATTGTCTTCGTGTATGTTGCACTCTACATCAGAGTCTACTCGCTCTCCAAGGTTCCTTTAACAAATTTCGCTCCTCAAATCCACAAATCACGTTGTCCAACAGTCTTTGAATCCACCTCAAATTTATGTTCCAAGAGATATAACAATCTAAATTTTATGATGGAAGGTGTCCAAGGATTTTGTTTAATCATTTTTCAAAAATACAAGACTGATTTAGAGAAAAATACCAAAAAAATAGTTTTTCAAAAACTATTGGATTCTCAAAGTGATTTGATTTGAAAAATGGAGTTTTTTTAAAACACAAATTTGTTTTAAAAAATGTTCTCAGGTTTTTCCAAAACAAGAACTCTCTGAAAACCATAATTTGAAAAGCTCACAACCATTTTTTTGTATAGAAAAATCCAGATTCACTAAATTTAATTGATTGTTACAGCAGTGCTGTTCGAACTTCGAACATCCAACAATCTAACATGTATCTCTTTAAAATGGGATCTGAATGGATTCTGGTCCAACGACAGAGACTAGCCAGGTTTTTTTTAGAAAACCTGCTACTACATGTTCGAATGAAGTTCATGTTGTTTGAATACCCAGGCCCAGGAATGCAATACAAAGTATGAGAACAAAATTCTTATCAAACATGCATTTAGGCAATCTATGTAAGTGTTCTAGGTTCAAAAGTTATCTCTAATGGAGTTTCAAGTTTGATCTGAGGCCTTTGAAATTTGATGTTTGAGCCTTCAAACTTAAATCAATTTGGCCAAAGCAATTTATAATTTTACTTGATACAACCGTTATTTATAACTCTATTACACGATATGCCAATGACAATGTTGAACTTACAGATTAGGGAATGTTTTATGAGACAGAGAACATGGAAGGGAGAAGATTTATCTCTTTTAAAAATTTCTATAGGTAGTAATGTAGGCATCTCTCTATAAGCTCCATTCTTGTCCCCCTTTTAGTCTCATACTTCATGGTCACATTGAGTTGATTGGATGTTAATATTGAAATCTAATGGTCCAAGTTTTTAGGTAAATAAAAGGAATAAAGGATGTGCATCAACAACTTGACTTGCCTTTTCCTTATGTGGGAAATATTTGGGAAAATGTGGTGCACTGTGTGGAGGATTGGGGTCGATTTTGTGCGGGGGCAAGGTCTATTAGGTTGGGGGGAGATAGCCTTCTTATTACAATGTAGCATGTGGAACTTTGGGCTTGGCTGGTTCGTATAAAGAGTCTTCTTCGTAGGACATGCCAAGCGGGGTTGTGTTTTGCTTTTGTTGCTTTGGTATTATATTTCCCTTTTGGGCATTCTCTTTGATTTATAAAATTTGAGGGCAATTACCTACCGTTTCTTCAAAAAAAAACAACTTGGGGAGACTTAAACTTGTGTGTCATAGTTGACTGACCTAAATTCAGCACATATAAAAATGGACAAAAATCATGCACATGGAAATGAAATATTTTTCAACATATGATATGAGATGATCCCATCTAGAAATACAATATAGATGCAATTGTGCATTAAAATTTTTATGTGTATTTTAATAAAACTTGTCAAAATGTTGATACTAATATCAGTTCATATTGCTTTTGATTATTCTATGTTATTACTTATATTTAAAATTTGAAGCATTATGTAAATTTTATTTATTGACTTGATTCAATATTTGTCCATTTTAATATTTCAGATTTTTTTCTTCTGAGAACGGATACACTTTGCAAACCATGACTTATTTTATTATATATTTTTTTGTTCTTCTTTGGCAGAAAATTTATTAGATGAAATATATCTTTTTTGTTCTATATAACATAACATTGTTTTTTGTTTTAGTTTATTTATAGAAGACTTTTTCTATCCGGTAAGACAATTTGCATGTTATCATTGTGTTCTTTAGATGTGAAATTTTCAATTAATCCAAGTTTGACATGATTAAACAAAAACTAAATGGTTTAAGATGTGAACCATTGCTACTCAGGAAATATGGTGGAGGCTAGACAATGTATTTCTAACTCATTCATGTTAAGTGCACATTCATCTCTTTGCTATTTTGAAAATTAATGCATACTGGGAACTTTGGCTACAATTTTTCACAAAGTTGAATGGAGAAAGATGCCTTTGAGCATTAGTTTGTTGATTTTCATATGGAGAGAGTGAAGATTATGGGAGGGAAAAACTACAAAGCTACATTTTCAGCAAAGTTTAGTTACTAATAAGTGATTTTATGAATTCTTTAGTTGTTGTTATTATTATTATTATTATTATTATTATTAGTTTTAGTAGTAGTTGTTGTTGTTGTGGTCGTCGTCATCGTCGTCGTTGTCGTCGTCATTGTATTTACTTCTCACTTTATCTTCTACCTCCATCCACACTTGTAAAATAATTATCCATTTTCTACTGTTGATATTTATCCTTCTCACATCATTGCAGTGAAAGACATCTATTGATTTTTCTATAATTTTCTAATAGAAATACATGATAAATGACATATCACTTGCATTATTATTGTTTGGGGTATTGTAAATCAGAATAGACATTTGCACCGGCACAATTTCATGAAGTTTACAATATAAGCCTCATTTTTTGTTACATCCTTGATCTAGAATGCCCAAAAGGTTGGTCATATATCTGTGCCATTTATTAGGCCCAATGTTGCACCTTTACAATAGTGTGAATTATATCATTAGCATGCAAAAATTGGGCCCTAGTTTGTTCAAATGTTGAATCCTACTTAGTTTGTTTAAATTGAGGTAATAGTGACTTAGTATATTGAGATTTTCAGTATATGTTCTCTAAATTTAGTTTATTATGAACCAAAAATATTCAAGACTGATTTTTTTGCACAGCCTACAATAGATATCATGTTACATTTATCTTGAGTTTATCTGTATGGTGCAACCTAAAATCTGGTGGAAGTATACAAAACTTTGCTTGCATAACCTTAACATTTTAACCTTCATTATTAAATAAAACAAACTATTAGCAAGTTTTCTTGCAGTATGCTTATCAAAGCTTGTACAGGGGAGCGATTGGCCAACCAAGATTATTGATTCCCGTAGCATTGGTCATGATCTATAATCGGTGGAATGGGTGAGTAGTGTGATTGTTTTTTCTCTGTTTCAATTCATTGCTTGAAAAACACTTATTATCTATTGGATTAGTGACTGTGGGTCATTCCTTTTGACCCCTAATGGTTTGATTTTTTATCTGTCAGTCATTCCTTTTGACCCCTAATGGTTTGATTTTTTATCTGTCATGGTTTTGGAAATCTCTGCAGCAAATATTGAATTTGACCGTGGGTCATTCACATTGCTGTTACTGTGAACAGGATGCTTGTTCCAGATTATGGATTCATGCACTTGGATTTGATACCAATGCTTGTGGGTTTTTTCACTTACAAGATTGCAACTTTTGTTCAAGCCATTGAGGAGGCCCTAACTATAATTGAGAACAAAGGCCAAGCATAAATTACCAATGGCTGTTGATGGGTTACACGTTGGGGAGATGCAATTCTACCTTGGTTAATATAAAGGTGAGAAGTATGTGACATGACCTGAAATTGTATGTGCAAATTTGAGGAAGTTATAATCTATTGGTCTGAATGTTCCAAGCTTCAGATACCCAGATTTTTCTTATTGATATCCAACAGAAATGGCTGAAATCACCAGCTTTGATTCCCACTGTTATTGATCTTGCTTTACTGTGCAGGTCGCTTGCCTGAATACTAGTATTGTTCAAATATAATGTCAGATGAAATACATTGCTTTCCTTGCTAATGAGAATTACACTTGCATTTACAGTATCTTTTCTGTGTGCTCTCTGGAGGCTCAGATTGATGGATATTTGATTGTGATGTTTTCCCCAGGTCGTGTGTTATAATTCTGAAGAAAGAATTCGTTATAGGTGAACACAGGTGGGCCAAAATGTCAGAATGGGGTTTTCTGCTCCTTGTATTCTGTTTTATCATTGTATATGTATGCTTCTGAGATTATAATGAATACTCTGATAAAAAAGAGAACAATTTAAAAAAATCTAATCACATTATTATTATGAATACACTGTTTCTTTTGTATTGTTTTATCATTGTACATTTGTATGTGTAATTGCTTTAGATGTTACTATGAACTGATGTGGCCTCCTTAATTACTAATGCAACCTCTCTGGAAAAACCAAAGGTATAATGAAACTAAGAAGTCCAGCATTAAGTTGCCTTGTGGTAAAACTAAAGTATGCCTTAAAAGAGGTCTTGTGGGAAGACTAAAGGTTAACATTAAGTTGTGACTTTCGAAAATTACGAAGTCTTTTGGGGAAAATAAAAAGTGAAATCTGTATGTCTCTATATATAATCCCCTATCCTTTGAACTCGGTCATTCAACAAATGTAATCATCGTTTGTTTCCTCTCTCTCTCTCTCTCTCTATTTATTTATTATTATCATTATTCTAATTCAAAACTTTCTTCTATCAACGGGGTAAAACCCGAATCCAGGACTCTTCCGTGAAGAGGGTATCTCTACCAACCTGTTTTCTGCTTCGTTTGTCTCTTGCTTCTTTCTTCCATCCATCTCAATCTCATTGTTCCTTTGCACCCATGTTGATGTGCATTATTTTTGTATCGGAGCATGTTCATTCAAGGTCATTCTCTTATCATGACAACAAAGCGATGTGTTAATTGTAAAGGAAATCTTTTTCACACAGTGATTGAAGAACTTTGAAGGCAAGTGAAGATGCTGATTTAGCAGTTTACACAATGTTGAGACTTCAATCCGAGATGTTGATGGTCATGAGTCCGAATCTGTAAAAGAACCCACTTGTGGAGGATCCTTTTTGTAGAGGGCAGCCCATATGAGAGGAATGGTTCTGGGACAAATTTGAGGTAGAGCCACGCCATATTTCACACAGAAGAACAGTTCATTGATGGGTTTAATGCTCTGGACTATGTCTTTTGATACAAGGATGTGAGGGATGTGAGGGAAGTGAAACTCATTGCCATCAAGCTGAATGATCATGTTTCAACATGGCTGGACCATGATCGGCGAGTTCATGAGAGACTAGGCCAACTGAGGATAAAAAACTAGGTGGAAATGAAGACAGTTGGGAGGAGCAATTCTTGCCCTTCAATTATACACACAGTTTGTATCAACAATTGCACACTTTATGCCAAAGGCAAGTTTTGTAGAAGCCTACACACAACATCTCTACCAATGTCTTCAGAATGAATCCGAGGAGCAACTGGTGGTATGCTAACTTCAATCAAGATATGTTATCTCTGCATCTTCTTCTACATCATGAATGACAAACCAACCATAATTACAAAAAAAACTCAACACACAAACACCAAATAAAAATAAACCAATATCTTAACTAAACCTACACAACAAAATAGAAAAGGTTAATTATCAAAATTGACCACCCATGCTCCTGCACTTTTTCTTCTTCCCCGCAAAATCATCCTCACCACCAAGGTCGAGCCGCCACTGTTCCACCACAACCACTCCCTCCAAACCATCCAGGTCACCAACGGCGACTCGCGAGGACCGTCGGATCTTCCTACGGCCTGCTCCGATGGGGAGGTTACGCTGTGTCCCTCCAGCGGTCCAGTATCTGTGGCAGCCCTTGCAGAAGTGTCGGGGCTGGTTCACGTTGTAGTTGTTGAAGTAGCAGAATTTTGTGTCCGTGCAACCGCACCTCGGGCACGTAGTGGTCCAGTCCTCCTGACTGTCTTCAGTAGTGGTTTGTTGTTCTTCCTTCACTTCCTCTTTTGTTTGCTTGGCCTCCATCACCTGTATTGTTGCTCCAAAAAGTTTGAATTTCGATGCGTCACTGTTGATATAAGCGTTGGCCATTGTAGGTATGGCAAATATGTGCCTGAGGAAGAGAGAACGAACAAGTACACAAATATATAGTAAGAACGTGACATTTCAAATTTTTTTTTTGGGAATTCATTCCGGATCATGTGATTATTCATCTATTATTTTTAGATCCCTTGAGTTTTTCAAATTTTTTTGAAGTTTGGTGAAAAATTATTTTTAAATATTTTAGTTGATGCCGTTAGCTGTTTGTTAGTAATAATGAAAATGTCTATGCCCAATGATTTTTAAGATATTTAGGCACATTGTTAAGTGTCTCATGTACACAGATAATAGTACATTCAGGGCCGACCTTAAGATTGACGAAAAGAAATGAGGCCCTAGGCAAGCTTGGAAAAGAGGCTCCTAAATTCACTACATTTGTTTTCTATTTTTATTATTATAAAAAAATTGGATTTTTTTAAAATCTAATTTTCAGTTTTTTAAACAACTAAGCCAGAGAAGAAGGAACAAGCAAAACTAACAAACAAAAGAGAATTTTTTTGATAAGCTTTTAAAAATTAAATAAACTAATTAAAAAATAAAGCAAAAAATCCGAACGTGAAAAAAGGAAACAATAAATAATAAAAAAAATAAATAAAATGTGACCCAATAGTGTTTTGTTATTTGTATATCAAATAATAATTAAAATAAAATTTAGCAAATGGATTTTACCCAACAAAACACAAAATCCCAATTAAGTAGGGATAAAAAAAATAGAAAATAAAAAAGAAGATAAAAACAAATTAAAAAAGATTAACAAACTAACTGAATATAAATAAAATCTAGAAAAAAAGTGAATTGAGTTTCTTATTTGCAAATAAAATAAATCCCAATAAAATATAAAAAAACTATAAAATATAGAAAAAATTTAAAATTAAATTCAAAACAAAATAAAATGTCAATAAAATATAGATAAATAACATTTTTTTAAAAGATTTTGCTGACTGTCGGGGCCTTAGATACCTATGCCCAGGGCCGGCCTTGTGTACATTGTTAATATTCTTTACAGTAACCACATTTTCATGGTTGAAAATAAATATTTTGATATTTGGATTTTAGTATGTTATGTCTACGTACAACAACACTCTACAACTTGCTTTATCTTCACTAATCTAGTGTGTGTGGAAGGGGAAGAGAGGGTGCACAAAGAAAATAAAAAGACAAAGTGAAAATAAGAAAGAAACGGGTAAAAGATAATCCCAAACAAATGGAAGGACTGATAAAACATATCTTCACTAACCTAGAGACCTGAAGAAAGAATTTAAAAATCTCAAGGACCTAAAAATAATAAAGGGTGGCATAAAGGATCCATAGTTAATTTTCCCAATTTTTTTTTGGGTAGAACGTATGTTTAGGTGAGTCACCAGCAGCCGCCAAGATGAAAAAGCTAGAGCGGCTCCTTTTGCTGGCCAAGTCATCGGGAAGTCGACGTTTTGTTATGGCTGTCAACACCGGTACTCAAAACTATTTTAATTATTCTTTAGAAGGAAGAGCTTGCTTTTATCAAAAAAATAAGAGTTAGCTATCATTCTAATGATGTGTGGTCTAGTGTGGTGTGATGTGGTGTGGTGTGATGACAGATGAAAACCCAATTCCAGATCCAATGAACCAATTCTTAATTCATACAGCATACACATTGTTCTTTAAAATTATTTTATTTACGATGTATATATTTTAGAAAAAAATCAAAACATATTGATACTGCAAATGTAGCTGAATGTATTATTTTTCTACATATTGGTATAAGCATCATTGGAAAGCCTTATGTATGTGTACAAGTAGGGACAGACTTCTTCTTCATTTTTCTTGATTTAATTATCATTTCTTTTAATCACATCTTCTACATTCACTTGACTTTTTCAGGATGAAGATAAGGTTTGTTGAACAGAGGTTTTATCTAGTAAGACTACTCAATAAATAGATGTAAATGGAACAACAATTCAATGATGAAGACTCAAAATAATTTATAGAAGAGAGATTAGGGTAAAAGAAACATTAGTGATTGAAATTTGGGTCCAAGAAAAGTGGGTGACTTTTCTAAAGCGAAGTGACGTGTTTAGGCCACTCTCCAGTTAGACTTGACTGTGGAAAGCGAAGGAAAACAAAAGTGCACACACACTGTATAGCTTTGTTTATTCAAGAAGCACAAATCTATACAACCCAAAAGTCCTCCCACCTTTCACTTTGTTCACATAAACAAATCATAAAATGAAGTATCCACTTCTCTTTCACTTTTGAAAGAAAAAGCTGGTCACTTTTATCTGGATACGCTTCAGGTCTATACTTTGGAATATAGAAATCGATATCATTGATGATCAACAAAGAATGGGTTTGTGTTGGAAAGGGTTTTTGCTTGCTTTGGAAAACAATCATCAGAACTTCCTCATTTTTCAATATAAAAAAAGCCTTCCCACCGCAAATCACGTTACGTGAAGCCCTCCAGAAGAATAAAATATAAGTTTTACAAATTTAAATCAAAACCAGGTATGGATGCTAACATTTACAGTGACACACACACAAACGAGCTTGTTTAATTCAATGGATGTTGTTAGAGGTTTTTTCAAAATGTATTTTCTTGTATCTTGTAAGTTGGGTCTTATTTTTGTAAACTTGTGTGTTGGGTTTTAGTCTCACATCGAAAAAAGAGACTAGATTTGTTCACTATATAAAGTGTAGTGGTTGTAAAATATTTTTTGTTTTAAGAAATATAAGGTGTTATGCACATGGTGCTTAAGCACCGTTCGTGCAGGCGCGTGTGCGATGGGTGCACGTGTGCATCATATAGTTATTTAGGTGCGCTACACATTGTATCCTCGAATTTAAGAGTATACTAGGTCTCTATCATCAAATCATGCACATAATAAAAGATCAAATAAACATAAAACCATAATTTTAAAACATAAGTAGGATTAAATGAAACATCTCAAAATTGGATGATACACATTATTAATTAAGTTCAACCTCTATGGTTTCTCTGCTAAGGCTAATGATATATGCCACTAAATGCTAAAAGGAAGAATGTTTTATTCACCCTAATGGAAGTTGTAGGAGACCAATTTGGCTAGGAGAACGAATAGGGAATAAGGAAGAGCAGATGCAAGGATTGAGCGAAGAGTAGCCTACTTAGATAATGACAGCATGGGCCTAAGGTAAGAAAGGCCCATGGACCGAGGGCCATATGATGACCACGGGAAAGCCCGTTCACATTCAAGGCGGACGATTAGCCATACCCAATTTAGTCAGAACGGGCAGGAGCCGTGGGCCGTCCAGGGCAAGTCGGGCAGAGCAGGTGCCCGACTAAGATATAATAGGCATAACCATGCCCGACTAAAGTCGGTTAACCGGCCAGTGAGGTCATGCGAACGAAGAGCTTATGTCGACCGACCTATACCACGGGGTATAGTGAATCCCGAGCTAAAAAGCAGGTCGGCCATAATCCATTCCTCAAAGCAAAACGGTTAACCAGGGGAATATTCCCTCACACTTAAGAGGATAGTACGACAGGGAAACCGTTATCGGATAATGATGATCCCTAGGCGCTACATGTCCTATAATTCAGAGGCCACGTGGAGATTCCATTTCATGCTATGGTTGCCCCGCATGGTCTAAACCGGCACGCCCTGATCTAGTATAAAAGGGAGGCTCCATCTCCCTCTCAAGGTATGCGAAACACCCCTGACTCTCTCCCCTTGAAATCTCGAGTGGTTTAAGTTCTTCTTCCTTCCTTCCTTCCTCAAAAAGGAGAAGGATTACTGACTTGAGCGTTGGAAGGACGTTAGCTGGCACCACACTGGTGTGAGTGGCAGGTACACGAGGAGCAGAGTCGACGAGGAGCGGAGGATCCTGACGGAGACGACGAGGAACTGAAGGTTCAAAACGGATCAACGCGAAGAGGAGTCCAAGTCCACATATCCCCCCGAATTCACTTCAGAAGCCCGAATCGAAGTGGATCCAGCCCAGGAGGGGATTACGCGAAAAACCACCCCCCACATTTGGCGCCGTCTGTGGGATCCAAGCAAAAAGCGGTCCCGACACATTGACCGGTGAAGATGGTGATGACAAGGACTCGATCGATGATCCACGAGCGTGACGTGGAGGAAGGACGTGTGACACCTGACGATCCTCCCCGCCGAAGAATAAGGCACCAATCGGGTCGTCCTCACAATATCCAACCCCAGAAGCACACCCCCTAGATCAAAACCATCAGGAGCGTACAAAAAGGACGTACAGGAGTGAGATGACAAACTGTTAGACCCGTGTCATTTAGAATCCTAATTTCGATCGGAGTCGCTAAAATTTTAATTTTTAGCTACCTTCTGGGGTTTAAGGACTCTGATTGAAGATATAACTGCATATTATGGGTCCTGATATTGTTTAGTACTGCCCATAAAATTTTCGTTTAATTCCGATAACGTTTTTGGAATTATGCAGTTCTGGATTGGTATTCGGATTTGATTTTGTTAAAATCCAAGATGAAGAGAAAAAAATCCGATATTTTTACGAGATGTTAAGTTTGGAGATAGCTTCCATATAGAAGTGGAATTGGATCAACTGGATTCGTATATTAAAAGTTATGGGTATTTTTCCATGTATACCCCGAAGTTGAGAAATCCAGGCTGCAGCCCTGTAAGATGTTTAGCCTAGATTTCGAAATAGCTGGATGGGTTATTTGATCTAGGTGTAAACATGAAAGTGGTAGATAATCTTCTTAGCTTTCCAATGCCACTGGAATTGTGCAATTCGCAGCTGTATTGAGGAAGTTATGGTCATTTAAGTGAAGGCTGCGCAGAGTTTTTAGTCCGAGGACGACTTAGTCTTTCAGCCCGACTTTGCCTATAAATACCACCCCAAAATGTTACGACTTCAGCTCTTCAGCCTCGGTTTGGCCTCTCTTTTCCCTCTTTTGGTGTGTATTTGGAGGAGGAGAAGGAGAAGGAGATGGAGCAAGAAGAAGAGGAGTTGGAAGTGAAGGAATCAAGGTTGGTGTATGAATGTTGTGTTGTTGTTTCTCGTCTTCTCCTCCCCTAGCTAATCCATTGCTTTCCCTCCCCCTTTGATAACAGCACCCTAGGTGTTTGTTGAAATGCCCAAGTGAAGAAGAAGAAGCAAGGGAAGCCAAAGAGAGGTGGTGGTGGTGGTAGTGGTGGTCGAGATGGTCGTGGGTGTGCTCGAGGGCCCCAACCTCTCCCCTTTCCCTCCCCCTCTTATGTTTGGTAGGTTTTCCCTCTTCTTTAATTGGTTTGGGCATGTATGGTGGTGCTTGGGAGGGCTTGCATGTGAGGTGTTATGGGTTGGTTGCATGTGGGGGGCTTGGAAGGGGCTTGGGAGGCTGGGCGCGCGGGTCCGCACGCGGGCGCGCGCGGGGCGCTGGCACGCGCTGAGGCGCGCGCGGGGGCGCGCGTGTGCACGCGCAGGTTGTGCGTGCGTGCATGCATGCGTGCGTTCGAGCCCGTATGCGTGGATGTCTATGTCTTAGGCATCCCTAATTGATTTTATATGTTTGTATGTGCTTTTACTCACCCCCTTTTGGTACCCTTAACTTGCAGACCTCGTCGGTTGGGATGCGCGACGACCCGGGTATCGGTGAGTGGTTTGATTCCAACCCTTCCGGGAGCGCTCGATGCACGTAGTCATGCTTTGCGCTTCCATGGGGCTTTAATTGCACCCTAATTATGCTAGATATCATGCATGCTAGGTTGTATAGCTCGTATATTGTGTAGAACCCCTATTCTACCTTATACTTGCCTATGTATTGTATAGATTATGGCATGATTTAGGTATTTTGTTTGAAATACTACCCTTATTATTATTGAACATATCTGGCATGTTTAACTTGGGTTAATAACGGGGTGTATGCGTAATAATCTCGATTTTGTACTCGAGGGTGTGGTATAGTTGTTGCACCCATCTTGTTGGGGCAAAACTATGACCAGCTTCGAGAGGGGATGAGGCATTCCCTCTCTCTCGCCCTCCCTCCTTTCACGAACCGAGTGAGTAGATGTAGTTCCTACTTGACTCGGGTTTGCTTGGAATTATTGGCATACACCTATTGTCGCGCGGATCGCGCTTAACCCTCCCCTTTGAGTTGGTGATATCCAACGCCTGCTTAAGTTGTACTTTTATGTGATTGAATATTTATTTATGCCCACGTATGCATGTTTAAGTAAGTTATCCATGGGTAATTAATTGCATATTATGTATATGCCTATTTGGCCATGAGCCTTGTCTAATGAGATTAGACAAGTGTATGACCTCCTATGGGGTCATACCATGCCTTTGACACTTAGAATAAAAAGTCTTCCCCGTATCTGAGTTATGCGCCCTGGAGGGAATTCATGAGAATTCATTGCGCTTATCGGTGTTTGATAACCGATGATGACGGATCCATAGGGATCGTATTCGCGGGTGTCGAGTGTTCTTTCCTTCGTCGGCTCCGAGTAGAGACTACCCGGCGTAGCAGAGTCTGGTGAGGAGCCCTCCCAGATACTACTCATGACGCGTGTGGGTGTGCCCATACGGCTGAGGTAGTGATCGTGGGAGGCTAGTCCAGTAGAGGCCTGAACCCTGTGCACGAGGTAGTAGAGGCCACACCGGGAGAGACTACCGGAAGACGAGTGGAGTAGAACAATCGACCTCTTCCCCAAGAGCCTATGTCACCCCGAGGAGGGGGTGAGGGTGAGGGTGGGGTGGGTCGGCGTTGGTTCGATCTGCCAGTTCGTGTAATTTCCCAAGATCCTATGTCACCCGTCGGAGTGAGGGTGAGGGTATTGCTCCCAAGATCCTATGTCACCCGTCGGAGTGAGGGTGATGGTATTGCTCCCAAGATCCTATGTCACCCATCGGGGTGAGGGTGAGGGTATTGGCGTGAGTGGGGTGGGCTCAAGTTGATACTCGACCCATCAGCTTGTATAGATGGTTTTCCCGTAGGGTTCGCATGCGAGCATGTAATGGGTCCTCCCAATATCGTCGTATCGGGGCCCCGACGTTGAAGCTGCCTGATAGAGAACTCCCACTTGTAGGTACTCCCGATGAATTCGGCGGACGTACTGATCATGGGAGTGTACCAGGTGAGGCTACACGAGGGTGGACCACCGGACGATATTGCGAGCATGAATTATCGTTCTCCCCTTCGCCGGATCCATGTGGATGCTTCCTAGGTACGAGCCGCCCTGGGTGGACCCCCACCTGTAGGTACCATCGACGCTGTCGACAGTGTACTGACCGTGGCCGGCTCCAGGTAGAGGCTGCCTGGGAGAGCACTACCGGATGACGAACGGAGTAGAACAGCAAGTTTTGCCCTCCCAGTCCCTAGGCTCACCCCTGTGGGGGCTAGGGCGAGGACGAGGTATGGTTGCACCGCCGTGTGACCCTGCTAACCGTTGGGTTTCTACTCATGGTTTCCTTGATAGCAGATTGCCTTAGGATCGAATGTTATGTTGGTGTTTGGTTTTTGACCACTCACTGAGCTTGTAGCTCACCCCTCGCTTATGTTTTTCCCCAGTTGCCGCTGAGCCGGATCCAAGAGAAGAGCTCCCCTGGCGCCGTCTGAGTAGGAGACCTGCGTTCGCGTTGGATGTCTTGCGAGTGTGAGGCTATCAGCATTCCATTTTCATTGTATGTATTATACTTGTGCTTGTGCACGGTATGTAGACTGTTGATGTCAGTTATTGTATATATTGGTTCTCACAGGACAGTTGATTGTGTACTCTAGTCTGTAATATGTCTTTGAATTACAGACTTAGTCATTTGAGCTTCCGCTTTTTGTATATATTTGATGTCAGTTACTTGTGTATTGCCTTTTCTATTGTGGAGTATTTATTTGACCTCGTGTATGGATTACTGATATCATTTATATATTTGCCACGTCTCAGGGACGGCCGCCCTGGGGTGTGACACAAACACCCGCAATCGGGAATTTATCTCCAGAGCTTTGAAGGGGTTCAAATCACCCTTCGTGCAACACATCCTGCACAGCACACCCCCTAGAAAATTCATCCAGCTAAAGTTCCGAGTCTATAACAGAACGACTGACCCCTTCGACCGTGTGTTGGGCTTCCGACATGCGATGGCACTCTACGAGCAGCATGACGAGCTCATGTGCCGCATGTTCCCGTCCAATCTTGAAGGGGTGGCCCTTAGCTGGTTCCACCAACTCCCCGGTGGATCAATTCGCTGTTTCGAAGAACTCGACACTCTGTTCGCCGAACACTTCATTTGCAGCAGGAAGTAGAAGAAGGACCTCGGTGACTTTATGAAGGTCCAAATGCAAGCGGACGAGTCTATCCGGGGATACGTAGACCGGTTTCATCTCCTCATGTTTGAAGTGGACCGGTGCAACCCAAATGCGGCCATAATGGCATTTCAGAACGGATTACCGCCAAAACATGACCTGCACAACTCTCTGGTAAAGAAGGTCTCAGAATCTCTGAGCGAACTCATGTGCATGGTGGAGAAGTATGTAAAAGTTGAGGATGAAGTTACCTCTTCACGACCCCAGGCTGTCGCTACTGTCACGAAAATCCCATGCCAAGGGAGGATAAGGGCGTAAGCCGCGCAGCGATCAGAAAAACAGCCCAACGGCCAACGAGGTCCGGGAAAGGACATACACAAAATTCACCCTGCCCCTTGTGCAAATTCTGGAAAAGATCAAGCATGCCCCGTTCTTCCAATGGGCACCCCCCATGAAAAGCGATCCGGCCACTCGGGACAAAGGTCTCAAATGCGACTATCACCGGGACTTCGGTCATCAAACTGAAGGATGCCGGACTCTGAAAGGGTTCCTGAAATCCTTAGTCCGCAAGGGAAAGCTCAGAGAATTCATCGAGCCCAAGGAGGAGAAGAGGCTAGAAAAGCATGTGGTTGCCATAGGACCCTCACACACAGCAGGGGTCATTGACATGATTTGCGGAGGACTGCCGCAGTTGTCAGGGCCCAAGTCATTTGAGAGGTCGGGCAAACGCAGTTCAGGACACCTGGAGGTCCTGTAGATTGACCAGGAAGCAAAGTTGGTCTCAAAAGAAGTTAAGAACTGACGATACGGGGGTGATTTCGTTCTCCGATGACGATCTGGCCGGAATAGCCACTCCCCATAGCGATGCCCTAGTCATCACACTACGGATCGTGAATTTTGATGTCAGGCACATACTTGTCGACATCGAAAGCTCGGCGGACATACTATTCATGCAGCCCTATCTCAAGATGGGATTGAAACCCTCAAGCCTCAAGCCAGTGAGGGAACCGTTGATAGCCTTCAACAGGAGCCAGACAGTTTTGGCCGGATGAATAACCCTGCCGGTTCAGGCAGGAGAAGAGACCATCCTGACAGAATTCATAGTCATGGACTTGCATTCCTCGTACAACGCGATTATGGGACGCACTTGGCTGGGGGCAATGAAGGCTATCCAATCCACTTATCACCAAAAATTGCGCTTCCCGTCTGCACAGGGGATCATGCAGATACAGGACGACCAGTCTGCAGTAAGAAGATGCTACACCATCGCAACCTCCGGGAAGGCCAGAGCCGAGGAACAGGCCGAGGAGGTGGGCGACATCCACCCCAAAAGATAGCAATTACTGAGGGATCGAGTGAGGGCTGATGAAGCCCGACCCGACCCTATCCAACGGGTGGTGGAGGACCTAGAGAAACTCATCATAGACCCGCGAGATCCGGAGAAGTATTTTCTCATCGGCACCGCACTGGACCCGACAGAAAGGGTGAGAATGATAGAATTGCTCCACGCTTTCTCAGACGTGTTCGCTTGGAAGCCTTAAGAGATGCCGGATTGACCCCGAAGTGATATCCCACCGATTGTACATCTCCCCAACGGTCTGGCCTGTCAAACAGTGGCAACGGCGAGTGGTGCTCGTCCACGCTGAAGCTACTAAGGAAGAAGTGGAGAAGCTCTTGGTGGCCGAATTTATTTGAGAAGTTCGATACCCTGATTGGCTAGCCAATACGGTGGTCATGCCTGTAGATACCCCAATTTTGACCGTCCAGAAAGACAAAAATACTTCAAGTAACGCCTGGAAATATCCCACATTTGGACATCTAGTAGAGAACCAAAGTTCAGGAAACCGAAAACCCTAACCCTAGCCCTAACCTAAACCGAAAACCCTAACCCCAGCCCTAACCTAAACCAGAAACCCTAACCCTAGCCCTAACCTAAACCAGAAACCCAAACCCTAAACCCTAGCCCTGGCCCAAACCAGAACCCTAAACCCTACCCTAAACCAGACCCTGGCCCAAACCAGAACCCCACCTAAGAGAAACTCTAAAAACCCCAAGTCCCTGGCAAGGGGCGGCTAGACCTAACTAGCCGCCCCATACCGGGCGGCTAGTTAGCACTAGCCGCCCCCCTGGCCAACCTTGAACCGCTTCCCTGGATGGGACATAAAGCAGCATTAAATGTTGATCATTGCGGCGGGCCATGGCCTTTAGCCGCCCTATCTTGGCCGGATCAACCTAAGTAACCGACCCAAGCCACCGCTTGTCAGAGATGGGACGTTTGGCAGGTCATGATAGGGGCGGCTACCAGGAAGTAGCCGCCCCATACTAGGTGGCTAGTTAGAACTAGCCGCCCTTCACCTGGTCCTGACAGAAGAACCAGAGAATTAATGAGGGGTCTAATCACATACACTATTAGCCAAGCCACTCCATTACCCCCTGGATATTCCCCTGCCTCTCTTTTACTATAAATAGAGGGGGCCCCAAGCCTAAATCCAACATCATCAATCTCACAAACCCATCAATTCACATCCCCCAATTCCCAACCTTTCCCTTCCCCCACTAGAAATCCCAAGAGAGAGAGAGAAAGAGGGCCCCCTTTTGTGAGGGAAAAATCCATTTCCTACACAAAACACCCTCTCATTCCACCCTCCAGAAACCCGGGCTAAACCTAGCTTAGCCTCTGTCCAAGACCAAACCCATTTCCTACCGAAGTTCTGCCCAAATCAGACCAGGCCCCGGACGGCTAAACCCTATTAGCCGCCCCATATCCGACGGCTGGATCACACTAGCCGCCCCCCATCCACACCCCACTTTGCACCCCTATGTCCCAAGAGTCCTTTAGTCAAGCCCTGGAAGCAGAATAGGATACCTGTTTTTCACCTCTGTGTACGGTATATCCGTGTCTCAGAGCGGAGACCCCACAAACTCCCCAACGTAGGCGATCAAATCCAACCCAACCTTTTCCTGCTTTTAGAAAAAGCAGGTGGCGATCACACAAACCCTGGAATCCTCTTGAGCCGCTGTCGGGCGCCTCAACCAGGAACAACACCTCACCCTTCTGAGAAGACGATCCGACCGAGCCCACCAGGGCACACATCCAATCCGAATCCCCGAAGAACCCCCACACGCACGCACTCGCGCACCACCGGGATCCTTTCCGACACACCGACATTCGGAGATTCTGACGATACCGACAATGCCCAAAAAGAACAAAAAATGGCGGGTCTGCGTCGATTTCATTGACCTAAACAGCGCCTGCCCAAAAGACAGTTTTCCACTTCCAAAGATAGACCAACTTGTGGACGTTTCATCGGGCAATGAACTAATGAGTTTCATGGACGCATACTCAGGATATCACCAAATCCCGATGTTCAAACATGATATCGAGAAAACGACATTCATCACCCCAATGGGCACCTATTGTTATAAGGTGATGCCCTTTGGGCTGAAGAATGCAGGGGAAACCTACCAAAGGCTAGTCACTAAAATGTTCGAGCACCAAATTGGCAAGACTGTGGAGGTATACATCGATGACATGCTAGTACGAAGTGACAGGAGAGGGGATCACCTCGGACACCTTAAGGCAGCCTTTGAAGTGCTCTGGAGCTACCGCATGAAGCTTATCGCGGCTAAATGCTCCTTCAGAGTTGAGTCCAGAAAGTTCCTCGATTTTCTGACCTTGCATCGGGGCATAGAAGTTAACCCCGACCAAATCAAAGCTATACTTGAGATGGACCCACTGAGGAATCGGAAGGAGGTTCAGAAACTAATCGGGAGGTTAGCCGCCCTAAATCGGTTTATTTCCAAAGCAACTGACGGGAATCTTCCTTTTTCCAAGTTGTTAAGGAAAACCGAGAAATTCGACTCGACCCCCGAGTGTCAGCTGGGCTTCAAAGAATTAAAGAAACATCTTTTGTCACCTCCGCTGCTGATGAAGCCGAATCCCGACGAGCCGCTCTATCTTTACTTGGCAGCGTCCGATCATGCGGTCAGCTTGACCATCGTCAAAGAACATGAAGGAGTGCAAAGGCCCGTATACTACGTCAGTAAATCCCTGTGCGGGCTAGAGTCCCGGTACTTGTACTTAGAGAAAGTCGTCTACGCCCTGCTCGTTTCATCTCGAAAGCTTCAGCATTACTTCATAGCCCATTCGGTCAGTGTCGTGACCGACTACCCCTTGAAGCCTATTATGAAGAAAGCGAATATCACCGGGCGAATGCTGAAGTGGGCGATTGAACTCTCTCCTTTCGATCTCTACTATGTTCCGAGGAACGCCATCAAAGGACAAGTAATTGCAGACATTTTGGCCGATTTGACCCCGCCATCAGGGGAAGTCTTGATGGTAGAAAATTGAGATGGGGCGTCCGACCCGAAATGGACCTTGAACGTGGGTTGAGCTTCTAATCGGAAAGGTGCAGGCACAGGACTGGTCTTAAGAAATAGCGACGGTCTCTTATTCGAACACGTTATCAAGCTGGGCTTCAGAGCATCTAACAACGAAGCTGAGTATGAGGCTCTCATCGCGGGGCTAGAACCCACGGCTCATCTGGGGGCACGAGTCATCAATATCTATAGTGATTCGCAACTAGTGGTGTTCCAAAGCACTGGCGAATATGAGACCAGGGACGAGAGGATGACGGCATACCAGGGGAAAATGCAGCTGTTGCTTTCCCAATTCAAGTGAGCAAAAGTGCATCAAATAGAAAGGGAGCTCAATGCCCAAGAAGATGCCTTGGCAACCCTGGCATCATCCCTCAATGGGAAGCCGGCCAGAAGCATCCATATTGATTACCTAAAAGCCCCAAGTATCGAGAGGATCAGCGAGACTTTGATGGTAGCTTGCGTAGAGGATTCACAAATTTGGATGGCGGACATCAAACGATACCTCTTGGAAGGAGTCTTGCTAGAAAACAAGTTCGAGGCAAGAAAGCTCAGGCAGTGGGCAGCTCGGTATTGGATGTCATCAACGGGAATCCTCTATAAAAGGAGTTTTTAGGGCCCCTATCTCAGGTGTATCAAGAAGCACAGCGAGTCCTCAACACGCTTCATTCGGGCCTATGTGGGGGACACATTGAGTCTCGATCACTGGCCCTTCGGGGGGTGTCGATCGACTACTTTTGGCCAAGCATGAAAAGAGACTCAGCAGAATTGGTTCAAAAGTGTGAGAACTGCCAATGGTTTGGAACACTCATCCATCAGCCAGCCACGGACCTGGTTCCCCTCAGAAGCTCGTGGCCATTCGCTCAGTGGGGCTTGGATATTATCGGGCCCATGCCTATGGCGCCTCGGCAAAAGCACTTCCTGCTAGTGGCCACCGATTACTTCACCAAATGGGTGGAAGCGGTGCCTTTGGCAAGGATTAGAGATACGGAGGTCAAATCCTTTCTCTGGAAAGAAATAGTGTGCTGTTTTGGAGTTCCACACTCCATTTCGGACAATGGTAAACAATTCGATAGCGCATTGATAAGAGATTTCTGTGAGGAGCTAAACATGCAGCTTCACTTCTCCACCCCACGGTATTCTCAAAGCAATGGGCAAGCGGAGATCACAAACCGAAAAATTCTGGACGGCCTGAAGAAAAGGCTAGACAGCGCGAAGGGAAAGTGGGTCGATGAACTTCCGTCGGTCCTATGGTCCTACCGGACCACTTCAAGAACATCTACCGGTGAAACTCCCTTCTCGTTGGCGTTTGGGATCGAGGCTGTCCTGCCAATTGAGACCAAGGTACGCACTGAACTGAGGATTTTGACCGACCAGCGAACGATGAGCAATTGATGCAGGACCTGGAACTTTAGGATGGAAGAAGGGAAATCGCAGCCATCAGAAACGCAGACTATTAGAATCAGATATCCCGATTCTATAATCGGTGAGTGTCAAGTAGAAGCTTCAGAACTGGTGACCTGGTTCTCCGAGAAATCTTTCCAGAAACCAAGAATAAGAGGGACGGCAAGCTAGGACCGAATTGGGAAGGCCCCTTTAAAGTTGCCCGAGTCAGGCCAAACGAAGCTTACCACCTAGAAACAATGGAAGAGTTTGAAATCCCTCGTCCTTGGAATGTAATCCATTTAAAGAAGTATTATCATTGAATGAAAAGTTCCCTTCTTTTTCTTCAAATTTTCTGAGTGCACGACAACACAACAGGAAAAGCCGCGCTCAAGGGGCTGAATCTGGTCAGGGTCACTCTTTGCACTCGATTCAGTTCAGCCCTCACAGCACGCACTAGCTGAATGACACCTTTAAGCCATGCTCAACGAGCTAAATCTGGTTGGGGTCGCTCTTTGCACTCGATCCAGTTTAGCCCTCGCAGCACGCACTAGCCGAATGGCACCCTTAAGCTGTGCTCAACGGGCTGAATCTGGTCGGGGTCGCTCTTTGCACTCGATCCAGTTCAACCCTCGCAGCACACACTAGCCGAATGGCACCCTTAAGCCGTGCTCAATGGGCTGAATCTGGTCGGGGTCACGCTTTGCACTCGATCCAGTTCAGCCCTTGTAGAATGCCCTAGCCGAATGGCACCCTTAAGCCGTGCTCAATGGGCTGAATCTGGTCGGGGTCGCTCTTTGCACTCGATCCGGTTCAGCCCTCGCAGCACGCACTAGCCGAACGGCAGCCTTAAGCCATGCTCAACAGGTTGAATCTGGTCGGGGTCGCTCTTTGCACTCGATCCAGTTTAGCTCTCGCAGCATGCACTAGCCGAATGGTACCCTTAAGCCGTGCTCAATGGGTGGAATCTGGTCGGGGTCGCTCTTTGCACTCGATCCAGTTCAACCCTCGCAGCACGTACCATCCGAATGACACCCTAAAGCCGTGCTCAATGGATTGAAGCCCTGGCAGGGCGCACCAGTCGAACGATACCCGTAAGCCATGCTCGGCGAGGTAAATCTAATCGGAGTTTAATCTTCGCAGCTATGCATTAACCAAACAACTTGCCAACATCACATTCAAGGGCCCAAAGGGGCAACCAAGATTATTCGTAGTACCCAATTTGAGCGAGGACCAAACCAGATCCTTCTTCGAAGAATCATGTCGACATTACAATACAATGCAACATAAAAACAAAATTAAGCAGCAAGCGTACATGCAAAGCAAGATAACTACGCAAACATTCAACCCGCATCAAAAGGATAAAATATAAATTGTTCAAATTAACTCGCTCAACATACAATAAAGTGGCCTTAAGGCCATCTGAACTTCAAGACAAGAGTTTCCTTAAAAAAAGATAAGGAGGATCACCATCATCAATTCACTATTATCAAAACAAAACCACACAGGATTGAAGCGCCAAAAGACATCCACCATATGTGGCCCTAATGTTTCCCGGGAGATTGGCCAAAAGGAGCATGACAGAGCAATAGAAAGGAGTCTTCTTCGGCGTCACCGGGGTCTACAACGCTGCCGGCTAGCGTCACCAGATCCTCATTCATATGGACTAGGTTTTAGCGACATCGGCCGCGGGATGACATGTTTCCAACTCAGTAGCATTCTCAGATGGCTCGTTTTTCATCCATGCAACATTAGCAGCTACCGACTTTGTGGCAGCCGAGTTATCTCGGCAGTTGGGAGAAGAGAAATTGTCGGCATCAATTATGTCAGATAAGTTACAACCAAGGAAGCTAGTTACCTGCTTGGAGGTGTCCTTAGCCTGGGGAAACGGAGCTGGATTTGAGGGTTCATCCTTGCTGTTTTCAGCCTCAGTATCAAGAAGAGAGGGATCCAAGACCTTAATAACTCGGTCAGCATTAGGAGAAGGAGCTCCATCTCGGCAGTCCTGGAAGCCCTTGCGGTAGCCTTGGTCATAAGCAACCAAGGCGGCTTCCTTGGATTTCTCCTCGATCGGGTCTAGACGACCCTTTATCTCCTGAAGAACATGGATCTCAAAGTTCATGACCGCCTCCCTCTTATGCTGTTCAAATTCAGAAATAATACGAGCTTTCTCGGCTCGTTCTTTCTCCAATGCCTAAGATAGCTCGAGATGGTCTTTCTTTAGGCCTTCAACCACCCGGGAATGCTCCTCCTGGGCAACCTGCAAGGTAGCCTCCGCGTTTTCCAGAGCGGCTCACTCTTCTTCATATGCCTGATGAGCCCACTGAGCCCGCATAAACGCTGAGCTGTAATACAGAAGAAATGTTAGGAGAGTGGAAAGCGCCGAGCAAACAGATAACCTTCAACAAGACGATTAACGAGTAGCGCACCTGATAAGCTATACTTTGAAGAATCGAGCCAGTCTTGGGAATAGATATGGCATTCGCCAAGGCTTTATATTTCTCCAAGATAATTGACTTGATCAGGCCAGCTGCAACATCGCGGTCCTTCAGCCGGAATCAGAAACTCGAACCAGGCAAGAATTAGCCCAGGGAGCGGGAATGAAAGGTCGTGCCTCGGATTTCTAGGAATTGAGGGAGGGGGAGGGGCAGCTTAGCAGCTGAAGCAACTTCCTTCCCCTTCCCCGTGGGGGGCCTAGAAGAGACGATCTCAGCTTGGGAGATGAAGAGGCAGGACTAACTATAGCTACTCTGCCCTTCTTTGAAGGAACACTCGGGGGCTGCCCCATGGAGGAAAATCGCCTCTTCTTCGAGCTAGGAGGTTGGCCAATCCTCCCGGATTGGGCTTCCACTTCAGCCCACAACGCAGCTAGTCGGGCTAACTTCTCTCTCTCACTAGAAGGAGTGGTAGACCTCCCTGCGGAGCCAGAACCCAATGTGTCCGCGGATGGGGAAGGACATGGAATTCAGAACAGGCATCGGCCGATGGAGCCCCGGACCTGGCTGGGTTGTCCTTTCTGTTTGGACTATGGACCGTTTTCCCCACGGAATGGGAGCTCGGTTTTTCTCCCGATTTGGGGCTCCCTCTCGGGCCCCTGCGCAACCGGGAACTATGCCGGACTCCCTAGAAGAATTTTTGATCGCCATCGGATCACCAAAGCCAAGCCTATAAAGTGGCTCAAGTTCCTCCCTGGAGTCCCCCTCTATCCCAGAAAGATGATCTGCATGGGAGGTTGGGGGCGCAGCTTCTTGCACCGGAGAGTGAGGGGCCACAAAGACGTCTGTAAGGCGGGGTCTCAGCCGGCGAGTGCTACCAGGGTTTGGGTTGTCCCAACAAAGGATTCTATAAAAAATCTGGTGGATTTTCTTAAAGGCGACCTTAATATGCTCCAACTTCACCAAATGCTGAGGTGGACGAGAGTTGGCACTAGGAGTTGGGTAAAAAAGGAGAAGAATCAGAAAAGTTAGAATAAAGGATCAATCCACAAACAGACTAAGAATGTTGCCCAACCAATTGTGTCCATCAAGATGAAACGCGGCACCTTCCAGGCATTCTCAGGGGCATCACCGAATTCCCAGTTTTTGGATAAAATGATCAATCTACTTTCAGCCCAACCTTTATTGGAATCTGGCAGTTCATCTATAAGCTTTTCTTTACAGCTCCTAGCCCTAAAGTGGTAACCCCTACCGGACTTCCTAAGTTCATACATATGCATAATTTTGGAAACTCCCAAGTCCAGATTGAGGTCCCTGTTCATCGCTACATAGCACATTAAAACCGTAAAACAGTTGGGATTGCACTGAGTAGGATGAAGTTTAAAGGTTGACAGAAACCGCCTGACTAGTATGGGAAAGGGAAAAGTTAGGGCCCCTCTCGCTATTTGGGACGGGTATATATACATGCACGAATGATCCATGCAATCTAAGGGAATAGGAAATGACTCGAACGGTGACCACACCATTCTGACCGATTCAGGAAGACTGACATCCTCGATAGTAGACAAGAAGGGCGAAAAGGCTAAAGCACGGTAGATAAAAACTTCTTAAGGATGAAACCCTAAAACGATGAGGATGAAGAAAGCAAGACAGATCAACTTCAGGAATAAAAGGAAAGAGAAAAGAGAAGTAGTGATACCTTCAGTTTGGCTGATCAAATTTGGTGGTCGTCAGATCATGATAGCAAGGTCCTTATTTTAAAGACATCGGTCACGCTGAAGAAGCAGCGCGTCTTTTTGACTGACTGAAGCACGACGAGTCACTTTTCGAGATGAAAAATATGACAACCCTAATCATGAAAAATGATTCAAATGCCTTAAATATCCCACCTGGGATGCCACGTGTAAAGCTTGCGCAGATCCCTGACATAAGAAGATACGCAGAATCGTAAGGACCAGACCCTGCGAAGCCGTGAGCAGATCTCACTACTGAGATGGGGGATCAGACAGTGATGATGAAGTCTGGCAAACAAAATTGACAGTGGGCGCAATTAATTCAAAGGCCGACTTGTCCAATAAGCCGACTCGGAACAATGAAGTCGGTCAAACAGTGACATGCAAAATCAAATCACAGGACTTAAGTAAAAATCATGGCATAATTTCCTAAAGGCAACAAGCCAATAATATCGTTTGTTATATAGGAGAAACCATAAAAAAAAGAGAAATGACTTGGTCACAAGCGCCCGGGGAGTTGAAGTGCTCTGGACTCAGAGCGTGAATGAAGTCCCCTCTCGGGTACAAGCCGCGACACACCGACGCCTCAAGGATGAATGGAAGGACTTGCTCAGCTCACGAATGGACGGAAAGGCACGTCCAGACTCTCCATATTGACGGGCAACCCAGAAACCAAAAACGTAATCCTCCAGCCGCTCATCCTCCGCGTCGCGGGCGGGATGCCTCAACCCCACCGGGAGCCCGTCGGAGGTTGGGGACCTTCTAACCACCTCCCGTTGAACGCGCGACAACCTCGACGGCAGAGGAAGGATTGTAGATACCCCAATTTTGACCGTCCAGAAAGACAGAAATACTTCAAGTAACACCCGAAAATATCCCACTTTTGGACATCCAGTAGAGAACCAAAATTCAGGAAACCGGAAACCCTAACCCTAGCCCTAAACTAAACCTAGCCGGAAACCCTAACCCTAGCCCTAAACTAAACCTAGCCAGAAACCCTAACCCTAGCCCTAACTAAACCAAACCGGAAACCCTAACCCTTGCCCTAAACTAAACCTAGCCAGAAACCCTAACCCTAGCCCTAAACTAAACCTAGCCAGAAACCCTAACCCTAGCCCTAAACTAAACCTAGCCAGAAACCCTAAACCCCACCCATACCAGAACCCCACCTAGAGAAACCCTAAAAAACCCAAAAAAACCAAGTCCCTGGAAAATGGGCGGCTAGACATAACTAGCCGCCCCATACCAGGCGGCTAGTTTCAACTAGCCGCCCCCCCTAACCGCCCCTTGGCCGACTTTGGACCAGTTCCCTGGATGGGACATAAAACAACATTAAATGCTGATCATTGCGGCGGGTTGTGACCTGTAGCCGCCCCCTCTTGGCCGGATCAATCCAAGTGACCGACTCAAGCCACCGCTTGTCAGAGATGGGACGTTTGGCAGGTCATGATAGGGGCGGCTACCAGGAAGTAGCCGCCCCATCCTGGGCGGCTAGTTAGAACTAGCCGCCCTTCACCTGGTCTCTGACAGAAGAACCAGAGAATTAATGAGGGGTCTATGTTAGACCTGTGTCATTTAGAGTCCTAATTTCGATCGGGTCGCTAAAATTTTTGATTTTTTTTAGCTACCTTCTAAGGTTTGAGGACTCTGATTGAAGATATAACTGCATATTATGGGTCCTGGTACTGTTTAGTACTGCCCATAAAATTTTCGTTTAATTCCGATAATGTTTTTGGAATTATGCAGTTTTGGATTGGCATTCGGATTTGATTTTGTTAAAATCCAAGATGAAGAGATAAAAATCCGATATTATTACGAGATGTTAAGTTTGGAGACACCTTCCATATAGAAGTGGAATTGGATCAACTGGATTCGTATATTAAAAGTTATGGGTATTTTTCCATGTATACCCCGAAGTTGAAAAATCCAGGCAGCAGCCCTGTAAGATGTTTAGCCTAGATTTCGGAATAGCTCGAGGGGTTATTTGATCTAGGTGTAAACATGAAAGTTGTAGATAATCGTCTTATCTTTCCAATGCCACTGGAATCGTGCAATTCTGAGCTGTATTGAGGAAGTTATGGTCGTTTAAGTGAAGGCTGCGCAGAGATTTTAGTCCGAGGACGACTTAGTCTTTCAGCCCGACCATGCCTATAAATACCCCCAAAAATGCACGACTTTGGCTTAGTTTTTTCCCCTCTTTTGCTCTGGTTCAGCCCCTCCTCTTGTGTGGGTTTTGGGTGGAGAAGAAGCTTATGAAAGGAGTGGAAAAGGTGGGTTATGTTAGGTTGTGTTGTTGATTGTTGTTGTTGTTGTTCTTTCCTTTCTCCATCTCCTCCTCTCTCTCAAATTTCCTCACATGGTCCAACCCTTTGTGTGTGGTCAGCCCACCATGTGTTTGTGGAAATGCCTATGTGAGGGAGAAGAAGGGTTTGTGTGGTTTTATGGGTTTTTCCTTCATTTTATTTCATGATTTTATTTGAAATTGAATTTTCTATCGATCTAATTCCCGGTACGGAGCCAATATCAAAAGCCCCTTATCATATGGCACCTTCAGAGTTGGCAGAATTGAAGGCTCAATTGGAGGAACTGCTGGAGAAAGGATTTGCAAGACGAAGTGTATCTCCTTGGGGTGCACCGGTGTTGTTTGTCAGAAAGAAGGATGGTTCGTTGCATCTATGCATCGATTACCGTTAGCTGAATCGAAAGACGATCAAGAACCGATATCCACTTCCGAGAATAGATGACCTATTCGACCAACTTCAGGGGGCTACGGTCTTCTCCAAGATCGATTTGAGGTCGGGTTATTATCAGTTGAAGATAAAGAAGGAAGACATCCCGAAGACGGCCTTTCGTACTCGATATGGGCATTATGAATTTCTGGTCATGCCATTTGGTTTGACAAATGCCCCTGCAGCATTCATGGACATGATGAATAGGGTCTTTAAGCCTTTCCTTGACGAGTTTGTGGTTGTCTTCATTGATGACATCTTGATATATTCAAAGAGCAAGGAAGGCATGCTGAACATCTTCGTTTGGTACTCCAGAAATTGAAGGAGCATCAACTCTATGCAAAGTTCAGTAAGTGTGAGTTCTGGTTAGAGAGCGTGACGTTCCTCGGTCATGTCATCTCTAAAACCGGAATATCAGTCGACCCCTCGAAGATCAAGGCGGTGATGGAGTGGAAGCAACCGATGAATGCTACGAAGATTCGTTCAGGATTTCTTGAAGATTGCAGTTCCGTTAACCCGTCTAACTCAGAAGAACGCCAAGTATGTTTGGTCTGAGCAGTGCGAGAAGAGTTTCCAAGGGCTGAAGCGGAGACTTACGTCTGCTCCTATTTTGACCATTCCATCTGGTCCTGGTGGGTACGTGGTGTATTGCGACGCTTCTTATCGAGGCTTGGGTTCTGTGTTAATGCAAAACGGGAAGGTAGTCGCATATGCATCTCGTCAGCGGAAGGTACATGAAGTAAATTATCCCACTCAAGACTTGGAATTGGCTGCAGTAATCTTTGCTCTAAAGATTTGGAGGCATTATCTCTACGGCGAGGAGTTTGAAGTCTTCATGGACCATAAAAGTCTGACGTAACTGCAATCTCAGCCAGAATTGAATAATCGTCAGAGGCGATGGGTTGAATTTCTGAAGGACTACGATTGTAAAATCCAGTATCTCCCCAGCAAAGCTAATGTGGTCGCGGATGCACTAAGTCGTCAACCTTCGAGAATTTTATCATACATGATGGTGGGTCAGTGGAGACTGTTGAATGAAGCGGCCGACCTTTTTAGTGTGGTGCGATCATTTGAGAAAGGTTTCATTGCACGGCTTTTTGTTAAGCCGGATCTCATCGATGAAATTAAAAAGGCACAGTTGGAGGATGAAGAGTTGAAGAAGGTCTCATCAGACAATGACCAAGGATTGAAACTGGACTTTGCCATCCGAGCTGATGGAGTCCTTTGTTTTCGAGGTTGTGTTTGCGTTCCTGCTGACACCGAGTTGAAAAAGAGGATCCTTGACGAGGCACATAGATCTCGGTACACCGTACACCCTGGTGGTACGAAGATGTATCGGAATCTCAAATTAAACTTCTGGTTGAATGGGATGAAGAAGGATGTTGCGGAGTTTGTGTCGAAATGCTTGGTGTGTCAGAAAGTTAAGGCGGAACACCGAAGTCCAGCTGGAAAACTACAACCATTGGAAATTCCAGAGTGGAATGGGAACATGTCACCATGGATTTTGTGACTGGTCTACCAAAGTCAAAGAAGGGACATGACGCTGTTTGGGTTGTAGTGGACCGATTGACGATGTCTGCACATTTTCTGGCAATGCAAGTGAATGATTCACTAGAAACGCTAGCGTAATTATATGTACGAGAGATTGTTCGTCTCCACGGAGCTCCGGTCAGTATTGTCTCGGATCGTGATTCACGTTTCATCTCACGATTTTGGAGTGCTCTCCAAACGGCGCTGGGGATGAGATTTAACTTCAGCACAACATTTCACCCTCAGTCAGATGGACAGTCTGAGAGGACAATCCAGATTGTGGAGGACATGTTGAGGGCTTGTGTGATTGAATTCGGTGGAAGCTGGGAAGATCACTTTGCCTTGGCAGAGTTTGCATACAATAATAGTTTTCAAGCGAGCATTCAGATGTCACCTTTCGAAGCACTGTATGGAAGAAATTGTCGCACACCTCTGTGCTGGAATGAAGTTGGCGAAAGAAGTCTTATTGGGCCAGAACTCATACAGGATACGATCGACAAGGTGAAATTCGTTCGAGATCGGCTTCGGACAGCGCAGAATAGACAGAAAAGCTATGCCGACAATCGAAGGCGAGAGTTGGAGTTCGCGGTGGAAGATCACGTGTTCTTGAAGATATCTCCATCCAAGGGCATAGTTCGATTCGGACAACGGGGAAAGCTGAATCCACATTTCATAGGACCATTCGAAGTTCTGGAGAGGGTTGGACCAGTGGCAGATCGCTTGGCATTGCCACCGCAATTAGACCGGGTGCACAATGTATTTCACGTGTCGATGCTGAGAAAATACGTGCATGATCCTTCCCATGTCATTGAACCAGACTTGGTTCAAGTACAAGAAGACCTATCTATCATCGAGCGGCCGGTGAAGATCTTAGATCGAAAGGAGCAAGTCTTGTGCAACAAGACCATTCAATTGGTCAAAGTGCAGTGGCAGTATCATCATGGAGCACCCGAAATGATTTGGGAACGCGAAGAGGAGATGCGATAAAAATATCCATCATTGTTTGCATCTTCCTCAGGTATGCCTTGAATTTAGGGACTTTTAGACCGTAATTAAACTAAATTTTTAGTCGTATTTCTGATATTCCAAATTTTTATAATTTGGCATGGTTGGAATCCTTGTGTTGTTAGCTTTCCAACGCTTTTTACGGATTATGAATCGGACTTGTATCGAGCAAGTTATAGCCATTTTTGTGCCTTGGGGAAAACTACCCAGAGGCGGCTACTTGAAAGTAGCCGTCCCTGTCGAGGGGTGGCTACTCGAAAGTAGCCGTCCCTCATCAGGTGGCTCAATTCAACAAGCCGTCGGCCACCTGTGTGCAGAAACGCAGAAATTTAGGGATTTGATGGAACTGTCGAATATTTGATTATTTTCTTCGAGGGTAAGTCATTGCACGTGTTTAACCTTATAAATGCCTAGTTTTGGATGCCCTAGGACCCATTTGAAAACCCCAATACGAGTCCTCTCTCTACCTTGTTTTATCAAACCCTAAAAGAGGTCTTTTGGGTGATTTTTGAAAGAAAGTCCTTTGTGGAATAAGGTGGGTTCTTTTACTTCATTTTTCTTTAATAATATTAGAGTTTTAATGCTACTGATCACCAATGATGGGTTCATCCCGAGGTGATTCGGGTTTGTGTGGTTTTATGGGTTTTTCCTTCATTTTATTTCAAGATTTTATTTGATATTGAATTGTTTTGGATCTTGATGTTATGTTAATCCATTGATGATGTTTTTAAGATGTTTTTACAAGATTTAAATGCTATTTTTTAATATTTATACATAGATCATGGTTAGGGTTATTTTTCTTAAGATAGAAAGCATGTTTAGGGTTTCTAATGCCTTGTTTTGGGTACCACCTTGCATGAACCCGCACCTCATATGATTTCATCACTGTTTTGATGATTTTATCGTTGATCCATTTGATTTATTCGTATATATATTAGATCTTTGGTTTTCAAGGTTTTTCGGATGGATTATATAAGCTTTCGATGCATTACTCATTGCCTTGCATGGATCTAGGGTTAGGAAGACATGATCATCATATTTAATTTATTAGATCTAGATCCTTGTATGGTTATGATGTTTTCTGTTTTTCATATATCCATATTTATATTATTTATTATTTGAGTTTTGTCGATTTATCGATGTTTGAATAGAAATCCTGCCTAGGTCTACACAAATTTTTCATGCACAATAGAAACATGTATTAGGATATTTTATCACCATCAACCTACTGTTATTTAATATTTAAACACTATTTTAAGGTATGAAAATATATGGTGTTAATATTACCATTTTTCAAATTTGTTCTATAGAGGTTTCATCGTTTTTCGTTATTTTGATTTATCATCGAATCGATCATTTAGGGGATCAAACTTAAATATTTTCAATGTGTTTTTATCTGTATTTTCTGTATGAGAGAGAGAGGGTACGTGTTTTTGAATGTTTGGGTAGGAAGTAAGGGTCATTGAGGGCATATTTGCTGTTTTGGGTCTGTCGGGGGGTGGCTACATGAAAGTAGCCGTCTGAGATCAGGCGGCTAGGTTTGAGTAGCCGTCGGAAGCCAGGCGGCTACATTTGAGTAGCCGGCTGAGCCCAGTATTTTTGGTGATCTTTGATTTAGTTAATCATTATATTCCGTTTCTGATCTGGTTCATTGGTATCAAAATCTTCACGAGCAGTAGACTCTCGTTAGCTTCCTTGTTAGCCCGGTAGTCTTGCGTAGGACCGGAGGTAAGTGGGCCTAGTCTCTATATAGATTCAAAACTATTATATTTATATCATGACCGCATCATGCCTATGTTATGAATAAAACTATTATTTTGTGTATGGAGCATGTGAGCATGTCATCATGATAGATATAGTTATTTTTGTATGTCGTAAATGTTTTATGGATATTATGTTATATTGTATTGCATGCGGAAGCAGTTGGTGTGTGAGTAGTTATTCTTGCATGCATATCATTCGTCTGCGTGACATCGGCTGCGTGACGAGGGTCTGCGTGACTCAGTCCAGTAGGACCGTGTCTGCGTGACACCCGTCTGCGTGACGATTGGTCTGCGTGATCAATCTCTAGTTGGAGCACGTTTGGCTGCGTGCCATACGGGCAGGCGTGTCCGTTGCATCATGCGCATCATATAGATAGTATGAGATGGTGGTTATTTCCTCTAAGAGATGCATTCCATTTTATCAAGATATTTGTGAAAATTTATATTTTTGTTGGTTCGGATATTTTGGAATTTACTCTGAAGGTTTTAATATTGTTATTATTATTATTATTATTATTATTATTATTATTATTATTATTGGGACGCTAAGATTCATTCACTGAGCGTGTGGTAGCTCACCCCTCCTTTTCCCAACCTTTCAGAGTAGCCGTTGGCGATCGTCGTTCGTGGTGGGCGTTGGCGATCTAGTTCTCATTTATTCCATTGCATTCGTAGGTGCTTGAATAAGCCTTCTTCTTGGCATGTAGTGGACGTCCTTAGCTTTATCAGCAAAACCAGGGAATGTTTAGTTATTAGTAAATAAAGTACTCGTGTGTAATCATTCGTTGAGAATGAATTATTGAGATCCTGGATTTGGTTTATGTTTATGTTTTAAAAGCTTATGTGTTTTAAATAAATATGTTAATTTATTTCATTGAAAAAGTTTGAGGTTGACGTGACGCACTGTATCGCATGCCTTAATAGAGGATAATGGGTACAGGGGCGTTACAGCAACTCTGATACCGCATTTAACCAACCACATAAATCATCACCTATATCGCAACACGCCCAGGAAAGTTTAAGCAGTCAACAGAGTATCTAACACACCTCATAGGCATGATTTGCTAGACCAGCCTCTATCAAAATAATCATGTACAGATCCAAAAGATCCAAAACATCAAAATATATATAGATCTATATACCTATCTTCAATTGGACGTGACACCAAAAGAAGACAAAGTCAATGCCCAAAAACCCCACCTCTACTCTGCATAAATAGAAAAAATAGAATGGAATGAGCGAAAGATGCTTAGTAAATAATCCAGACATTCCACGAATAGGTGAAGCTCAAGTAGAATAAAATATCAGCTCAAACATCTCAACATGAAGCCAAATAATAAATACCAAATGAACTCACTGTATGATTATCAAGAGATAAAAGGAATAACCTTGTTGATAAATTCACCAATGAACAGGAAATTAGTACACAAACTAACTAATAAGTCACAACTGATACTGTCAATAGACATCATATCACTAGGGTGTGTCCCTTATCGGACGGAGTCTTTGCGCGAAGCAAGAAAGACTTTGACCGATGATAAGGAAAGAGACCCCTATTTTGGCCGGCCCGACCTTCAAGAAGTTAAGACAACATAAACAATACTATTCAAGGAGTTGATTTAGGCTGTCAGAGGCCAGGTCTTGACTAGAATTTTCAACTAAAAGGATGATCAAGGTGGAAGGCAGCAAAAATAAATGGTGAGTGATCCAACCCGCGGTCGGAGTTCTTAGCTATCGTGCACGAAGCAGCTGAGCGTCAGTTTCCTCGTGCCTACCGTTCCCGTGTTTGGGAAAACTCAGCAAGGAGAGGATATCGCCGACAGAAAGCATGTAAAGAGTCGAGTTGGTGAATTGGATCATCCGAAGGATAAGAACTCTGGAAAAGAACCAGAACTGAAGAAATTCGAACTGAATGGTATTGAAAGTGTGGTGAAACTTCAGGAAAGTCATGTTTGATGAAGTAGTGCTTGGAAATAAGCCAATACATGGCTATTTGTTTTTAGAAAACTTGATTTTAGGGTTTGGAAAGAAGTTGGAAAAGGGTTCTTAAGTGAAAATTGGAAAACTGGGAGGGGCGGCAACTTGCGGGTAGCCGCCCCAAAACTGGGTCCCTTATAACCGAAAAGACCCTCTCTCTCATTCCATACGTTTCAAAACGGTTACCCTTCCCTCTCTTCTTCTTCTTCTCCATTTTAAACCGAAAAAACTTTGATTTCTTAGCCTTCTCTTCCTCCATTTCGACCTAGATCTTTCTCTCCTTGATTCTGAAACTCTAGGTTTGGGTTCTCCTTTTTCTTTTCAATTTGAGGGAGATGACAAGGTCGAAGGCGATCGCTTCGAGGGGAAAATGACCACGGATGGCTCATGGAGAGCGTAACCCGAGCTCTTCATCATCGGAGAGTGATAGGCCGGAGGTAGAGGTCGTGGGGGAAGTTATGGGTGTGGCGGAGGTGCCGTTGGTGGGCGTCGACGCGGGTGAGGTTGGGTACTTGCCTTCGGGGGCTGTCCCGGAGGTTGAGAGTAGTATGATAGGTTATACACGTAAGAGGAGGCATGGGGATCGACCGGTGGTGGTCGAAGAGGTGGTTCTGGATGTCGGAGGACCGGTCGAGGGTGTGGTCGAAGGAGTCGAGGCCGGGGGAGTTAGTGAGGATGTGAGGGCATCGTTGGATGCCATTGTTAGGATGTTGGATAGGGAGGCCATAGAGGTCAGGGATGAGGGGGAGGAGAGAAGGGCTATATGTGTTTGAGGGGTTGGCCTCCGGTGCGTTGGGCACGGAGGAGACGGGAGATGTTGGAGTGGAGGCTAGGGAGGCCGAGGAGGTGGATATAGGGGCTGAGGCCACAGGGGCAAGGGGTACCGAGGTTAAGGCCGAGGAGGCCTCGGGCATCGGTGCGGAGGAGGCCGGGGTTGGGGGAGAGGGAGATGATGAGGAGGAGCCGGACGACGACGGGATGGACGATCCCGATGAGGCCGAGGCGGACGCTCCTGGGTCCACACGGGCCGTCGTATTCTTCTAACCCTTTTGCTCTAGCCTTTTATTTATATATATGTGTGTTTTTTATAGCATGAATAGGTAATAGTGGGTGATATATGTTTCTAATATGTATGCTTGTATAGTTTAATTACGGTGGGATACGTAAGCATGCTGATATGAGTTTGTTTTAGAAAGGGGGACAATTTTTTATACACACTTCCATGTTTATCTGTTTTTAAAAGAGAGGAATGGTATGACTAGCATGCTTGCATGTGATGGTTTTCGTATGCATATAATTTTCGAGATTTGTCTTCATATGTGTTTGATCATGGTAGAGTAAGAGGGAGTATATGCATGTATTTCATAAGTCTAAGTTCCTTCACATGCTTGGGGGTGAGTTCGTAAGAGGCGTATGAGTATGTTAGACGGTAAAGATAAAAGAAATGCAAGTAATGACCACGGTGGGATAAGAGGGTAAAGCAAGTGATCTTATCGATAGGTTTTGCACATAAAAGGGGGGTAAATTTTTATATAAAGTCTCGTGTTTCATGCTTTTATCTGTTTTAGTACGTGGAAGTCTATCTTGCTAAGCATGGTTTCTAAAATGAATTCTAGGCTCGGATGCTCACCTCTCGATTGCTTTTAAACTAACCCATGTTCCTTTCATTCGTTTGTAGCGGCCGAACCGCATCCGGCCTTGCGGCATGGGACAAGGAGGTGGTATTCTACCTTGGGTAGAGCTGAGCGAGACCTGGTAGACGGAGCAGGCTTCTGCTCCTTTTTCTTGATCGAGCCGTTCCACGTTCACCGACCTTACGTGGAGGCTTCGACGGAGAGATGGGATCCGGAGAGTTGCACCTTTATCCTTCCCATCGGTGCCATCATGTCGACTCTTGAGGATGTCCATCGGATTACCGGCCTTCCGGTCTTAGGAGAGGCGGTGATTGCGGCCATTCTCGCTGATTACAAGACGCTCTTTCAGGAGTTGATCGGGGAGTGGGAGTTCGTCGAGCGGGAGCGAACGCTGAACCGGATCCCTTTGTAGCGGCTTTTAGGGCAGTATGGCCTCGGTTCCTTCACAGAGCGCCAGAAGGGTGAAGCTGCAGCTAGCTTCGAGAGGAGACGGGCGATGATCGAGGCGAGAGAGGCGGCCGCGTGCCCACATAGGACTCGGAGGGAGCTGAGGGTGTTCTTCCTTTACTTCTTCGGCGGGGTCCTTTTTTTGACAGCCTCCGACAAGGTCTCCTCCTATTCCTTGTTGCTAATGCGGGACTTGGATGGCATGGGGCGTTATGCTTGGGGAGCCGCGATGCTTGCCCATCTCTTCGCGGAGCTCTCGAATAAGGTGAAGCGGGCCGGGGGTAAGAGCCTCGACGGTTTTGCTCCCTTTCTCCAGGTACGTGTGAGTAGAGGGTGTTTTTCTTTATTGGTTTGACTCATTCGATTTTTATAGTTTCTATCTTGTTCGGTAGGTCTTTGGGTATGAGCACTTCGCGATTGATCACCCGACTCCGGATCCGTTCAACCGTACCCTCCCTTGGGCTATGAGATGGGCACCCCAGGGGTCTTCGCGCTCGCACCGCCTCGCCCAATTCCACGAGGCCTTCTACGTCTTGACAGAGGAAGATATATACATTCTTTTGAGTTTCTTTGGCTTGTATTTGACTTTCTTTTGACTAAGCGCTCTTCCTGTTTCTTTTGATGCTTTGTAGATGATTTGGAGGCCCTATGCGGAGGAGGGGGTCCCTAAGGAGTTGTCACGGGATGTCTGGCTGATCTACTTTAACGAGGTCATGTTCCATGTGATCAGCTGGGTTGTCCGCCAGCTTGGGTACCACCAGTGGGTGCCGGATCCTCTGTCGAAGTGCCCCTCGATCCCTGTGGCCGGGATTCCTCGGGATACGAACCTCCCGAGGAACTACGTGTCATATGTGGCCGGGTTGATGGGTATAGGAACCTTGGTGGAGCGTCAGCCCGAGGGTACTTTAAATGATGACTATTTGGCTTGGTATCCTCAGGAGTACGCGGACATCCTTGGGATGATGGAGGAGGAGATCCTGGACTCCTACGTAAGTTAGAAACCCTTTTTCCTTTTCCCGTTCTCTTCTCATTTGAATATTTCTGAGTGGTGCCAGTTTTGTAGGTTGAGTTGAATGAGATGGAGAAGAGGCTCAAGACCGCCAATGAGCACCTCCAAGTGCGGGCCAGGCAGATAGAAGCGTTGCGGGTGCAAAGGAGGCGCTTGCAGGACCAGGTCCGGGTCCTTGAGGCTTAGGTGGATGCTCTATCAAGAGCGAGAGCCGACGGTGCTTCATCTTCTACTGCTCCTCCTTCCATGATTTCCGAGCGGGAGCTCGAGTTGACGAGGGAGTTGGATGTGGCCTGGAGTGAGTTGGCGGCCATAAGGATGGAGCTTGTCCAGGAGAGAGGTAGGGCCATACGTGCTGAGGAGGAAATGGGCCGGCTGAGGTCCATGGTGGTAGCAAGAGAAGAGGAGTTTATCACCCTGGGCCACGAGAGAGACTCCCTCCAGACGAGGGTGTCAGAGTTGGAGGCTTCAGCGGGCGTTCCCGGGGGTTTGATGGGGGATTTGCTTCGTTCCCTTCAGGCGACCGGGGATAGAGATCGAGAGGCACTCCGATCGTGCGAGGACAGGCTCCGGGCTGCTGAGGCGAGATCACGGGAGCTTGAGGAGAGGTTGAGAGCGGTGGAGACGCGTCTTTGCGGGAGATTGGAACGTAGAGAAAGAGATATTCAGCAGGTCTCCTCTGGGAAGCCACCATGCAAGGGAAGTTGGTCGGTGGAGGGGTTATGACTGAGGCAGACCTCGACCTTCTTCCTCTTGAGCCCGAGCATTCCGTCTCGGCTTCTTTGGCTACCAGGGTCACCTTCAGTCGCGCTTCTTGTCCCTCGGTGTCCAGGAGTCGTGGGATATATGTGAGGGCTGCGTCTTTTGTTCAAGAGTCGCCTGTTTCTCCAGAGGCTCCAGACGTTCTGTCTTCCCCTCAGCTACCACCTCCTTCAGGCCAAGACGTTCGTCCTTCAACTCAGCCTCCCGGGGATGATGATACGCCGAGGTATAGCTTTTGGTATCTTGGTTTTGAAGTAGAAGAATGGTATATATGCAAAGAATTCATGCTTTTCTCCTTTTCTTTTGGCTTAGGTGATCATTTTGGCGATGTTCGGCCCAAGCCGTTCTAGATGGAAACTTTGGACTCTTACCCATTTATCTTTTGTTTATTTGCTTTTGAATTTCTATAGTTTTAGGCCTTACTTTTCATGAATAATTTCTTTTTCTCCTTATATTTCTGGGTGTATGGACAAGCATGGGTGTTTTTAAGTTAGTTTTGTTGGTTTTAATTTGGTTGTATATGTGGAATGATTTCATAAGTCTTTATGGGTGGATAAATATTTGAATGGATGTATAGTTTGGTGTATGATTTTGGTTTTGATGGACGTTTGATTTGTTCTTATGCAAGTTTATGTATGAATATGTGTATGAAATGTGTGTGCACAGATTTTAGAAGAGAATGTCTTTCATAGGTATAAAAAGGTTGAAGAGTAGGAAATAATAAAACTGACAGCAGATTTTTGGGTAGCAGGTAGGGGGCGGCTAGCCGCCCAGGGAGGGGCGGCTAGTGCATTCTAGCTGCCTTCTGAGGGGCGGCTAGTAGGGTTTAGCCGCCCCATGCCTGGGGCAGTCTTTGGTTCTGCAGCTTCTGTCTACTATAGCTGAAAGTCCTCGCGAGTGTTTTAACCTTTATGACCTATAAAAACATCCTTTCGATGGACCAAGTGTTAAATCCATCCAGATTGTGCCCCGGCACTGACTTTCGAGCCCTTCTTGCTTAAATTGTCAATGGCTACAATCCATATTAAGGTATATGAAAAGATAATGCGAGAAAGTAAAGTGCGAGAAACCATGCTTTAGTACGCAAGGGAGGGATTCCAAGTATGTGAGTGAAGAAGAATCTTAAGTATGTATGAGAGTGGGACAATTTTTCCTCAAGCATGTGCGGAAGGGCATGAAATGAGTGTAAATGGGGACAATTTTAATCTTGGTACGGGGGGTCAACTCCAATATTTTAAGAAAATTGAATGCCTAAGTGTCTCGGAAAAGGAAAATGCAAGTTTATGCGTAAGTGTGAGTGGCATAAGGGGGCATTTTAATTCTTCAATGGTTCTTTATTTGAGAGGGCCTCGTTTTCAATTCTCCTAAGTAAAAGATACCATCAAGTCCCTACAGAGGGACCTTGTGGTCACTCATGTCCAAATCAGGATTGTATTTGAAAGGTATAAGCCTTGGGTGTCATTTTTCTAGGTTCATAGTTCTCAAATGCTTGATCATATTATTCTAAACATGTTGAAAAATTCATGAGTGTACCAGGAGTCAAGTCAAATAAGCTTCTTTTCAACAGGCCAGTTTTTAAATGAACTCATGTGAGTGTGTGCAGTTGTAAACATAGGAGAGTGTCTACCTTTAGTCAAAATTCTGCCTTTCCCAGTAGATATGGTTCAATTCCGAATCTCATCATGAAATAAAAGGGGAGGGGGGAATGGGGTAAGAGTAATATCTTTCTTTTGGGCAATATTTAGAATTGTCCCAGTCTAGCATATGTCCTACTTTCTAGGTCCCTCTGGCTTTCTTCTTTTTATCATTTCTTTATTTTGGGTGGAATGTACAGTCTGTTGTTTGGACTTGTACTAGTATAGCCGTTGTTTGGCATATACTTGTGCATAATGGCTTGAAAGCCTGCTAAAGTAGAGAGTTTAACCCGTTCACTTGGGTGTTATTTTTCTTTTGTTGGCCTCTCATTGCCTGATTTTTTTTATTTGTGGGGGGCTCTTCTGTTTTTCACCCCGATTCTAAAGTAGAAGGTCAAAATGCTAAAGTAGAAGTTTTTATACAGTGCCAGAGCCAGTTTTGGGACATATGCTAGGTCCAGGTAACTCCTCATTTTGACCTTGGGTTAATACGAATAAGGGTGAAAATAAAGAAGGTTTGCTTTGGGGTTTTAAAATTGTCCGAGTCTACGGGATAGGCAATTTCTCTTCTATCAGGTAAACCAACCTTTAAGTCATACATGTGTGAAGGAGATGGCATGATTGGCGGATATGAGTTCAAATAGATACGAGTTTATCTTTGAGTCATATAATTCTATCATTAGGTACTAAACGCTGGAAATCGCAGGAAGAAAGAATAATATTTCTCAAGTATTGAAAATTTTTTACGCATGGAATTTCTTCAGATAAAGTGCATTCCACGAACCTGAAACCTCGACTCCTTCGGTGTCTACCAAGCGGTAGGCATTCCTGGAGTAGGCCTGGGTGATAACGTAGGGTCCATCCCATCCCATGTGGGCTGCAACTTCCCTTTTGGGTGAGGATGTCTCGATGGCATGATTTGCTTAAGTACTAACTCCCCGATTTTGAATTTCCTTTCTATTACTTTCTTTTCGAATGCCCTTGCCACCCTTAGGCCTAAGCATGGTCTGCCGCTCATAATCTTTTTTTTTTCTCTTTTTGGTTTTATGTTTCTGAAAGCGTGTAAACAGATATATACATATGGTTTGAAAAAGAGTATGAGTTGGTATATATATCCTTTTGGTTTTTGGAAAGAAGTATAGAAATAAGGCTTTGGAAAACATTTTGTTTTGGAGGGAAAGCATGGAAATAAAGTTTTGTAAAACCCTTTTTGTTAGGAAAACATGGAATAAAGATTTGTAAAACATTTTGTTTTGAAGGAATGTATGGGAAGACAGCTTGTAAAACATTTTTTTGTTTCATTTTTAAAGGAAAACATGGAATAAAGATTGTAAAACATTTTATTTTGAAGGAACGTATAGGAAGACAGTTTGTAAAACATTTTTTTTCATTTTTTAAAGGAAAACATGGAATAAAGATTTGTAAAACATTTCGTTTTGAATGTATGGGAAGACAGCTTGTAAAACATTTTTTTTATTGAGGAAAAAGCGTGGAAATACAGCTTGGAAATATTTTCGTTGTTTGGAAGTATGGAAATAAATTTAGAAAACATTTTTATTTAGAAGGAAAGGTGGAAGTAAAGCTGGAAACAAATATGTTCAGGGTTGGGGAATGAGAGCTGATTAGCATATATTTTTTTTCGTATTACGGTTTCTTTAGAAAAGCATGTAAACAAATATGTACATGGATGAAAGCGAAGACTGGTAAATAAATGTTTTGATTTTTGATTTTATGAAAGCTGTAAACAAATATGCAGAGGGATGAAAGTGGGGGCTTACCCGGGGGGATCAGTTCCTGGTTCTTGGACTTGTGTTGTCTCTTCGCGTCGACTTATCTTTGATGGCCGACAGATGTCCGGTGGTGGTCCTTTGTTTCCGGATTCCTTTCCCTAAGCCTCTTCAAGGGTCTCCCTTGCCGAAGTAGTTCTTCATCAGTGGAGCCTGGTTGCCAACATGCGAGCACCTCTAGCTGGATGCGCATGGCGTAGACACTCCAATTTTGGACCCGTGTATCGTTGAAACGTGCTTCTCCCCAAATAGATATCACTCTTCCGCGGTATGGGAAGCGAAGGCATTGGTGTCGGGTGGATGAAACAGCCTCGATGCTGTTGAGCCAGGTTCTTCCGACGATCAGGGGGTGGGGTGATCGGATGTTCATTACCATGTAGTTGACAATGGTGGAGACCGGACCGATTTTTAGTGGGAGTGTGACCAGTCTGCAAGCGTTCTTGCGCGTGCTATCGAAGGCATAGATAAATTCATCTGAGGGTTCCAGCCTAGGGACCCTACCTTCTAGCTTCTGGTAGGCGGAATATGTGAGGACATTAGTTTCCGCTCCCATATCGATGAGAATATGCTTGAATTCTCTTTCTCCAAGTATGGCAGTGATTACGAGGGGTGCGGAGTGTGCTCTGGCTTTTGCAACTTCATGGGGGAGAAAGGCAATTAGATTGGGTTCCATATGATTGTTTGCTGAGTTCAAGGTCCCGGCCGTCTCCTCCGAGGGGTAGTGCTGTTATAGGGGGATCCGGGTGGGCTAACACTTCTGTTTTCTACTCCTGGGCGTAGGTTAGTGTGAACATGTTGTGCAGTGCCCAGTTCGGTGCACATGGCTCATGAATGGCAGCCAGAGGCATTGGTGTCGGGGGGAGCAAATGGCCTGGATGTTGTCCAACCATGGTCGCCCTAGCATCAGAGGGTACCTTGTGTCAATGTCAGCTACAAAGGATTCCACCTCATAGATGAGGGGGCCAACAGATAACTCGAATATTCGAGGACCGCAGATAGCCTTTCCGGTGTGATTGAAAGCCTGGATAGTAGAGTGGGCTGGTTGAACGGAAGGGCGTCCGAGTCCGGGTATCTTCTGGTAGGTGGAGCATGTCATTATGTTCATTCCTGACCCTGGGTCAACAAAGATGTTGTTCAACCACAACATCTGAAGCCGTCCACGGATGTGTAGGGGGTAGACCCATAGTCTGGAGTCCGGGAGGTCTTTATCGGTGAACGATATGGTCATTGGGTGGCAGGGGCCATCGACAGTGTCGGTGCTTTTGGAGGACTCATTGTCGTCTGGATGCAGATCATCTGACGTACATTCCCCTCCCTCGTTTCTTTCACTTGCTCCTTCAGGGATCTCCTCGAAGGGATCCTCCTCTTCATCTTCTCCTGGGTTTTCTAGTCCGCTCCCGTCGGACTATGCGTTGATGACTGTGGGTAGGGCGAGGACATGATCGTCGAGGTTCAGCTGGAAGGGCTCGTCCTGCCCCTCCTCCTCGGATTCCTTAGACAGATTGTCATCAGTGGCATCCTCCGAGCTGCTTGGTCGTGGCGATGGTTGCGTCCCTCTCCTGACCATGTTTACTATGTGGGCTCCAGACATGGAAGCTTGGTTGTGACCTGGCAATGGGTTAGTAAATATGCCAAGTGGCTTGGAAGCTGGAGAATTGCCTTGGTTTAAGTGGCTTTTGATCATGGCCCAATCAAGGCGCCTGTCATCATTCAAATCATAAATAAAATCCTGAAAATAACGCATTGTTCTACGGTATGCCCCTGATGTTGGTGGTATTGACAGAAAAGCAGTCTGCTGGCCCCGAGCAGTGGAGGCTTAGCAGCTGGGAGGGAGATACTATTAGTGTCTATTAGCACCCTAAAAATCCTAGTTAGTGTTTCTGGGAGGGGAGGGTAAGAGTCCCTCTTTCCCACTTGTCTCTGATCATAGGATGTTGGAGGGGAGACCTCATTATAAGCACTTTGTGTAGGCTGCCTAAGATTTAGGTTTTGGTTTCTTAGGAAAGTGGAATGGAAAGGGGTCCTAGGCTGACCTTGTCTTGAAATTATGAGGCTTTGGGTTGAGGAACTTTGGATTGTGTCGGCACGGGGACAGGTACTGATCGAGTAGTGAATTTTTGGTTTGGTTGCCGAGATGGGGCATATCCAGATGGACCGGGCTTGTACTGCCTCGGAGCCGTTCCTTGATCAGGAACCCGTGCTCCGTTCAGGTAGAGTGTCGAAACTTGTATAATCCCCTCTACCGTGGGGGTTTGTGCCTTTCATGACGGTTGTCCAACCCTATGACTGATAGGTGGGGACTGGGTTTGAACTACTGGGGCTGCAGAACGGGAAATCCTATTGTGGGCGTCAATTAGAAGCTGATACATAGTACAGTCTCCATATGAAAGGCTCGTACGAAGCTCTAGACTCAGGCTCTGTAATATCATGTCAATTTCTTAACATTTTGTGAGTTGCAGGCTGGTCCGGTGGACAAGTGTGCGCCACCAAGACACGTATTGTTCAAATTCCTCTCTAGACCTCATTCTCTCTATGGTTAAATCTGAAATAGAGGCGGTTTTGATCCTCTGGTATCCGTAGCGGCCTAAAAGCTTCTTGCTTATAGCCGTGAAGTTCGACAAGTGATCTACAGGGAGGGTGGAGAACCATTGCAATGCTTCTCCTTCCAATGATTTCTGGAAAAGAAACACTAACAGAAGTTGATTATCTAGAAATGGTCGGGTGTCTAGATAAAAGACAGTCAGATGAATGTCTGGGTCTCCATGACCGTTATACCGGTGGAATTTTGGGATTTTGAATCCCTCGGGTACGTGGATTGACGGCATTTTTCTGAGGTTATGCAGAGACATGTGTTTGGGGGCTGAGGGACAAGTCTCAGAGAGGATTCTCTGGATGGTTTCGTCTAGCGTTTCTCCTCTGGGAGGGCTACCTAGCGGTCCCACGTTGAGGGTAGCCTGGTAAGGGCCTAGGTTAGAAACAGTCAGGAATATTGGATTCACAGGGGAAAGGGGGGCGAACGAAAAGATGCTCGGATTGATCGAGCGACTGGGTGTGGACGAGGTTTTGGGAGTGGCCTGGGGGGTTTTGACAGGGGTCTCCTGTCTCAAGGTCTTGGTATGACGGTAGTCAGCGAGGTTATAAAGCATGTCCTCTACCGTTTGGTACCCTAGACTTGCCATCTTTTCCTATAGACGGGTTAAGAGTTGTGTGGCCTGACCCTTTTGGGTGGTTCTCTCCTCTAGTATCTTGTCCTCTAGATGGGATTCCATGATGTGTGTGGAACGATTTAAGGGAATAGATGCAGATATAAAGCAGTAAATAAAGCAGTAAAGGATTGCGCAGTGGTGTGCGGCTTACGAAAGAAGTAAAGGATTACGCAGCGGTGTGTGGCTTACAAGGTAGAGAGGATCTGATTCGAGGGGTGGGAAACTCTAACCTTCCTAGAGGGTTGATAGCATTCTAGTCAAGCTGGTAAAAGGGAGGCAGAAGAGGATTACCTTTTGTTATTTTTCACGAGGGGTGTCCCACCGTGATCGCCAGATTTGTCAGTATCGAATTCATCGGTGTTAAAAAATCCGATGGGGTGCATGTGTGGGGGTTCTTCGGGGATTCGAATCCGGTACGTGCCTTGGCAGGTTCGGTCGGATCATCTCTCGGAAGGGTGGCGGAGTCGTTCCTGGTCGAGGCGCCCGACAGTGGCTCGAGAGGATTCAATTGGGGTTGTGATAGCCACCTGCTTTTTTAAAAAGCAGGAAAAGTTGGGTCGGATTTGATCGCCTACAGGGGAGTTTGTGAGGTCTCCGCTATGAGACACAGATATACCGTACATAGAGGTGAAAAATAAGTAATCCTATTCTGTTTCGGGGCTTGGCTAAAGGAGTCTTGGGACAAATGGGTGCAGGTGGGGGGCTACTAATGGGTTTGAGCTGTCGGGTAGGGGGCGGCTACTTAGGGTTAGTCGTCCGGGGCCTGGGTAAGTTTGGACAGAACCTGGGTAGGAAATGGGTTTGGTTTTGACAGAGGTTAAGCTAGGTTCAACCTGGATTTTTGGAGGGTGGAATGAGAGGGTGATTTTGTGTAGGGAATGGATTTTCCTCTCTCAAATGGGACTCTCTCTCTCTAGGGATTTCAAGTGGAAATAGTTGTGGATTGGGAATGTGAGAATGAATGTAAACTCTTGATGGGAACTTTTGAACCCCCTCTACTTATAGTAAAAAAGAGGCAGAGGAATATCCATGGGGCAATAGAGTGGCTTGATTAATAGTGTGTTTTGATAGACCCTTCATTAATTCTCTGGTTTTTCTGTCAGAGACAAGGTGAAGGGTGGCTAGTTTTGATAGCCCCCATCATGACCTGCCAAACGTCCCATCTCTGACAAGCGGTGGCTCGGGTAAGTTACTTGGATTGATCCGGCCAAGATGGAGCGACTAAAGGTCACAACCCGCCACAATAATCAGCATTTAATGCTGCTTTATGTCCCATCCAGGGAAGCGGTTTGGGGTCGGCCAGGATGCGGCTAGGGGAAACTAGCTACTTGGTGTGGGGCGGCTAGTTTTGGTTAGCCGCCCCTCTCCAGGGTTTTTTAGGTTTGGGCCAGGTTTTTTGGGTTTCCGGGGTTTGGGCCAGGGTTTAGGGTTTCTAGGGTTTGGGCCAGGGTTTAGGGTTTCTGGGGTTTGGGCTAGGGTTTAGGGTTTTTGGGGTTTGAAGTTTGTTGTCTATTTGATGCCCAAATGTGGGTTATTTCCAGGTGTTACTTAATGTATTTTCTATTTGATGCCCAAATGTGTGTTAGTTCCAGGTGTTACTTAATGTATTTACTCAATGATTAAGGAATGAAACTCTGAAACACAATCCATACTCAGGAAGGAATGCACTAAAACTCTCAAACTCTCTCTAATATGAAGAAGACAAACAATGTCAAATATACTCACTGTGGCCCTCGAAACATATACAGCGCATGGATTGACAACTTCCACGACCTCACCTTGTCACGCCCCAGGTCGGCCGTCCCCGAGACGTGGCAAATATATAATATCAGCTATCATATAAGAGGTCAACAATGACACCAATATAAAACATACAAGGCTAACAAAGTAATGATAAGTGACAATCCATCTGAAAAGAGGAAGCATAAAAATACCAACAATGTCTATAACTCAAAATATTATCACAAACCCGAATAGACAATCATTGTCCTGTGAGAGCCAAGTCTAGTCCAAATAAAATACAAATATGTGCAACACGCACGATTTACAATTACATGACTCTAGGACTGCTGACAGCCTCTCATTCGCCAAATCTGCTGGACGGAACGCTCCATGAACGCAAGACCATGCCACAGGGAAGCTCCATATCCATGCCCAACAACGCCCCTGTAAAAGAAATAGTACGCGAGGGGTGAGCTACAAGCTCAGTGAGTGGCTGGTAACCAAACACCATTACAACAATTTAATGTTAAGGCAATTTTCTTTCATGGAAAAACATGGGTAGAAACCCAAAGGATAACAAGGTCATGCGACGGCGCGACCATACCTTGCCCTCGCCCTTGCCCTCACTTACGGAGGGAGGCTCTTGGGACACTTGGGGAGGAAGAACTGTTAGCCAGAACACATGGTGTTACTGGATAACAAGACACAATGAGTTCATCCGTTACGAGGTAGAGGTAGACCTCGATACCTCAACCGTTAGAAGTAGCATACCCAAAGTATACTCAATGGGTGTTAGGGTCACGTGACGACGTGACTTCAACTCATCCTCACCCTAGCCCTCGGAGGGGTGACCCTAGGGACTTTTGGGATAATTCCTTATGATCTACACCCTTCGTCATCCGGTAGCCTTCTCCCGAGTAGCATCTACCTGGCATACTCCCACGATCAGTACATCTGCCGAACGCATCGGTAGTATCTACTGGTGGGAGACCTCTGTCAGGACAGCTTCAATGCCAGGCAACTTCAACACGGATCCAACAAAGGGGAAAACGACTCCATATTCGCAATATCATCCGATAGCCCTCTCCCATTTAGCCTCTACCTATCGACCATCCACAATCGGTACATCAGCCAGATGTGTACCGCGATACGCATCGGTAGGACCTACAAGTGGTGGCACCAAACTAAACAGCTTCGAAGTCGAGTAGCTTCGACACATGACGATGTCGGGAGGAAGCACCCCCATGTTTGCAAAGCGAACCTCTAGATACCCCAATTTTGACCGTCCAGAGAGACAGAAATACTTCAAGTAACACCCGGAAATATCCCACATTTGGACATCCAGTAGAGAACCGAAGTTCAGAAAACCGGAAGCCCTCCGACGATGAAGAGCTCAGCTTACGCTCTCCACGAGCCACCCGTAGTCGTTTCCCCCCTCGAAGCAATCGCCTTCGACCTCCTCATCTTCCTCGGATTGAAAAGAAAAAGGAGAACCCAAAAACTAGGGTTTCTAAATCAAGAGGGGAGGACGGATCTAGGTCGAAATGAAGGAAGAAAAGGCAAAAGGAATCAAGGTTTTCGGTTTAAAATGAAGAAGAAGAAGAGAGGAGGAAGAGTAACCGTTTTAAAAATGTATGGGGAGATAGAGAGGGTCCCTTTTCGGTTATAAGGGACCCAGTCTGGAGGCGGCTACTCATGAGTAGCCGCCCCATCTCGGACGGCTAGTTACAACTAGCCGCCCCTCCCAGTTTTCTACTTTCACTTAAAACCCCTTTCCAATCTCTTTTCAGCCCTAAAATTCCAATGTTTTCCATACCAAACAGCCATGTATTGGCTTATTTCTAGACACTACTTGATCAAACATGACTTTCCCAAAGTTTTGCCACACTTTTAGTACCGTTCAAATTCGAATTTCTTCAGTTCTGGTTCTTTTCCAGAGTTCTTATCCTTCGGATGATCCAATTCACCAAATCAACTTTTACCTGCTTTCGGTCGGCGATATACCCTCCTTGCTGAGTTTTCCCAAGCATGGGAACGGTAGGCACGAGGAAACTGACGTTGGGCTGCTCTGCGCACGATAGCTAAGAACCCCGACCGCGGGTTGGATCACTCCCCATTTACTTTTCCCCGCCTTCCACCTAGATCATCCTTTCAGTTAAAAATTTCTAAGTCATGACCTAGCCTCTGACAGTCTAAATCAACTCCCCGAATAGTGCAGTTCGTGTTGGCATGACTTCTTTAAGGTTGGGCCGACCAAAATAGGGGTCTCTTTCCTTATCATCGGTCGGGCCGACCACACTCCGTCCGATGAGGGACAATTGTAGATACCTCAATTTTGACCATCCAGAGAGACAGAAATACTTCAAGTAACACCCAGAAATATCCCACATTTGGACATCCAGTAGAGAACATAAATTCAGGAAACCGGAAGCCCTAACCCGAGCCCTAATCGGAAACCCTAGCCCTAACCTAAAACCGCAAGCCCCAACCCTGGCCCTAAACCTAAAACCAGAAAACCAGAAACCCAAAAACCCTAAGTCCCTGGTAAGGGGCGGCTAGACCTAACTAATCACACACACTATTAGCCAAGCCACTCTATTACCCCCTGGACATTCCCCTGCCACTCTTTTACTATAAATAGAGGAGGTCCCAAGCCTTTACATCCATCCATCAATCCACTATCCAATAGACACCAATACACAACCCACAATTCACATTCCCTTTCCCCACTAGAAATCCCAAGAGAGAGAGAGAGAGAGCCCTTTTTTTTGTGAGAGAAATACTCATTTCCCTACATAAAATACCCTCTCATTCCACCCTCCAGAAACCTGGGCTAAACCTAGCTTAGCCTCTGTCAAAAACCAAACCCATTTCCTACCGAAGTTCTGCCCAAACCTGACCAGGCCCCGGACGGCTAAGCCCTATTAGCAGCCCCTCACTAGACGGCTTGATCCCACTAGCCGCCCCCTATACACACCCCATTTGCACCCCTAGGTCCCATGACTCCTTTAGTCAAGCCCCGGAAGCATAATAGAACTATCTGTTTTTCACCTCTGTGTACGGTATATCCGTGTCTCAGAGCGGAGAACCCACAAACTCCCCACGTAGGCCATCAAATCCAACCCAACCGCGATCACACAAACCCTGGAATCCTCTTGAGCCACTATCGGGCGCCTCAACCAGGAACGACACCCTCACCCTTCCGAGAAGACGATCCGACCGAGCCCGCCAGGGCACGCATCCGATCCGAATCCCTGAAGAACCCCCACACACGCACGCGCACACCGCGCACCGCCGGGATCCTTTCCGACAGCACCGACAGTCTCGGAGATTCCGACGATACCGACAAATCCGGCGATCACGGTGGGACCTTCCTTTTGAAAAACAACAAAAGGTAATCCTCTTCTGCCCCCTTTTAAAAGCTTGACTAGAATTCTATCAACCCTCTAGGAAGGTTAGAGTTTCCCACCCCTCGAATCAGATCCTCCTCTACTTCGCATCACTGCATCATTTACTGCTTTGTAAGCCGCACATCGCTGCGCAATCCTTTACTGCTTTGTAAGCCGCACATCGCTACGCAATCCTTTACTGCTTTGTAAGCCGCACACCGCTGCGCAATCCTTTACTGCTTTGTAAGCCGCACACCGCTGCGCAATCCTTTACTGCTTTGTAAGCCGCACACCGCTGCGCAATCCTTCACCGCTTTATTTACCACTTTATATCTGCATTCATTCCCTTGAACCATTTCACACATCATGGAATCCCGCCTAGAGAAGGAGATACTAGAGGAAAGAACCCAGCAAGAGGGTCAAGCCACGCAATTCCTGACCCGTCTAGAGGAAAAGATTGCCAGTCTAGGATACCAATCCGTAGAGGACATGTTTCATGACCTCGCCGACTACCGCCAGGTCAAAATCCTGAGACAAGAGGCCCCTGTCGAAACCCCTAAGGCCGTTCCCAAAACCCCATTCACACCCAGTCACTCGGTCAACCCGAGCGTCTTTTCGTTCACACCCCTTTCCCCCGCGAATCCAATACTCCCAACCGTTTCCACCCCAGGCCCTTACCAGGCCAACCCAAACCCGGGACCGCTAGGCAGCCCTCCCAGGGGAGAAACGCTGGATGAAACCATCCGGAGAATCCTCTCCGAGACTGGTCCCTCAGCCCCCAATCACATGTCTCTACATAACCTGAGACAAATCCCGTCAGTTCATCTACCGGAGGGATTCAAATTCCCAAATTCCGCTAGTATAACGGTCGTGGAGACCCAGACATTCATTTAACTGCCTTTTATCTAGACGCACGCCCGTTTCTAGATAATCAACCTCTTCTAGTCTTCCTCTTCCAAAAATCATTGGAAGGAGAAGCACTACAATGGTTCTCCACCCTCCCTGTAGATCACTTGTCGAATTTCTCGGCTGTAAGCGAGAAGTTCTTAGGCCGCTACGGTTACCAGAGGATCAGAACCCCCTTTATTTCGGATTTAACCGTGGAGAGAATGAAGCCTAGGGAGGAATTTGAATAATACGTGTCTCAATGGCGCACACTTGTCCACCGAACCGGCCTGCAACTCACAGAATGTCAAGAAATTGACATGATGTTACAGAGCCTGAGTCCAGAGCTTCGTACGAGCCTTTCGTACAGAGATTGTACTACGTATTAGCTTCTAATTGACCGCCACAACAGGATTTCCCGTTGTGCAGCCCCAGTAGCCCAAACCCAGTCCCCACCTATCAGCCATAGGGTTGGACAACCGCCTCGTAAGGCACAAACCCCCAGGGTAGAGGGGATTATTACACAAGTATCGGCACTCCACCCGAACAGAGCACGAGTTCCTGATCGAGGAACGGCTCCGAGACAGTACACGTCTGATTCATCCGGGTATGCGCCGCCTCGGCCAATCAACCGAAACTTCACTACTCGATCAGTAGCCGTCCCCGTGCCGACAAAACAAAACCCGATAATCCAAAGTTCCCCTGTCCAAAACCGTGAAAATTCAAGGCATGGCCAGAATAGGACCCCTTTCTATTCCACCTTCCTAAGAAGTCAAAACCCAAATCCTAGGTAGACCTCCCAAGATACTTATAATGAGGTCTCCCCTCCGACATCCTATGATCAGAGACGAATGGGAAAGAGGGACTCTTACCTTCCCCTCCCAGAAACACTAACTAGATTTTTTAGGGTACTAATGGACACGAATAGTATCTCCCTCCCAGCTGCTAAACCTCCACTCCCCGGGGCCAGCACACTGCGTTACTGTCAATACCACCAACAGCATGGTCATACCGTAGAACAATGCATTGTTTTTCAGGATTTTATTTACGATTTAAATGATGACAGACGCCTTGATTGGGCCATGATCAAAAGCCACTTAAACCAGGGCATTTCTCGAGCCTCCAATCCACTTGGCATTTTTACTGACCCATTGCCAGGTCACAACCAAGCATCCACATCTGGAGCCCACATGGTAAACATGGTCAGAAGAGGGAGACAGCCATCACCACAGCCAAGCAGTTCAGACGACGTCACTGATGACAGTCTGTCCGAAGAATCCGAGGAGGAAGAGCAGAACGAGTCGTTCCAGCTGAACCTCGACGATCATGACCTCACCATACTCTATGGCGAAGAAGAAGATGCAGTTCTCGCCCTACCCGCAGTCATCAACATCGAGTCCGACGAAAGCGGACTAGAAAACTCGGGAGGAGACGAAGAAGAAGAGCCATTTGAGGAGATCCCCGAAGGAGCTAGCGAAGGACCCGAGGGAGGGGAATGTACGTCGGACGATCTGCATCTAGACGACAATGGGTCCTCCAAGAGTACCGACACTGTCGACGACCCCCGCTGCCCAATGACCATTTCATTCACTGACCAAGACCTCCCGGATCCCAGATTGCGAGTCTACCCCCTACACATCCGTGGACGACTTCAAATATTGTGGCTAAACAACATCTTCGTGGACCCAGGGTCAGGAATGAATATAATGACATGCTCCACCTACCAAAAGATACCCGGATTAGGCCGTCCTCTCGTCCAACCGGCCCACCATACTATTCAAGCCTTCAACCATACCGGGAAGACTCTCCGCGGCCTCGGAAAATTCGAGCTATCTGTCGGCCCTCTTATCTATGAAGTAGCCTGCTTCGTGGCCGACATCGACACAAGGTACCCATTGATGCTAGGGCGACCGTGGTTAGACAGCATCCAAGCTATCTGTTACCCCCGACACCAATGCCTTCGACTGCCTTTCATGAGTCATGTACTGACAGTCTGGGGAGAGGCACGCCTCCAGTACGAGAACAAGAAAAATTGGGCGATACATAATATGTTCACACTAGCCCTGCGACCGGGGAACGAGGATGAAAGTGATAGCCCACCTGGGTCCCCTTATAATGACAACTATCCCTCGGAAGAAGCGGCCAGGACCTTGCATCCACCAAGCAATCCTACGGAGCCCAACTCGATCACCTTCCTCCCCCATGAAGTCGCAAAAGCCGGAGCACGCTCCACACCCCTCGCAATCATTGCCATACTCGGAGGGAAGGAATTCCAGCATATTCTCATCGATACGAGAGCGGAAACTAACGTTCTTACATATCCCGCCTACCAGAAGCTAGAAGGTAGGGTTCCTAGATTGGAGCCCTCGGACGAATACATTTATGCCTTCGACAGCACGCACAAGAACGCTTGTGGACTGGTCACGCTCCCACTAAAGATCGGCCTGGTCTCCACCATCGTCAACTACATGGTAATGAACATCCAATCACCCCACCCTCTTATTGTTGGGAGGACATGCCTCAACAACATCGAAACCGTCTCGTCCACCCGACCAATGTCTTCGCTTCCCGTACCGTGAGAAAGTAGTATCCATATGGGGAGAAGCACGCTTTAACGAGACACGGGCTCGGAATTGGAGCGTCTGTGCCATGCGCATACGGCTAGAGGTGCTCGCATGTTGGCAGCCAGGCTCCATTGACGAAGAACTGCTCCATAAGGGAAGGCCCTTGAAAAGGCTCAGGGAGGAAGAATTCGGGAATAAGGGACCCCCACCAGACATCAGCCGCCTGCCCAAGCGAAGCCGACTCGAGGAAACAATACGAATCCAAGAACCAGGTACCAATCCTCCCGGGTGAGCTTTCAACACCCTGTACATATTTGTTTACAGCCTTTTTCTCAAAAAAAAAAAAACCAAAATTCAAAATATTTGTTTACCAGCTTTCGCTTTCAACACCCTGTACATATTTGTTTACAGCCTTTTTCTAAAAAAAAAACAAAATTCAAAATATTTGTTTACTAGCTTTCGCTTTCCACACCCTGTACATATTTGTTTACAGCCTTTTTCTAAAATAAAAAAATTCAAAATATTTGTTTACCAGCTTTTACTTTCAACACCCTGTACATATTTGTTTACAGCCTTTTCTAAAAATCAAAAGATCAAAATATTTGTTTACTAGCTTTCGTTTTCATCACCTTATACATATTTGTTTACTTGCTTTCCTAGAAGAAATCAAAATCCAAAAAAACACATGCTATTCAGCTTTCATTCCCCAACTCTGAACATACATGTTTCCAGCTTTACTTCCACTCTTCCTTAAAAAAAAACAAAAATGTTTTTCTAAAAAAAATATTCTCCACACTCTCCTTCAAAACGAAAGTTTTACAAAACCGTATTTCCGTGCTTCCAAAAAAAAATTAATAATAATAACACTTTCCCAAACTTTCTTTACTTGTTTACCAAACAATGAAAATATTTACAAGCCGCATTTCCAACGAAAATGTTTTCCCAATCTGCGCTTCTTCAAAACTAAATGTTTTACAAAGCCGTACTTCCATGATTTCCGCCAAAAAACATTTTACAAACTGTCTTTCCACACTTTCCTTCTAAAAACAAAATCGTTTTCCAAACTCTATCTTCGTTCTTTTTCCCCAAAAAAAGAAAAAAAAACCATATCTATTCGCCAACACAGGCCTTTTCAAAACCATAAGTATGCATCTGTCTCCACACTTTTGAAAATATAAAATGAAAAAAATACCAAAAAGAGAGAATTACTAGACGAGAAAAGATTAAGAGCGGCAAACCATGCCTAGGCCTACCAAAGAAGGGTGGCAAGGGCATTTGAAAAGAAGGTAATAAAAAGAAAATTTGAAATCGGGGAATTAGTACTTAAGCAAATCATGCCATCAAGACAGCCTCACCCAAGAGGGAAGTAGCAACCCACATGGGAGGGACCATATGTGATCACTCATGCCTATTCCGGGAATGCCTACCGCCTGGTAGATGCCGAAGGAGTCGGGGTTTCAGGTTCGTGGAATGCACTTTATCTAAAGAAATGCCATGCATGAATAGCTGTTAATACTTGAGAACTAATATTCTTTCTTCCTGCAATTCCAGCGTTTAGTATTGGATGATAGAATTATAAGACTCTCAAAGATAAACTTGTATCTATTTGAACACATCTCCGCCAAATCATGCCACTTCATTCACACACATATAACTGGAAGATCGATTTACCTGATAGAAGAGAAATTGTTTACCCCGTAGACTGGGACAATTTAAAACCCCCAAAGCAAAACCTCCCTTATTTCCGCCCCACTCGTATTAACCCTAGGTCAAAATGAGGAGTTACATAGACCTGGCATATGTCCCAAAACTGGCTCTGGTACTATACAAACACTTCTAGAGGGGAAGCATGAAAAGAATCAGGGTGAAAAACAGAAGAGTCCTCCCCTCAAATAAAAAAAAATCAGGCAATGAGAGGCCAACAAAAAAAAAATAACACCCAAGTGAACGGGTTAAACTCTCTATTTTAGCAGGCTTTCACGCCTTTACACACGGTATACGCTAGACAACGGCTATGCCAGTACAGATCCAAACAATGGACTGTACTTTCCATCCAAAAATAAAGAAGTGGTAAAAAGAAGAAAGCTAGAGGGACCTAGAAAGTAGGACATATGCTAGACTGGGACAATTCTAAAATATTGCCCGAAAGGAAGATATTACTCTTACCCCATTCTCCCCCCCCCCTTTTATTTTTTTTGCAATGGGATTCAAAATTGGACTGTGTCTACCAGGAAAGGCGAAATTTCGACCGAAGGTAGATCATTTCAAGGTTTACAAATTACACACACTCACATGAGTTCACTTAGAAACTTGCATATCCAAACGAAGCTTATTTAACTTGACTCCTGGTACACTCATGGATTTTTAAGCATGTTTAGAATAATACGATCAAGCATTCGAGAACCACGAACCTAGAAAAACCGGCACCTAAGGCCTATACCTTTCAAATACAATCCTGGTTTGGACATAGGTGACCACAAGGGCTCCTCCACGGGGACTTGATGGTATCTTTTACTTCAGAAAGTCGAAAACATTACCCACTCACGTAAAAAGCCATTGAAGAATTAAAATGCCCACTTATGCCACAATACTTACGCATAAGTTCGCATTTTCCTTTTCCAAAGCACCTAGGCATTCGATTTTCTTGAAATGTTAAAATTGACCCCCCCCCCCCGTACCAATGATAAGATTACCCCCACCTACATTCATTCTACGCCCTTCCGCACATGCTTGAGAGAAAATTGTTCCACTTTCATCCACACTTAAAAGTTTTTCGCTCACACACTTGGAATCCCTTCCTTGCATACTAAAGCATGGTTTCCCACACTTTACTTTCTCGCATTATCTTTTCATTTACCTTAAGATGGATTGTAGCCCTTGACAATTCAAGCAAGAAGGGCTCGAAAGTCGGTGCAGGGGTGCAATCCGAACAGATTTAACACTTGGTCCATGGAAAGGATGTTTTTATAGGTCTCAAAAGTCAAAACGGTCACGAAGGCTTCCAGTAGTAGCAGACAGGAGCAGCAAGACCAAAAGAATTGTCCTAGGCAAGGGGCGGCTAAACCCGACTAGCCGCCCCTCACCAGACGGCTAGACACAACTAGCCGCCCTAGCCTTGGTTTTAGGTAAGCATGTACCAGGAAGGGGGCGGCTACACCTAACTAGCCGCCCCCTACCTGCTGCCCAAAAAACCTGCTGTCAGTCCCACTTTTCAACCCTTCGACTCCTTTGAAACCTATAGAAAACATTCTCCCCCGAAACCTGTGCACACACATTTCATACATTCATACGCACATAAAAACAGTATAACAATGAATCAAACAACCACTAAAACAAAAATCATACACCAAACCATGCACCCATTCATCCTTTCACCCACCCATACAACCTTATAAAAACTATTCCACATACGCAACCAAACTAAAACCAATAAACCAATTTTAAAACAGCCATGGTTGTTCATAAACCAAAGAAAGAAAGGGAAAATTGTTTAAGAAAAGGTAAACCTACAATCAAAATAAAATAAAAATCCATCGGACGCTTCCATCGAAGTCTTGAGCTATACTCCACCAGAATATCACCTGAGTCAAAACAAAAGGAGAAAAGCATGAATTCCTTGCAGATATACCATTCTTCTACCTAAAACCACGACACAAAGAAGCTATGCCTCGGCGTATCGTCATCCGCTAGAGGTTGAGTAGGAGGAACATCTTGACTTGGCTGAGAAGGGAGCGGTGGCAGATGAGAAGACTGAACCTCTGGAGCATCAGGAGCGGCAGGAGTCTCTCAAGCCGAGGACGCAGCCCTCACGTATATCCCACGACTCCGAGATGCCGAAGGACGAGAAGCACGGCTAAAGGTGGCCCCAGTAGCCAAGGAAGCCGAGAGAGAATGGTCAGGTTCAAGCGAAAGAAGGTCAAGGTCCGCCTCGGTCATGGAGCCCCCTCCAACCAATTTCCCCCTCATAGTCGCCTCCCAGAGATGAACTTGCTGCATATCTCTGTCTCTCCACTCCAATCTCTGTCGGAGACGACTCTTTGTCCCTCTAGCCCGATCCTTGACAGCCCTCAAACTCTCCTCCAACTCCCGTGCCCTTGCCTCTGATGCCCTGAGCACCTCCCGATCCCTATCCCCGGCCGCCTGGAGAGAACGAACCAAGTATCCCATCAAACCTCCAGGAATGCCCGCCGAAGCCTCCAACTCCGACACCCTCATCTGGAGGGAGTCCCTCTCACGGCCTAGGGTAATGAAACCCTCCTCTCTCGAAGCCATCATGGACCTCACCCGGTCCGTCTCCTCCTCAGCTCGAGAAGCCCTACCCCTCGCCTGGACCAACTCCATCCGTATGGCCGTCAATTCATTCCGGGCCACATCTAGCTCCCTCGTCAGCTCGAGCTCTCGCTCGGAAACCATGGAAGGAGGAGGGGCGGAAGAAGAAGCACCATCGGCCCTCGCTCTCGATAGAGCATCCACCTGAGCCTCGAGGACCCGAACTTGTTCCTACAAGCGTCTCCGTTGCACCCGCAATGCCTCTATCTGCCTGGCCCACGCTTGGAGGTGCTCATTGGCGGTCTTGAGCCTCTTCACCATCTCATTCAACTCAACCTGCAAAAACAAATACCATTTAGAAAATATTCAAGCAAAGGAAAAACGGAGAAGAAGAGAGGGATTTTTCAACTTACGTAAGCGTCCGGGATCTCCTCCTCCATCGTCCCGAGGATACCCGCATACTCCTGATGATACCAAGCCAGGTATTCCTCACTCGAAGTCACCTCAGGACGACGCTCCACCAAGACGCCTCGGCCCATCCATCCAGCCACATACGTAGCGTAATTCCTCGGAAGGTTCGTATCACTAGGAATCCCAGCCACCGGAATCGAGGGGCACTGCGGCAGAGGATCGGGAACCCACTGATGATAGCCAAGCTGGCGGATGACCCGACTTATCGCATGAAACACGACCTCGTTGAAGTAGATCAACCAGACGTCTCGCGCCAGAGCCTCGGGAACCTCCTTCGGATAAGGCTTCCACGTCATCTAAAAACCGTCAAAAGATAGGAAGAGCGCTTAGTCAAAAGAAAACCAAATACAATCCAAGGAAATTCGAAGAAAAACTTATAAATCTTCCTCCGACAAGACGCGGAAGGCCTCTCGGAATTGGGCGAGGCGGTACAAGCGAGAAGATCCCCGGGGTTCCCACCTCATGGCCCAAGGGAGGGCACGATCAAACGGAGCCAAAGTCGGGCGATCAATGGCGAAGTGCTCATATCCAAAAATCTAAAAAAGCAAGAGGGAAATTGTCATGATCAAGCGAACTAAACCAAGAAGAAGACATCTATTTACCACTTACACATACCTGAAGAAATGGCGTGAAACCCCCAAGGTTCTTTCCCCCGGCCCTCTTAACTTTCTTCGAGAGCTCCGCAAAGAGATGGGCGAGCATCGCCGCTCCCCAAGCATAGTGTCCCATGCCCTCTAGGTCCCTCATCAGCAAAAGAGAGTGAGAGGAAACCTTATCAGAGGCCGTCGAGAAGAGGACTCGGCCGAAGAAGTAAAGGAAGAACGCCCTCAACTCCCTCCGTGCCCTCTATGGGCACGCGGCCGTCTCTCTCGCCTCGATCATCGCCCGCCTCCTCTCAAAGCTAGCTGCAGCTTCGCCCTTCTGACGCTCCGTAAAAGAACCGAGGCCATACTGCCCCGAAAGCCTCCCTAAAGGAATCCGGTTCAGTGTCCGCTCCCGCTCCACGAACTCCCATTCCCCGATCAACTCTAGAAACAGCCCCCTATAATCCGCAAGGGTGGCCGCAATCACCGCTTCCCCCAAGACCGGAAGGCCGGTGATCCGATGGACGTCCTCAAGGGTCGGCATAATGACGCTAGTAGGGAGGATGAACGTGCAACTCTCCAGGTCCCATCTCTCCGCCAATGCCTCCACATATGGGCGATGGACGTGGAACGGCTCAATCAGAAAGAAGGAACGGAAGCCCGCTCCGTCCACTAAACTCCTCTCCTCCTGCCCCAAGGCATCATACCACCGCTTCGTCCCATGCCAAAGGGCCCGAATGCGATTCGGCCGCTACGAAACAAACGAAAATGGGTTAGTCCAAAGCAATCGAGAGGTAAGGATCCAAGCTAAATGAATTCATCTTCTAGTAACCATGCTTAGCACAATAAAACTCCTACACAGAAGCATGAAATATGAGACTTCATACGAAAAATTACCCTCCTTTATTTGCAAAACATGCCTATAAGATCACATGCTTTACCCTCTTACCCCACCGTGGTCATTACTCGTATATTTCCTTTTCAAATATACCGCTTATCATGCTTATATATACTTTCCATGAACTAAGCATATGAAGGAACTTAAACCCATAAAAATGCATGCATATACTCCCTCTTATACTCCCTCTTACTCCACCATGGTCAAATACACATAGAAACATACTTTGAAGATTACATACATGCAAAAACATCACATGCAAGCATGCCAAGTCATTCCCTTTCCTTTCCTTTATATGCATACAATAAACATGGATGTATGTATGAAGAATTATCTCCTTTTCTTTCTACAACCCGTACCCGTTTGCATGCTTACTATCCCACCGTGATTAACTTATACACAAGCATGCCTATTTAAAACACATATACGAGTATAATACACATATACAACCTGTTCATACCGCCAAAACACATGCATATACACCAAAATAAAAGGCTAAAGACTAAAAGCTTAGGAACATACCACGGCCCGTGTGGACCCCGGAGCGTCCACCTTGGCCTCGTCGGGATCGTCCATCCCGTCGTCATCCCCCTCCTCTTCATCTTCCTCAAACACGGCCTCCTCGACCTCAACCTCAAGCACCGGTCTCTGCAGCCCCGGTGCCCATATCCTTGGCCCCAGCCTCATCCCTAACCTCTCATGTCCCCTCCACTCTCCCCGCGTCGGAGATAAACTCCGCAAAAGCCCCCATAGCCCTACTTTCTTCCTCCTCAGCCGTGGCCTCTGTGGCCTCCCTGTCCAACATCCCAACAAGGGCATCCAACGACGCCCTCACATCTTCACTAACCCCCTCGGCCCCTACTCCCTCGGTTGCACCCTCAACCGATCCCCCGACCCCCAAAACCACCTCCTCGACCACCGCCGGTCGATCCCCACACCTCCTCTTGCATGTATACCCTATCATGCTACTCCCAACCTCCAAGGCAGCCCCCAAAGGCAAGTCTCCAACCTCACCAGCGCCGATGTCCGCCGGCGGCACCTCCGTCACTCCCATAGCCTCCCCCACGACCTCGACCTCCGGCCTATCGCTCTTCAATGATGAAGAGCTCGGGCTATGCTCTCCACGAGCCACCCGTAGTCGTTTACCCCTCGAAGCAATCGCCTTCGACCTCGTCATCTTCCTCGGATTGAAAAGAAAAAGGAGAACCCAAAAACTAGGGTTTCTAAATCAAGAGAGGAGGACGGATCTAGGTCAAAATGAAGGAAGAAAAGGCAAAAGGAATCAAGGTTTTCGGTTTAAAATGAAGAAGAAGAAGAGAGGAGGGAAGAGTAAGCGTTTTAAAAATGTATGGGGAGAGAGAGAGGGTCCCTTTTCGGTTATAAGGGACCCAATCTGGAGGCGGCTACTCACGTGTAGCCGCCCCATCTCGGGCGGCTAGTTAGAACTAGCCGCCCCTCCCAGTTTTCTACTTTCACTTAAAATCCCTTTCCAATCTCTTTTCAGCCCTAAAATTCCAAGGTTTTCCATACCAAACAGCCATGTATTGGCTTATTTCCAGACACTACTTGATCAAACACGACTTTCCCAAAGTTTTGCCACACTTTCAGTACCGTTCAAATTCGAATTTCTTCAGTTCTGGTTCTTTTCCAGAGTTCTTATCCTTCGGATGATCCAATTCACCAAATCAACTTTTACCTGCTTTCTGTCGGCGATATCCCCTCCTTGCTGAGTTTTCCCAAGCACGGGAACGGTAGGCACGAGGAAACTGACGCTGGGCAGCTCCGCGCACGATAGCAAAGAACCCCGACCGCGGGTTGGATCACTCACCATTTACTTTTCCCCGCCTTACACGTGGATCATCCTTTTGGTTAAAAATTTCTAAGTCAAGACATAGCCTCTGACGGTCTAAATCAACTCCCCGAATAGTGTTGTTCGTGTTTGTAGATACCCCAATTTTGACCGTCCAGAGAGACAGAAATACTTCAAGTAACACCCGGAAATACCCCACATTTGGACATTTGAATAGAGAACCAAAGTTTAGGAAACCGGAAACCCTAACCCTAGACCTAACCAAAAACCCTAACCCTAAACCGGAAAACCTAACCCTAGCCCTAACCGGAAACCCTAACCCTAAATCCAAACCCTAACCTAAACCCCCACGTAGGCGATCAAGCCTCGAAAGCAGAATAGGATTACCTGTTTTTCACCTCTGTGTACGGTATATCCGTGTCTCAGAGCGGAGACCCCACAAACTCCCCACGTAGGCGATCAAATCCAACCTGACCCTTTTCCTGCTTTTAGAAAAAGTAGGTGGTGATCACACAAACCCCGGAATCCTCTTGAGCCGCTATCGAGCGCCTCAACCAGGAACGACACCCCTCACCCTTCCGAGAAGACGATCCGACCGAGCCCTCCAGGGCACGCATCTGATCCGAATCACCGAAGAATCCCCACACACGCACGCGCACCCGCGCACCACCGGGATCCTTTCGGACAGCACCGACACACAGCCTCGGAGGCCTTCCCGACGATGCTGACAAATCTGGCGATCACGGTGGGACCTCCCTTGTGAAAAACAACAAAAGGTAATCCTCTTCTGCCCCCTTTTACAAGCTTGACTAGAATGCTATCAACCCTCTAGGAAGGTTAGAGTTTCCCACTCCTCGAATCAGTTCCTCCTCTAATTCACATCACAGCATCATTTACTGCTTTGTAAGCCGCACACCGCTGCGCAATCCTTTACTGCTTTGTAAGCCGCACACCGCTGCGCAATACTTTACTGCTTTGTAAGCCGCACAACTGCTGTGCAATCCTTTACCACTTTATTTACTGCTTTATATATGCATTCACTCCCTTAAATCATTTCACACGCATCATGGAATCCCGCATAGAGGAGGAGATACTAGAGGAAAGAACCCACCAAGAGGGTCAGGCCACGCAATTCCTGACCCATCTAGAGGAAAAGATGACCAGTCTAGGATACCAATCCGTAGAGGACATGTTTCATGACCTCGCCAACTACCGCCAGGTCAAAACCCTAAGACAAGAGGCCCCTGTCAAAACCCCTAAGGCCGTTCCCAAAACCCCGTTCACACCCAGTCACTCGGTCAACCCGAGCGTCTTTTCGTTCGCCCCCCTTTCCCCCGCGAATCCAATATTCCCAGCTGTTTCCACCCCAGGCCCTTACCAGGCCACCCCAAACTCAGGACCGCTAGGCAGCCCTCCCAGGGGAGAAACGTTGGATGAAACCATCCGAAGAATCCTCTCCGAGACTGGTCCCTCAGCCCCCAAGCACATGTCTCTACATAACCTGAGACAAATCCCGTCAGTCCACCTACCGGAGGGATTCAAAATCCCCAAATTCCGCCGGTATAACGGTCGTGGAGACCCAGACATTCATTTAACTCCCTTTTATCTAGACGCGCGCCCATTTCTAGATAGTCAACCTCTGCTAGTCTTCCTCTTCCAGAAATCATTGCAAGGAGAAGCACTACAATGGTTCTCCACCCTCCCTGTAGATCACTTGTCGAATTTCTCGGCTGTAAGCGAGAAATTCTTGGGCCGCTATGGTTACCAGAGGATTAGAACCCACTCTATTTCAGATTTAACCATAGAGAGAATGAGGCCTAGGGAGGAATTCGAACAATACGTGTCTCAGTGGCGCACGCTTGTCCACCGAACCGGCGTGTAACTCACAGAATGTCAAGAAATTGACATGATGTTACAGAGCCTGAGTCCAGAGCTTCGTACAAGCCTTTCGTACGGAGACTGTACTACATATCAGCTTCTAATTGACCGCCACAACAGGATTTTCCGTTGTGCAGCCCCAGTAGTCCAAACCCAGTCCCCACCTATCAGCCATAGGGTTGGACAACCGCCTCGTAAGGCACAAACCCCCACGGTAGAGGGGATTATTACACAAGTATCGGCACTCTACCCGAACGGAGTACAAGTTCCTGGTCGAGGAACGGCTCCGAGACAGTACACATCCGGTTCATCCGGATATGCGCCGCCTCGGCCAATCAACCAAAACTTCACTACTCGATCAGTACCCATCCCCGTGCTGACACCACAAAACCCGGTAGTCCAAAGTTCCCCGGTCCAAAGCCCTGTAAATTCAAGACAAGGCCAGCCTAGGACCCCTTTCTATTCCACCTTCCTAAGAAGTCAGAACCTAAATCCTAGGCAGCCCTCCCAAAATATTTATAATGAGGTCTCCCCACCAACATCCTATGATCAGAGACTAATGGGAAAGAGGGACTCTTACCCTCCCCTCCCAGAAACACTAACTAGGATTTTTAGGGTACTAATGGACACAAATTGTATCTCCCTCCCAGCTGCTAAACCTCCACTCCCAGGGGCCAGCAGACTGCGTTACTGTCAATACCACCAACAACATGGTCATATCATGGAAAATGCATTGTTTTCGGGATTTTATTTACGATTTAAATGATGACATGCGCCTTGATTGGGCCATGATCAAAAGCCACTTAAACCAGGGCAATTCTCGAGCCTCCAAGCCACTTGACATTTTTACTGACCCATTGCCAGGTCACAACCAAGCATCCACATCTGGAGCCCACAAGGTAAACATGGTCAGAAGAGGGAGACAACCATCACCACAACCAAGCAGTTCAGGAGACGTCACTGACGATAGTCTGTCCGAAGAATCCGAGGAGGAAGAGCAGAACGATCCGTTCCAGCTGAACCTTGACAATCATGACCTTGCCATACTCTATGGGGTAGAAGGAGTTGCAGTTCTCGCCCTTCCTGTAGTCATCAACATCGAGTCCGACGAAAGCGGCCTAGAAAACCCGGGAGGAGACGAAGAAGAAGAGCCATTTGAGGAGATCCCCGAAGGAGCTAGCGAAGGACCCGAAGGAGGGGAATGTGCGTCGGATGATCTGCATCCGGACGACAACGGGTCCTCCAAGAGTACCGACACTGTCGGCGGCCCCCGCCGCCCAATGACCATTTCGTTCACTGACCAAGACCTCCCGGATCCCAGACTGCGAGTCTACCCCCTACACATCCGTGGATGACTTCCAATGTTGTGGCTAAACAACATCTTCGTGGATCCAGGGTCAGGAATGAACATAATGACATGCTCCACCTACCAAAAGATACCCGGACTAGGCCGTCCTCCCGTCCAACCGGCCCACCATACTATTCAAGCTTTCAACCATACCGGGAAGACTCTTCGTGGCCCCGGAATATTCGAGCTGTCCGTCAGCCCTCTTATCTGTGAAGTAGCCTGCTTCGTGGCCGACATCGACACAAGGTACCCATTGATGTTGGGGCGACCATGGTTAGACAGCATCCAAGCTATATGTTCCCCCCGGCACCAATGCTTTCGACTGCCCTTCTTGAGTCATATCCTGACAATCTGGGGAGAGGCGCGCCTCCAGTACGAGAATGAGAACAACTGGGCGATACATAATATGTTCACACTAGCCCTGCGACCGGGGAATGAGGATGAAGGTGGTAGTCCACCTGGGTCCCCTTATGACAACAACTATCCCTCAGAAGAAACAGCCAGGACCCTGCATTCACCAAGCGATCTTACGGAGCCCAACTCGATCACCTTTCTCCCCCATGAAGTCGCAAAAGCCGGAGCACGCTCCGCACCCCTCGCGATCACTGCCATACTCGGAGGGAGGGAATTCCGGCACATTCTCATCGATACGGGAGCAGAAACTAACGTTCTTACATATTCCGCCTACCAAAAGCTAGAAGGTAGGGTTCCCAGATTGGAGCCCTCGGACGAATACATTTATGCCTTCGACAGCACGCACAAGAACGCTTGCGGACTGGTCACACTCCCACTAAAGATCCGCCCGATCTCCACCATCGTCAACTGCATGGTAATGAACATTTAATCACCCCACCCTCTGATTGTTGGGAGGACATGGCTCAACAGCATTGAAGCCGTCTCATCCACCCGACACCAATGTCTTCGCTTTCCGTACCACGGGAAAGTAGTATCCATATGGGGAGAAGCACGTTTTAACGAGACACGGGCCCAGAATTGGAGCGTCTTGCCATGCACATCTGGCTAAAGTGCTCGCATGTTGGCAGCCGGGCTCCACCGACGAAGAACTGCTCCATCAAGGAAGGCCCTTGAAAAGACTCAGGGAAGAAGAGTTCGGGAATAAGGGACCCCCACCGGACATCAGCCGGCCGACCAAGCGAAGCCGACTCGAGGAAACAATACGAATCCAAGAACCAGGTACTGATCCCCCCCGTAAGCTTTCATACCCTGTACATATTTGTTTACAGCCTTTATTTTAAAAAAAAAATCAAAATCGAAAAATATTTGTTTACCAGCTTCCACTTTCATATCCTATACATGTTTACAGCCTTTTTCCAAAAAAATTGAAAGATAAAAATATTTGTTTACTAGCTTTCGTTTTCATCACCCTAAACATATTTGCTTACCTGCTTTCCTAAAAGAATCCAAAAAAACAAAAAAAAAACATGCTATTCACCTTTCATTCCCCAACTCTGAGCATACTTGTTTCCAGCTTTATTTCCACTCTTCTTTAAAAAACAAAAAAAAGTGTTTTTCTAAAAACGTGTTTTCCACACTCTCCTTCAAAACAAAAGCTTTACAAAACCATTTTTCCATACTTCCAAACCAAATAAAGCACTTCCCCAAACTTTCTTTACTTGTTTACCAAACAACTAAAATAATTACAAACTACATTTCCACATTCTTCTTCACGACGAAAATGTTTTCCAAATCTGCGCTTCTTCAAAACTAAATGTTTAACAAAACCATATTTCCATGATTTCCGCCAAAAACATTTTACAAACTGTCTTTCCATGCTTTCCTTCTAAAAAAAATTGTTTTTCAAACTTTATCTCCATTCTCTTTTCAAAAAGTATATCTATTCGCCAACACAGGCCTTTTCAAAACCATAAATATGCATCTGTCTCAACACTTTCGAAAACTATACCAAGGAGAGAGGCACTCCTACTACGCCTCGAACTACTGGACGAGAAAAGATTAAGAGCGGTAGACCATGCCCAAGCCTAGCAAAGATGGGTGGCAAGGGCATTTGAAAAGAAGGTAATAAAAAGAAAATTTGAAATCGGGGAACTAGTACTTAAGCAAATCATGCCATCAAGACAGCCTCACCCAAGAGGGAAGTTACAACCCACATGGGAGGGACCCTATGTGATCACCCATGCCTATTCTGGGAATGCCTACCGCTTGGTAGATGCTGAAGGAGTCGAGGTTTCAGTTTCGTTGAATGCACTTTATCTAAAGAAATTCCATGCATGAGTAGCTTTCAATACTTGAGAACTATTATTCTTTCTTCCTGCAATTTCCAGCGTTTAGTACTTGATGATAGAACTATAAGACTCTCAAAGATAAACTCGTATCTATTTGAACACATCTCCGCCAAATCATGCCTCTTCATTCACACACGTATAACTGGACGATCGATTTACCTGATGGAAGAGAAATTGCCTACCCCGTAGACTGGGACAATTTAAAACCCCCAAAGCAAAACCTCACTTATTTTCGCCCCACTCGTATTAACCCTCGGTCAAAATGAGGAGTTACCTAGACCTGGCATATGTCCCAAAACTGGCTCTGGCACTATACAAACACTTCTAGAGGGGAAGCATGAAAAGAATCGGGGTGAAAAACAGAAGAGCCCCCCCCTCAAATAAAAAAAAAAGATCAGGCAATGAGAGGCCAACAAAAGAAAAATAACACCCAAGTGAACGGGTTAAACTCTCTATTTTAGCAGGCTTTCACGCCTTTACGCACGGTATACGCTAGACAACGGCTATACCAGTACAGATCCAAACAACGGACTGTACTTTCCACCCAAAATAAAGAAGTGATAAAAAGAAGAAAGCCAGAGGGACCTAGAAAGTAGGACATATGCTAGACTGGGACAATTCTAAAATATTGCCCAAAAGGAAGATATTACTCTTACCCCATTCTCCCCCCCCCCCCCCTTTTTTTGCAATGGGATTCAAAATTGGACTATGTCTACAGGGAAAGGTGAAATTTCGACCAAAGGTAGATCATTTCTAGGTTTACAAATTACACACACTCACGTGAGTTCACTTAGAAACTTTCCTATCCAAAGGAAGCTTATCTAACTTGACTCCTGGTACACTCATGGATTTTTCAGCATGTTGAGAATAATACGATCAAGCATTTGAGAACCATGAACGTAGAAAAACCGGCACCTAAGGCCTATACCTTTCAAATACAACCCTGGTTTGGACATAGGTGACCACAAGGGCTCCTCCATGGGGACTTGATGGTATCTTTTACTTCAGAAAGTCGAAAACATTACCCACTCACAAAAGCCATTGAAGAATTAAAATGCCCACTTATGCCACAATACTTACGCATAAGTTCGCATTTTTCTTTTCCAAAGCACATAGGCATTCGATTTTCTTGAAATGTTAAAATTGACCCCCCGTACCAATGATAAGATTACCCCCACCTACCTTCATTCTACGTCCTTCCGCACATGCTTGAGAGAAAATTGTCCCACTTTCACACGCACTTAAAAGTTTTTCGCTCACGCACTTGGAATCCCTTCCTTGCATACTAAAGCATGGTTTCCCGCACTTTACTTTCTCGCATTCGATTTTTCATTTTACCTTAAGATGGATTGTAGCCCTTGACAATTCAAGCAAGAAGGGCTCGAATGTCAGTGCAGGGGTGCAATCCGGACAGATTTAACACTTGGTCCATGGAAGGGATGTTTTTATAGGTCTCGAAGGTTGAAACGGTCACAAAGGCTTTCGGCAGCAGCAGCAGACAGGAGCAGCAGAACCAGACTGCCCCAGGTAGGGGGTGGCTAGACCCGACTAGCCGCATCCCTTTGGACGGCTAGTTTACACTAGCCGCCCCTGCCCTTTGTTTCAGGTAAGCATGCCCCATGCAGGGGGCGGCTAAACACAACTAGCCGCCCCTTGCCTGCACCTATTTCAGCTATGTCAGTCCATGTCCAATCAACTCTTCAACCCTTCTTTACCTATCAAAATCAGTTCTTTCCAAAACCTACATGTACACATTTCATGCACATATTCATACACAAAACATGTATAGATACCATGCTAAAATGATTACATATCAAAACCCTACACCCATCCATGAATTAAACGTACAAAAACACCAAATTCACTCATCCACGAAAAACGCATTTTTCTGAATAAAGGGAGCTCTTTAAATACCCAAAACATCCATGCTAGCTACTCCAAACCATGCGTACAAAGGAGAATTATAAAATTGTCCCACCAAAAACGTAGATTGTTCTTCTAAACCTAAAAGAGTGCATAAAAGAAAATCTTTATGAAAGAGTAAGGAAGAGATAGGGTCCACCGAGAGCTTCAAAACTCCGAAGTCTTGAGCTATACTCCACCAGAATATCACCTGAGTCAAAACAGAAGGAGAAAAGCATGAATTCCTCACATATATACCATTCTTCTACCTAAAACCAAGACACAAAGAAGCTATACCTCAGCATATCGTCATCCGCTGGAGGCTGAGTAGGAGGAACATCCTGGCTTGGCTGAGAAGGGAGCGGTGGCTGAGGAGAGGACTGAACCTCTGGAGCATCAGGAGCAGCATGAGTATCTCAAACCGAAGACACGGCCCTCTCACATATCCCACGACTCCGAGATGCCGAAGGACGAGAAGCACGGCTGAAGGTGGCCCCAGTAGCCAAGGAAGCTGAGAGAGAATGGTCAGGCTCAAGCGGAAGAAGGTCAAGATCCGCTTCGGTCATGGAGTCACCTCCAACCAATTTCCCCCTCATAGTCACCTCCCAGAGATGGACTTGCTGCATATCTCTGTCTCTCCACTCCAATCTCTGTCGAAGGTGACTCTCTGTCCCCTGGTCCGATCCTCGACAGCCCTCAACCTCTCCTCCAAATCCCGTGCCCTTGCCTCTGATGCCCTGAGCGCCTCCCGATCCCCATCCCGGCCGCCTGGAGAGAACGAACCAAGTCCCCCATCAAACCTCCAGGGACGCCCGCTGAAGCCTCCAACTCCGACACCCTCATCTGGAGGGAGTCCCTCTCACGGCCTAGGGTGATGAACCCCTCCTCTCTCAAAGCCATCATGGACCTCATCCGGTCCGTCTCCTCCTCAGCTCGAGAAGCCCTACCCCTTGCCTGGCCCAGCTCCATCCGTATGGCCGTCAATTCACTCCGGGCCACATCTAGCTCCCTCGTCAGCTCGAGCTCTCTCTTGGAAGCCATGGAAGGAGGAGGGGCGGAAGAAGAAGAAGTGCCATCAGCCCTCGCTCTCGACAGAGCATCCACCTGAGCCTCGAGGACCCGAACCTGGTCCTGCAAGCGTCTCCGTTGCACCCGCAACGCCTCTATCTGCCTGGCCCGTGCTTGGAGGTGCTCATTGGCGGCCTTGAGCCTCTTCTCCATCTCATTCAACTCAACCTACAAAAACAATACCATTCAAAAAATATTCAAGCAAGGGAGAACGAGGAAGGAAAAAGGATTTTCAACTTACATAAGCATCCGGGATCTCCTCCTCCATCGTCCCAAGGATACCCGCATACTCCTGACGATACCAAGCCAGGTATTCGTCACTCGAAGTCACCTCAGGACGACGCTCCACCAAGACGCCTCGGCCCATCCATCCCGCCACATACGTAGCGTAATTCCCCGGGAGGTTCGTGTCCCGAGGAATCCCAGCCACTGGAATCGAGGGGCACCACGGTAGAGGATCAGGCACCCACTGATGATACCCAAGCTGGCGGACGACCCGGCTGATCGCATGGAACATGACCTCATTAAAATAGATCAGCCAGATGTCTCGCGCCAGTGCCTCGGGAACCTCCTCCGGATAAGGCCTCCACGTCATCTAAAAAACATCCCCGTGTCGGTATGTAAAAACTGGGGGGTTTCTGCGAACTTGGTCCTGGTCCGTCTCGCGACTGATCAGGTCACCGCCCGGATAGTCGTTCCTGAGCCGCCCGACTGCTTCTCAGAAAAGACGGGGTTTGTGTGATCGCCACCTGCTTTCTCAAAAAGCAGGAAAAGTTAGTGTTGGATTTGATCGCCTACGTGGGGAGTTTGTGGGGTCTCCGCTCTGAGACACGGATATACCGTACACAGAGGTGAAAAACAGGTAATCCTATTCTGCTTCCGGACTTGACTAAAGGAGTCTTGGGACAAAGGGGTGTGGATATGGGGTGTGGATATGGGGTGTGGATAAGGGGGGTGGGGCGTCTAGTTGGATCTAGCCGTCTGGTGAGGGGCGGCTACTAGGGTTTAGCCGTCCCAGGTCTGGTTTGGTTTGGGCAGAGCTTTGGTAGGAAATGGGTTTGGTTTTGGGTAGAGGCTAAGCTAGGTTTAGCCCGGGTTTCTGGAGGGTGGAATGAGAGGGTGTTTTTTTGTGTAGGGAATGGGTGTTTTCTCTCACAAAAGAGGCTCTCTCTCTCTCTCCCTCTCTCTTGGGATTTCTAGTGTGGAAAGGGAATGTGAATTGTGGAATGTTAGTGTGGATTTTGTGGATTGAAGGATGTTGGGATTTTTTGGTGATGTTGTATTTGGGCTTGGGACCCCTCTATTTATAGTAAAAGAGAGGCAGGGAAATATCTCGGGGGTAATGGAGTGGGTTGGCTTCGATTAGACTGTCACGCCCCAGGGCGGCCGTCCCCGAGACATGGCAAATATATAAATGATATCAGTAATCCATACACGATGTCAAATAAATACTCCACAATAAAAAAAGGCAATACACAAGTAACTGACATCAAATATATACAAAAAGCGGAAGCTCAAATGACTAAGTCTGTAATTCAAAGACATATTACAGACTAGAGTACACAATCAACTGTCCTGTGAGAGCCAATATATACAATAACTGACATCAACAGTCTACATACCGTGCACAAGCACAAGTATAATACATACAATGAAAAATGGAATGCTGATAGCCTCACACTCGCAAGACATCCAACGCGAACGCAGGTCTCCTACTCGGACAGCGCCAGGGGAGCTCTTCTCTTGGATCCGGCTCAGCGTCAACTGGGGAAAAACATAAGCGAGGGGTGAGCTACAAGCTCAGTGAGTGGTCAGAAACCAAACACCAACATAACATTCGATCCTAAGGCAATCTCCTATCAAGGAAACCATGGGTAGAAACCCAACGGTTAGCAAGGTCACACGGCGGTGTGACCGTACTCGCCCACGCCCTAGCCCCCACAGGGGTGAGTCTAGAGACTTGAAGGACAAAATTTGCTGTTCTACACCGCTCGTCTTCCGGTAGTCTCTCCCGGTGTGGCCCATACTACATGGCAACCTCCCGGCACCTCACAGGGTTCAGGCCTCTACCGGACTAGCCTCCCATGATCACTACCTCAGCCGTATGGGCACGCCCACACGCGTCATGAGTAGTATCTGGGAGGGCTCTTCACCGGACTCTACTACGCCGGGAAGTCTCTACTCGGAGCCGACGAAGGGGAGAACAATACATGCTCGCAACGCGAACCCCATGAGAAAACCAACTACACAAGCTGGTGGGTCGAGTATCAACTCGAGCCCACCCCGTTCACACCAACACCCTCACCCTCACCCCGACGGGTGACATAGGATCTTGGGAGATTGCACAAACTGGCAGATCGAACCCACGCCGACCCACTACACCCTCACCCTCACCCCCTCCTCGGGGTGACATAGGCTCTTGGGGAAGAGGTCGATTGCTCCACTCCACTCGTCTTCCGGTAGTCTCTCCCGGTGTGGCCTCTACTACCTCGTGCACAGGGTTCAGGCCTCTACTGGACTAGCCTCCCACGATCACTACCTCAGCCGTATGGGCACGCCCACACGCGTCATGAGTAGTATCCGGGAGGGCTCCTCACCAGACTCTGCTACGCCGGGTAGTCTCTACTCGGAGCCGACGAAGGAAAGAACACTCGACACCCGCAAATACGATCCCTATGGATCCGTCATCATCGGTTGTCAAACACCGATAAGCGCAACGAATTCTCATGAATTCCATCCAGGGCGCATAACTCAGATGCGGGGAAGACATTTTATTCTAAGTGTCAAAGGCATGGTATGACCCCATAGGAGGTCATACACTTGTCTAATCTCATTAGACAAGGCTCATGGCCAAATAGGCATATATATAATATGCAATTAATTACCCAGTGATAACTTACTTACTTAAACATGCATATGAGGGCATAATAAACATTCAATCACATAAGTACGACTTAAGCAGGCGTTGGGTATCACCAACTCGAAAGGGAGGGTTAAGCGCGGTCCGCGCGACAATAGGTGTATGCCAATAATTCTAAACAAACCCGAGTCAAGTAGGAACTACATCTACTCACTCGGTTCGCAAAAAGGGGGAGGCAAGAGAGAGGGAAAGCCTCATCCTCTCTTGAAGCGGGTCATAGTTTTGCCCCAACTAGAATGGGTGCAACAACTATACCACACCCTCGAGTACTAAATCAGGACTATTACGCATACACCCCGTTATTAACCCAAGTTAAACATGCTTGATATGTCCGAATAATAATAAGGGTAGTAATTCAAACAAAATACTTAAGTCATGTCATATTCTATACAATACATAGGCAAGTATAAGGTAGAATAGGGGTTCTACACAATATACGAGCTATACTACCTAGCATGCATGATATCTAACATATTTAGGGTGCAAATAAAGCCCCATGGAAGCGCGAAGCACGACTACGTGCCTCGAGCGCTCCCGGAAGGGTTGGAATCAAACCACTCACCTAACGAGCGCACGGCTCGCGAAACGCAAGAGAGCGACGAATTGAATCTGAAGCCCGATACCAATCCACCAAGGATCATCCAATGGTTGCATTTGGCTATAACAAGCTGCTCAACACCACGAAGCACTCCGAACGCGTCTGAGCACCGCAAGCACGCCCTCGAGTACCCCGTGCACGCTGCCCATGCACCCTGCACGCATCAAACAACGTCAAGCACGACCTCGAGCACCTCGTGCAAGCTTCCCACGCACTCCGCACGCATCGGGCAAGGCCAAGCATGCCCTTGAGCACCTCGTGCACGCTGCCCGCACACTCCGCACGCATCGAACAACGTCAAGCACACCCTCGAGCACCTCATGCACGCTTCCCGCGCACTCCGCACGCATGCGAGCACCTTATGCACGCTTCCCGCGCACTCCGCACGCATGCGAGCACCCCATGCACGCTTCCCGCGCACTCCGCACGCATGCGAGCACCCCATGCACGCTTCCCGCGCACTCCGCACGCATGCGAGCACCCCATGCACGCTTCCCGCGCACTCCGCACGCATGCGAGCACCCCATGCACGCGCTTCCCGCGCACTCCGAACGCATGCGAGCACCCCATGCACGCTTCCCGCGCACTCCGCACGCATGCGAGCACGCCGAGCGCGCACCCGCAGCCCCGCATGTGATCACGAGTGCACCGCTGCGTCAACTCTACACCCCTTTAGCACATAAACACAAGTTTAGGTGATGCATGAGGAAAACCAATGGAAAGAGGAGAAGAACATGCATATATGGTTCACTCACACATACCCACAAACATGTGGCATGCACACCTACACAACACATAAAACTTGAGCATGTGCTTCTCCCTCTTCAGCCCTTTCAATTCCATGCACACACACAACAACAACACAAGGCAATGGAGCTCTACCCCTTCTCACCAGCTACAAAAGAGATGGCTGAACCCAACCGAGGAGAGCAGGAGGTCCATACGCGGCTCCGGCATGCCCGCACACCGCTGCTCCACCGCCAACACCCCCGACGCCCCGCACCTCCTTACAAACAACACACCTTCAAAGACATTGGAAGAGGAGACTTCATCACCACCTCCACCAACAACCAATAAACACGAATGTACGCATGAAAATTATCCCCCTTTCATATACTCATACCCATCTGCATGCTTACTATCCCACCGTGATTAATTTATACATACAAGCATGCCTATTAGAAACACACATATGTAAATATCCCACACTATCACTTATTTATACTACAATATTTAAAGAAACATAACATATATATATATAAATAAAAGCTAGAGCAGAAACGTTAAGGAAATACCACGGCCCGTGTGGACCCAAGAGCGTCCGCCTTGGCCACGTCGGGATCGTCCATCCCATCATCGTCTCCCTCCTCCTCATCTTCCTCAAACACGGCCTCCTCGGCCTCAGCCTCAACACCACTGACCTCTGTGGCCCCCATGTCTGCACCCTCAGCCTCTCCGACCCCGACCCCAATACCCCCGATCTCCTCCATGCCCACCGCACCGGAGGCCAAGACCCCATAGTTCCCCATAGCCCTCCTCACCTCCTCCTCACCCGCCACGCTGGCCTCACCCTCTCCAAGGCCGCCCTTGTCCTCGCCGAAGACCTCGCCCAATACACGCAGGGTCTCCGCATTAATAGCCCCCTCACTAACCACCTCGGCCCCTTCAACCACGCCCTCGGCTGGTCCTCCAACCTCCGAAATCACCTCTTCGAGCACCGCTAGTCGATCCCCACGCCTCCTCTTGCGTGTGTAACCTATCACACTACCCCCTACCTCCTGGGCAGCCCCCGAAGACATGCCCGTACCCTCGTCTGCGCCGGTGCCCACCAATGGCACCTCCATAGCACCCACAACCTCCCTCACGACCTCCTCATCCACTCGATCACTCCCCAATGAACCCGACCCCGAGGCAGCCCCTCTCTGCTCTTGGAAAGACTGGAGATGCTTCATCATTGACGCCGTCTTCTTCCCCTTCATTATCTCCTCCGATTTCACACAAAAGAAGAGATTCAAGAGAATCTAGGGCTTCGAAATCAAGAAGAATGAGATGATCTAGGGTGAAAGCAAGCAATCCCAAACCAAGTAAACAAAGGTTTGTTGGTTTGAAATCGAAAAGAAGAAGAAGAAGAGAGGGAAGGAAAACCATTTTGAAATGTGTGGGGAGAGAGAGGGACCTTATTCGGTTATAAGGGACCCAGTGATGGGGCGGCTATCCCCGAGTATAGTTTCAACTAGCTGCCCCTCCCAGTTTTTCTGACTTACACTTAAAACCCCTTTTTAACTCCTTTCCAATCCTAATTCTAAGTTTTCTCAAAACAAACAGCCATGTATTGGTCCACTTCCTAAATCTACTTGATCAAACACAACTCTCTATAAGTTTTATCACATTTTCAAACTCAAATTTCTTCAGTTCTATTTCCTTTCCAAAGTTTTTATCCTTCAGATGATCCATTCACCAACTCAAACACTTGACTTGCTTTCTGTTGGTGATATCCCCTCTTTGTTGAGCTACCCAAACACGGGCACGGTAGGCACAAGGAAACTGACGCTGGGCTGCTACGTGCATGATGGCTAAGAACCCCGCCCGAGGGTTGGATCACTCACTATTTTACTTTTCCCACCTTCCACCTGGATCATCTTTTCAATTGAAAATTCTACTCAAGACCTAGCCTCTGACTCAACTCCTTGAACAGTGCTGGTTATGACCTAAACTTCTTGAAGGCTGGGCCGGCCAAAATAAGGGTCTCTTTCCTTATTATCGGTCGAAGTCTTTCTGTTTCACAAAAAGACTCCGTCCGATGAGGGACAATTGTAGATACCCTAATTTTGATTGTCCATAGAAAAGAAATTTACTTCAAGTAATATTGGAAATTAACCACTTTTGGACACTTAATAGAAAACATCCTTAGAGAAACCAAAACCAGAAACCCTGGCCCAAACACTTAGGAAAACCTAAGAGCCCAGACAGGGCGGTTGGCTATTTAAGAGTAGCCGCCCCATCTTGGGTGGCTAATTTCAACTAGCCGCTCCCCTGACCGACCCTAAACTGCTTCCCTGGATGGGACATAAAGCAGCATTAAATGCTGATCATTGCAGCGGATGATGCCCTCTAGCCGTCCCATCTTAGTCGGTTCAACCCAAGTAACCGACCCTAGCCACTACTTGTCAGAGATGGGACGTTTGGCAGGTCATGATGGGGGCGGCTACTTAAGAGTAGCCGCCCCGCACCTGGTCTCTGACAGAAAAACAGAGGATTAACGGGGGGTCAAATCAACCACCCTATTATCCAATTTAATCTTTTACCCACTGGACACTCCCCTGCCTCTCTTTTTACTATAAATAGAGGGGGTCCAAAATATTTCAACACAATCCCCAATCCTCAATTCACAATTTTCATTCTCACTTGAGATCATTCACATTCACAACCCATTCTACTACTTGAAATCCTTTGAGAGAAAGAGAGCTCCATTTGTGAAGAGAAACATATTCCCTACACAAATCCATCCTCCCAATCCACTCTCCAAAACCCAGGTTAAACCAGGTTTAACCTCTGCCAAAATCAAAACCCATTCCTACCTAGGTTCTGCCCCAATCAACCCAAGCCCTGGATGGTTAGCCCTAAGTAGCCGCCCCATACCCGACGGCTCAAACCCAGTAGCCACCCCCCACCTACACCCCACTCGAACCAAGACTCTTTAGTTAGCCCAAAAGCAGAATAGGATACCTGTTTTTCACCTCTGTGTACGGTATATCCGTATCCCAGAGCAGAGACCCCACAAACTCCCCCACGTAGGTGATCAAATCCAATCCAACTTTTCCTGCTTTTAGAAAAAGCAGGTGGCGATCACACACACATCGGAATCCTCTTGAGCCGTTGTTGGGCACCTAAACCAGGAACGACACCCCACCACCCTTCCGAGAGACGATCCGATTGAGCCCGCCAAGGCGCGCACCGGATCCGAATCCCCGAAGAACCCCCGCACACGCGGATTTTCCAACACCGACAGCACTTGCGGGTTTTATCCCTGCCTTCGAGGGGACTTCACAATGGAAATGGCATCCGGAAGTATCCTTTGTTTTTGTTTTCGTACCACACTTGCCATGCCGACACGGTGAGCGGTGTGAGCATGAAATCCCTCACCTTTGGAGGGCGAGAGCCACTAGGCTTCTCCTGGTCCTTTCATGACATCGCGGAAGACTGCTTTTTTGGGGGATGAGCATTCTTGCGGGGTGGTGTGACTGTCACAACGGTTGTTTCTTTTTGGGCTGTGAATGAGACGTCGTCTTCAATGCGGATTGATCCCTCCGCACGGGAAAGGACGTCCGCCATATTGGTAGGTGGCTTTCGGACTAGGGATTCGTAGAGATTCCCTGTGGGGATCAAACTACCTCGGAAAGCCATAGTCGCGGTTTGGGGATCGCACGGCTCGATTTGAATCATCTCGACACTGAAGCGTGTAAGGTAGTCCCGGAGGCATTCTCATTCCGCTTGTTTCATCCCAAACAGGCTCACCACATCTTTCTTGGGCTTGCAATGGCATATATAATGGCCGATGAATACCTCGCAAAGGCCCATGAAGCTGTTAATGGAACTGGCCGGGAGCTTTTGAAACCATGTCAGGGTCTATCCTCCAAGATTGTGTGGAAAGACTTTGCAAAGCAATGCGTCATCCCCTGCGTCGAGGGACATGAGTTGTTGATAGTGAAAGATGTGCTCAGTGGGATCGGACTTCCCTTCAAACAACTTAAATTTTGGAGGAGTGAACTTATCTGGTTTGGTAGCGTGGACGATCTCCTCGATGAAAGGGGAATTGTTAATCAGGTGCGCCGTTTGCATGACGATGTCGGTAGGGGTACGAGGCTTTACGTTGTGAAGAATACGTCGGTCGACCTCCCTCATCATATCATCTTTATCGACCTTGCCAAATGTGGTCCTCCTCCCAGGGCGCTTAGAAGGCGCGGCCGTGTTTGATGAGACGGCCAGCTGTTCAGGGTGTTCGCTCCCCGGGACATGTTTGTTGGTCTGTTGAGGATCAGCCGATACTGGAGACGTTGGTCGACGATGGCTGGGGGGATTCGGGTTACCCCACTCAGCCCGGAGGTGATTGTTCTATTCCTGAGCCACCTCGATTCTTCGGATCAACTCTTCAGCCCGCTTTTCGGTGCATTCGGCACGGGTGAGGGCCTCATCGCAAATCCGTTGGAACGCGATGGTTTTAGGGCTAGGTTCACTCCCCTCAGTGACGTCAGGAAGGGATGACGGATTGGCCACAGATGTGTTGGCCGGTAATGATGTGCGCGGTGGAGTTTTCTTGGGAGGCATGACGAAGAGCTCGGCTTTTCATTCGGGTCCCACAGACGGCGCCAAACTGGAGGGGCAAAATTTTGACTTACCGGGTTCGGGTAAGCGGATTCGACCTCTCCCGTTCTCCTCTGCCTGAATGATCTTCGTTCCACTTATCAGCAACCTCCGAGGGTCTTCAACACCGAGAGGTGGGGGTCCTGCAGAAGACCCTTCGACGCTCAAGTCAGTAAAATCGCCAAATGAGTATTGTGCTTTGCAAAAAGAAAAATTGTGCCTACCTCTTAGTTTGCCATTGCCCCCTATTTATAGTGGGGGAATGAGATTACAGTTTCTGATTGTCCTCATTGCATCGGACGGCTGAGATTTCATTAGCCATTAATGAGGAAACAAGGATATACTCCCAAGATTTGGTCAATTATAAGTTGATATATTCACCCATATTTGATAGGGATTGGTGGAGGGCAGTGATAGACCCAGTACCCTACTTAATTTTCCCACTACCTAAAATTATGAAAATGCCATTATTTATTTTAATTTTTTGAATCCCTTTCCCACTACTCAGTTTGACAGCGTCCAGTCGAAGTGTTCTTTACTGGGACGACAGAGGTCCGTCGAACTGTCTAAATAAGTGTCGACAGAGGCCCAGTCGAAGTGTGTTTCACTAGGACGACAGAGATCCGTCGATCTGTCTAAGCAAGTATCGACATGGACGTGTCGAACCCCTTCAAAACAACAACTTGCTTCTAAGAATCAATCACTTATACAATCATTTAAGTCCTTATGAAACACAAAAATGTCATTTAAGTTATTTAAGTCTTTTTCAAAATCATTCATATATATATATTTATTTAAGTATAAGAAACAAAAATATCAAACAAAGATTTATTTGGACCAAATAAATAGTAAACATTTCATATAGAAAAAAAACATTATTTTCTTTTCTAAACAAGTGGAGTATGTTTAGAAAAGACTCCACTTGTTTAGAAAAGAAAATAATATTTTTTGTCTATATGAAATGTTTTCTGTTTATTTGATCCAAATAACTATTTGTTATTTTTGTTTCTCATACTTAAATAAATATATATATATATGAATGATTTTCAAAAAGATTTAAATAACTTAAATGACATTTTTATTTTTTATAAGGACTTAAATGATTGTATAAGTGATTGATTCTTAGAAGAAAGTTGTTGTTTTAAAAAGTTTGACACATCCATGTCGACATTTGCTCAGACAGATCGACGGATCTCTGTCGTCCTAGTGAGACACACTTCGAGGCCTTTGTCGACTTTTATTTAGACAGTTCGATGAACCTCTGTCGTCTCAGTGAAGAACGCTTCGACTGGACGCTGTCGAACTGGGTAGTGGGAAAGGGAGACCAAAAAATAAAATAAATAATGGCATTTTTGTAATTTTGGGTAGTGGGAAAGTGTAACTTGGGTAGTGGGAATAGCTTTGCCCTTTGGTGGACAGAGTCAATAATGACCTGATATTGTGAATCATTTGGTGTTGATGGAGATTAAATGATGATAATGACTATTTAGTGCCATAGATTTATATAAATCAGTGCAATTATTGATTGGATTAGATACTGACTTGGTCGATCGTGGGTTTTCCAGTCGGACTTGTTTGTGGCTGGACTGGTTGGGACGTTGTGTTGTCGGGTTGAACCTTAATGGCGGGTTTGTTGAGTCGGGTTTGGGCCTGGTGGATTGTTGTTCGGTCAATTTGGATCCGATGGGCTTGGTGACCTGGCACACTGCGCGCAATTAGAAAATTTGGCCCCCACAAATGGTTATTTCGATATGGGACCTATTTTTATTAATTGATCGATTCAATTATGGAGGTTATCAATGTTATTTTATATAGTAATTAAATTGAGAGATTAAACTCAAAGAAAAAGTGTGGTTAGTTACAATTTATCTGATATTATTTTTAACATCTAAAATATTTATATAGAAATATCATATTATACATGTATTAGAGGAGGAGGTGGCAACCATCGCGGGTACAATTGGCGGAGGAGGAGCGAATGAAGGTGAAATAAACATAATCTTCACGAGCAACTTTAAGTTAAAAGTTATTATCACCAGCTTATAAGTTTTAACAAATATGTATGTAGTATTCAAGGAGATTTTCAGTTATTAAATAATCATATTTAAGCTATTTAAATTAATAACGGTATGACATAATTATCATCCTTAATATTTATTTTTATTTAAAAGCCGTTTTTTATATATGAAATATTATTAACTTATCTATTTTAGGATGTTGATGAAAGAAGCAAATAGATCAGAGACAAACAAAATTATAAGTATAAATTTGTATTTTTTGAAATTACTTTATTAAATATTTTATGTAATTTGAATTTTTTTAAATATTTTTAACATATTATATGCTTTATTAATAGTATTTTAATTTTCACCCATGTTTGATCTTGATTAGGCCAAATATATAGGACATGTTTGGTTCATACCATTCTGGGATGGATTTTGATTAAATGTGAGATTACTAGGAAAGTGGGTAAAATTTAGTGTTTGATTAGTGTTAACACTTTAGAATCACGTCATGCAAAAAAATAAGGTGGGATCAAATTCCCACCATTTTTTGTGGTAATATCAAAATCCATAAGGATTCTTAAATTAGATGACTATTCTACCATTTATGAATTAATTAAATTACTATCCATGTCTCTTCTAAAATAAAATGCATTATCTCTTCTAAATTAATTAGATTACTATTTGTTAAATTACTATAAAAATATTTATGTGTTTAATTATATAATCGGTTATTTTATTTATTTGCATTCATTAAATATTTATAAAAATATTTATGAAAAGATTACTCCTTTTTTATAATAGTGATATGGGTAAAGAAATAAATTTTGCAAGTTTATGTACAATAGTAAGAGTATTAGACATTTAAATAAGATTCATTTATTACTTCTATGTGTCAACTAAATACTGGAAAATGATTATTCGCATAAATCCACAAGTGAACAAAAAAATCTAATAGAATCTGAATTCTTGGTAAAATGATTCTTGATAAATTAATTTTTGATAAAATAAATCCATCTCAAAAAATTACACGAACCAACGGGTCATATAGATTTTTCTATTCATTAACATTTTTTTTTAAGAAAGGGAAACCTATCTTGAATGTGCGTTTGGTTGCGCGATTGTAAAACTGATTATGCAGAAATCTGTGATTGCAAACCTGATTCTGCAGGAAGCTCACTTTCTCAGCTTTTTGAAATCGCAGCTTTTGGGCACTATTTGCCTGCAATCGCTGGGTTTAAAACTGCGATTACAAAACTGTTTGGTTGCACGATTGCAAACGTAGCTTCATGCAATCGCAATCGCAGCGCAATCGCGCAATCAAACGCACCCAGTAACGGATTCATCAAAAAGAATGAAATAAAAATAGGGACATTTGAACGTAGACCCTTGAAAAATATCTATTTGGCATTATACCCTGCTTAAAAAGATAATTGACCCCTAGAAAAATTGATCATTGTGCACGTATACCCCACAATTAATTTCTATCAAATAAAAGTGGATAATTCTATTAACGGTGTTAAATATAACTTGAAATCATTGGGGCATTGAAATATGGGATTACACATATACCCCTATAAAACCATCTATTTGGTTTTATACCCCACTTAAAAGGTACTTGCATGTATAACCTTACAAAATTTTATCATTGTGCACGTATACCCCTTAGTTAAATTTTGTCAAATAAAAGTGGAATATTATGTTAATGGTGTTAAATATAATCTGAATCGACTAATATGCCCTTATGACCCATTGAAACATTGAAATTTTATTGAATTTGTCCTTAGAATCAAAAGATTTCACATTAACCCCTTCTTCAACCTCCAAACTCTAGCTTGTTTTGTGGGAATCAAATATATTTTTATTTCTCTCTATCTTTTTTTTCTATTTCAACTTGTATGTTTTTAGGTTTTTAAACTAATTTTTTTGAAACATTATTCATAAAGTGCAATATTTTGCCCCACTATTATAAAATCATGACTACGTCACTATTTGGTACCCAGAAGTTACAAGTATTTCAACACTTCAAAAACACCATTTGATGCTCCAAAACACCATGATCCCCTGACCCCAAAAACAATCACAAAACTAATGATGATAATGCTGATAAAAATGATAGGAAAATGTTCAACCAAGTCCTTTTTATAGTTCAAAACACAGATCACGCATGTTTTTATTTTTCTAAAAGGTATATGCTTTGATGAAAAAGTATACATCGCTCAATTTTGAATTTAATAGATCCATTTTTAGTAAATGTAAATTTTTTTAATAAGGTATATATATTTCAAACGATGTATACGGGACCAATAATGGAGCCACATGTGACAGAGTGGGAGACTATATCTGTTATTGTGTGGTGGACTATCAACAAAATTTTAATTAGTTATGACATATATTAGATAGTTTTCGAGTGTTGATTAAATTGTTTAATATACTTTTGTTTTTAGTTCTTTTTAAGTTCTTTCTTGATTCATGGATAACCATTTGGTTATAATATAGTGTGGAGGGAAAAATCTGCACCATATTCAAAGACGACACATGTCAGAGCTTAGATGGGTATGGGCCACCATATCCGACATCTAAGAACCTGAACCTAATAGTGAAATACCATGCAGGCACTCCCGAGTAGGTGAGACACGACCAGATTTAATCAAGTTTGGTCAATTGGCTCTTACACCTCGTGGGCGAATGCCATCCCGAGCAAGTGGGACTCGACCAAATTGAACCAGGCCTGGTCTAATGGTCTTAAATCTCGTGGATGAATAATCAGATACACGTTGAGCAGGATTCCGTGTACCGACCAGACCAAGACCACGAGAAGGGCCTCAAAAACGGTTAGATACCTATAACGCCTGTAACTGTCAGGTGAATGATTAATGTTCATTATTCATAAAACATGGGTAATTAAGGGCACGTTCAACTACAATAAAGCAAGGCGGTTACCATAAAATTAGCCCACTGAGCAGCCATTAAGGGAGAGTTGTTACAACGAAAATGAGGTCAATGACAACGGCTATCTAGCCCAGGAACCCTATGAAAGAGAAGGTTAACAGCAAACTGAGGTATGAGAATATTGGTTATAAAACCACATAATTAGTGAGATACACCTTGAAATTCCCTATTGATACATCTCCTCGGAGTCCCCTTGGCTGACACCACACTAGTGTCCCCCCCCCCCCCCTGATTTCTTTTTTGAGTGCAAGATCCACATTTCACTGGGCTTGGATTCAAGTAGGAGGCTCCGACCAGTAAAGTTGACCAAAGGGAAAAAAATATCTCTTTATATTATATATAAGATAAAGAAGAATTAAATATATTCTATTTTATATATATTTATTTATATGCCTATATCTATATTTGTTTACTTAAATTTTTATTTTTGGGGAATAGAGAATGTGAGAAGAGGCATTTTTGTTTGTTTGGATTTTATAGACATGTTGTAAGGGTATAAGAGACATTTTACAGTGCTTAGATAGGTAATCGTGGTTAGTCAAATAGATTAATGGTGACAGACGGAAGGAAATACATGCACAACGATCAAATTTTTTAGAGGTATATATGCAATTACTTTTTAAAGCGGGGTACGCCAAATAGATTTTTTTTAGGGGTATATGTAACGCCCCCGAATCCACAACTCTATTTTGAAGCGTGAAATTCGGTTGCGTTAACTTAATTCCTCGAATCTCAGAGTTCTTTTTTTCTTCAAAAACATAAGAATACATCACCATACTTTATACATCAATTATCAAAGCTAAAATTCAATACAAATTCTCAATTACTGGATATACATCGGGATCAATTAAATTCTAAATATCACCATATTATCATACCTTCAGGTCCTCTACATGTCAAAGAAATGACCAACACCTTCTGTGCAAAGTCTAGCCTTCTAGAAAACATGACCTCGTTCGCAGCTACATGAGATCCACCACTCTAAGCCTTAAATCTGAAAGGTGGGAAAAAGGAGGGGTGAGATAAAACACGCTCAGTGAATGGACCATCATTATCCGGTTAGTACATTTATATTCAAAATATCAATATCGTAATATGTCTACATAGACATGTAATATATAAAGAAAATCAATATACAACAAGGCCACCAAGACATGCAATAATATATATACACACACACAATCCGGTCCTACATTCTCGGACCCGGCCACGTAGACGTACGCCCACGTAGATGTGGGCCACCTTGACCAAACCATCTAGATGGAATGGATGCATTGATAACCTATCATATCTTTAAAATCACAAAAGAATAGAGCATGCAAGTCTCAACATACCAATCATATCATGATAAATATCTCAATAAAAGTCATGCTCACATTTTTATATCAAAACTAGAAGTTGTATTCTATAAAATAGATGGTCCTAGCATGAATACATAATATATTCTTTTAAAACTACATATGAGACTCAAGTCCACTCACCTCCGGTCCAACGACCTGCAACCAATCTATAGCAACCTAACCAGTTCTGAAACAATACAACTCGGTCACAATATGCGCAAATAGTATGAGACCTAATGGTACCCATATACACATAAAAACTGACGGCTCTGTTAAGAGCCGTCCAAGGCAAACCCGACGGCTCCTCTTGGAGCCGTCCCAAAGCATACTGACGGCTCTCAATAGAGCCATCCCGGAACAGAAGCAAAACCCTATATTTTTTTATTAAAACACCTTAACACATTCTATCATTGAAAACCCTACGCGAGTCATTTAAAACATTGTAAAACAGCAATGAACTCATATTGAAAAATGAATCATGAGTGTGAAAAATCCAATTAAAACCAACCAAAACTCATTTAAAACATCCTCGAAAAACTCTAGGTATAGCATGGGCATATATAACTAATATGAATATATGTTTAAACTCCAAAAATCATGAAAATATAACATAGTTCAAATCTATATGTATAAGGGTCAAAACAACGTTGAAAAGATCGTAAAAACATGATTTCTACCTTAAATGAACTAACTTAAACAAGGCATGTGCATAAACATATTTATTTTTACATAAAAGAGAAAAACTCAACATCATGGCTATAACATAAGATCTGACACCCTTTAAAATCATTTGAAAAATCCAATAAGAAAACCTAAGAAATCAAAAACTTCAAATATATTCATGTGAGATCTAAAACTATCATCAAAGCTTACAAAAACATCATAAAATCATCATTATATCATTGTTAAAACATGACGACTTGAAATCATGCGAAAACACCCAAGAAACAAGAAGAAAACTATCCTCCTTGTTTGAAAATAAAACATCATAAAATCATCATTATATCATTGTTAAAACATGGCGACTTGAAATCATGCGAAAACACCCAAGAAACAAGAAGAAAACTATCCTCTTTGTTTGAAAAAACCTTGAAAACGAGATCATATTAAAGGAACAATTAGAGGGAATCATTATAATTAAAAAATTCTTCAAAACTCTTTAGAAAATTCACCTAAACCCTTGCTCAAGTTCCCTTCCCGAGCTCCTCAATAATGGTGTCGAAATAGAGGAAGAAGAAAGTGAGGCTTTAGGGTTTTAGGGTTTTCTATGAAAAGGAGAGAGAGAAAGAGGGTATATATAAGCCTTATACACGTGGGGAAATCAAAACTGACCGTATCCCATATATCAATCAATAATACACATTAAACCTTTCTAAAACTGAAAATATTCGAGTTTGAAATTGTTTCCAGATCGACGGCTCCTATTGGATCCGTTACAAATACCAACGGCTCCTTTTGGATCCGCCACAACACCGACAGCTCCCCCTTAAGCTATCGTTATTTCCTCTGCCTGACCTCTCGATACAATTTGACCCATAACTTGATCGATACTCATCCGATTCATGATCCGTAAAAGCGTTGGAAAGCTAACAGAATAATGACTCCAACCATATATTAATTTTAGAATTTGAAGATATATAAATCTTTCAAAACCTTATAGGAATAAGATCCAATGCACAAAATCAATGAACGACTAGAAAAACCATAGTCGTTACAATATACATGCAAATTTTCCTAGGGGTATAAGAGACTTTTCACAGGAAATGGTTAGATAGGTAACCGTGATTAGGTCAAAAAAATAAATGTTGACAGACAGAAGTATATATATGCACAACGATCAAATTTTCTAGGGGTATATGTGCAATTGCCTTTTAAAGCGGGGTATAACACAAAATAGACATTTTTAGGGGTATAAATGTAAATTTCTCATAAAAATCTATATTATTATTATTATTATTATTATTATTATATAAAAGTCTCTTAACACAAAAAAAAAACTGACAAATGACTATTTTATCCCTACCAATCCATTCAATCCCATCACAATCCATTTCACCCATTTCATTAAGGATTTTTTAGTTTTCAATCCCTGTAAACATACCTATTTAGGGATTGATCCCTCACTTCTTCATATTTTAGTTTTAGTCTCCAGATTTAAAGGATTTGTTCCTTTTTAGTCCCTCCTAAGGACTAAAAAGAAAATCAAATAATTTAGGGATAGGTCCCTCCTAGGGACTAAAAAGGAACATATCATTTAAATGTGGGGACTAAAACCAAAATATGAAGAAGTGAGGGATCGATCACTAAATCCTATGGTTTATGGAGACTTAAAAATAAAAAACCCTTTAATTAATCACAACCATTTTACCCCTACAATTCTTTTCAATCCCATGAAAATTCATTCGTATCATTGTAATCTCATTCATATCATTTCATTATATGAATTCCACTACACACATTTCATCATATCATGCATGGCATATTAAAATTTTAAGCTTTACATTTCATCACACTTATATGATGAGTAATATAAATATATCGTAAAATAATATTAATAATTTACATCAATTATGATAAAATTACATTAACATATTTATTAACTTATAATTAAATTTCAATATCATTGTGACGACCCATGTCCCAAAACACTGACACGTGCACGTCACCTAAGCTCTGATACCAACTGTGACGGCCCATGCCCCCAAACACCGATACGAGCGCGTCACGTGCCTCGAAACTCACAATGATCTCTTGTTTTTTCTTCTAAAACATCGAAATGTCCACCCTATATAATCACATATGATAAAAACCCTGAGATAACAAATAATCAACAAGATATGTATAATCACCTATATCACAACACGCCCAGGAAAGTTTAAGCAGTCAACAGAGCATCTAACACACCTCATATATAGTCATCCATATATACAGAACAATTAACATAGGCATGGTTCGCTAGACCAGCCTCTACCAAAATAATCATATACAAATCCAAAACATCAAATATATATATATATATATATATATATATATATATATATATATATATATATATATACCTATCACCAACTGAACGTGACACCAAAAGGAGAGAAAGTCAACGTCCAAGAACCCCGCCTCTACTCTGCAAAAATAAGAGAAAAGGAATAGAATGAGCGAAAGATGCTCAATAAGTAACCCAGACATTCCACGCATAAGGAAAACAATAATGACGCCCAAAGTCAAGCTTAGTAATCTCAATAAACATCAGGTCAAAGTATAATGACAAATGGAATCACTGTATAAGCATCAGCGGAGAACAATAACATCGCTGATATATAAACATAGGAATGAATAGCCCAAGCTAACACCTCACAACTAATAAGGCCAATAAATATCATCAAGATGCATCACAATTGGACTGGAAGCAAGTACTCTGAAATTACCCATCATACGAAAGGATGTAAATCAAATTAAATTAAATCACTTATGGCCCTGAAAATGTCACAGTGCTATAAGAATGATAAGGGAATCACAATTCTGGCCTCTAAATGTCCAAAGCGTAGGATTGACCATCTGCACGACCCCATATTGGCCCCTATGTCCAAGATATCCACATACCTCGCGTGTGGCCCTCGGAACGTCCACCGAGGATTCACTATCTGGCCCTCGGAACGTCCAGGCACGGCAGGGTATTCTCAAGTCCCCCTCGCTGGACCGTACATACTTATGCCCGCTAGGGAGCCAATCCTCAACCCTCACTGTAAGGTCTATGGTCATCCAACTCCAAGTACACAAGAAGTAATATAGAAGCAACGATGTCAATCACACTATAAGGCTGGCTTCATGGTCAAACAACCCGAGCATACAAATCATAGGTTCATGGTAAGACACTAAGATGGATACATATCATGATCAAAGAAAGATTCACGATACTAACAAGTCAATTATAAGCTCACGAGATATAAATAATGAAAATAAGCTGGAATCCAATAAAGAACAACTCCAAGATACAAATAGACCAATTACAAGAATATTTTAGAATCTCTAACAACCACAGTCTAACAACAATGAAGGAATATGTCTCAACAATAGACCATTTAAATGCAGTACTCACAATCGAAATCATCTGGATTATCAAATACAATTGAATAGCCTCAACAACAATAAAATGTGGGGTGAAATGGAATGAGTAAACGTCGAATCAACAATATCACGTGGAATGGAATGGAATGGAACCAACAATATCAATCAGGTCACTTACAATAATACAACGTGGAATGGAACGGAACAAGTAAATTTCGGGTCACTTACAATAATACAACGTGGAATGGAATGGAATAAGCAAAAGTCAGGTCACTTACCTCGCAATTTACAATCAAGCTGGACTCACCCTAACCCAACTCCTAAACCACGCAAATAGGAATCCACTGATAGAAATATAATATCAATCAGATACTAAAATATAACCCTATTAATCAAACAATTCCCAAATCCACCAAGACAAACATGACATCCTCACTACAAATCCTAAAATTAACACCATAAAAACAATTCTCTAATCTTATTTATCCAGCCCCAAAAACATATTCATATTTCAGCCCCAAATCACCAATTTGATTCAAAACTGAAATAAAACAACCCTGTACGAAGAATAACACTGAAAAGAATAAGAATATTTACTCAGTGCAACACAAAAATTGCTCGATGAAGCTTTTCCTAATTTTTCTAATTTTTCCCTTGATTTCCCCTTTTTATTTTCCCTTGAAATGAGTCTTGGCGACTCTCTTTTCCTAATTAATCACCAACACTACCGACTAACCATTATTAAAAACTTTAGATCCACCAAATTACAGAAATACCCTTCCACTAAACTCTACGCAACCCCGACTCAAACAGTCATATCTTTTCACAGGGAAATCCACTTTAGATGAAACACTTTTGTTGGAAAGATAACGAAAATATCTTCAACTTCTATGTTTGAGCCAAGATCAGAAGACGCCTCCAACTATATTAAAAATAGTGACGAACAGAAGACCTCGCGATTTCTTCTTCTAAGGGTAGAAATGGTAAAATAGCCATAACTTTTCCAATGTAGCTCCAAATGACAACTAATTTTATATGAAAAATAACTAAAAAATGAAGACTTCATGTGTTTAGCATGAATCCCAAATATGTCTCGAATATGCTTTTCAAAAATTAAACCAAATATAGGACTTGAAGGAGAATAAACACCGAAAGCCCAAGAGCATAAAATTATCCTATCCTGCAATCCAAACATATAAATATTAGCATAAATAGTATAAGAGGGTACGGGTCGTTACAATCATAGTATTACGAGGACAAATGGATGTTTATAAAATGAAAATGTTTTGAATATTTTAATATATGCCGACTAAAATTATATTAATATATTTATTATTTTATAATTATATTTGAATATCATAGTATTATGAGGATATAAATGGATGCTCAATGTTATAATATATTTTATACTCTATTTTGATTATTAAATTTATGTTATAACATATGTATGAAATTTTTCCTATTAAAACATGTGAGTCATCGCCTATTCTTTTAAATAAACCCTCCATATGATGCATGCCCTTTATTCAAACATATGATGCATGACATATTGAAATTTTAAACTTTATATATGATTCATGACATTAGTGTTCAATTATCTTACACTTAAATTTTTATTAATTATTACACATTTAATGTTCAATGCAATTATAGGGAATGCCATTTATTGGCATACAATCCTTGATTTATTTCCGATGACGGTTAACGCCATTTATTGTGTATATATGTGTTTTAAAACCACTACTTTTATACACAAGCAAAAGCAAAACCATTAAAAATTAACAACGAAATGTCATATACATATGACACAATAATTCGAATTGTGCGGATGTCAAAATCTACGCATAAAATCAATGGCCATATGGTTTTTAGTAGGCCCTTCAAATTCCCCCTCACAAATCGCCACCCTCACATTCATCCTCTCTCTATTCAATCCTCTCATCAGTCATCCCCTCTCTATTCAATCCCCTCATCATCTTTGAGAGATGCTGGCTGATGCACTTCCACAAACCGTCATATTTATTCATGTGACATTGAATACTCATTCATTCTCATCCCCATTCATTTGGATAACTGGATCTATCACCTCTCTCTTTTTTCTTCACTCTCTCCAAATTTTTTCTGACCTTAGGCAAGTGGTTAATCTTTGGTATATATGATATTTAATTTGGTTCATCTAATCCATTTTATGTTGCAATTAAACTTAATATATTATTTTTTTCTTTGGTTCCTATTTTTTAAAAATTTCCATGTTTCTATTGTTAAAAGAAAAAATTATCAAATAAGTAATTTATTTTTCCTTTAACAGATTCATCTTTGATCCTCTATTCTGGTTGGAAATAGCACACAAGTGGATTTGGTATTTATTCATAGATCTGTTAAAATATAATTTCATTATGATATTTGCATCATCATAATAGACTATTATTTTTTTCTATCCGATCATGAGAATATTATGATGTCCGAATTTAATTAACTGTTTACCCAATTTAATAAATGACTTTTCCTATCAAATACTTTTTCCTCAATTTAGCTCTTCATGATACAGGATATGTAGCGATCTTCACATTTTTTAATTTGGTGATCTTAAAATAGTTTTTCTTTAATTTATTATGATTGAATTCTATAGATTTTAGGATCTATATAAAAGATACAATGATATCTATTTAAAATTTAGTTAGTTTTCAATTTGAATTTATCCATCTTCATTTATATTTTTCCCGTTTGCATGGTACATAGAAACTTTGATGTTATTCATATCCAGAAATCACAAAATAATTAATTCCGTACATGTTAGGGATTTTAGGATATATGTAAGTGATGTGATGATATCTATTTAAATTTTTAAATTTTTTATAATGAATTCATTCGTGTTATCAATATTTCTTATTTTCATTTGCATAGTTCAAAAGTACTTTGATGTTAAAGATTTTAGTCTTCTATGCCATCTGTTTAACTTTTATCTTAAAATTTATATGTTAAATCCATTTTATTATTGTTTACTTTTTAATTCAGATTACCCATGAAATTTTTGGTTGTTAAATATCAGTATTATCACAAAATTATAATAATAATTTTTCTTATACCAATATGTAAGATTTAAAATTCTGATAGGTCAAGGGATCAATATTGGGAACAACATTCTTTAAAAAAAATATTATGATAAGATTTGAGTTCATAGAATTTTATTCTCATATTTTTCAAATAAAGGACAAGGAATACTCCTTTCATGTATATAAATATTTATATTCCTTTGATTTGATTTTATAACCCTCCCTTATCATGATAATATTATGATATCCCTACTTAATTATAAGATTAAAAAAATTAACCTAATTAAAGTTGGCATATATAAAATAATCATATACATATATTTATATAAATTTATTTTACTGTATGGACAATTATATGCAGCATTAAAATATCTTGAATATAATTTATTTTAATTATATTATCATGATATTACATTTATCATATTTTAAGAATCTAATATGTAAGGGTTAAAATTAAAATAATGCATTATTACAGTTATCATTTTTTAAAATCCAATATGTAAGGGTTAAAATTAGAATGGGATCAGTCTATTTAAAATATGAATAGGAATTATTTTGTAGCCTCTTTTGAATATCATTTTACATGTATATTTTCCTTATCAAAATAGAGAGAGATTTTTTTTCTTATAGAGAGAGTTATATCTTGGATATCATTGATTTTACAAAAGGATCTTAGTATAATTATAATGTTTCAGATAATGTAATGCTCCGTTCGTGTATATAAATATTTTTACTCCTATTTTATAAGCATCCCCTTATCATGATAATAATATGATCCGGGTTTATTTTCAAGTCTAAAAATATTTTATTCTAATTAAAGTTGGCTTATATAAAAATATTCTTATACATATAATTTATATAAATAAATTTTAATGTATTATCATGATTTTTTATCGTGCACTATTCAGAGTGAAAAACTATTGTTTAATCCAATCACTTTTTCCTTTAAATAATACATCTCTATGGAAAGTGTCATCCACGTTAGTTAGGACCTATTACTAAATTACATTGAAATTAAACACATTTAACGAATCACGCCATTCAACATTACATATCTACATCTAAACAATCACCTAAAAGAAGTTTCACTTTAATGGGGATTTCATTTATCTTGCCATACTACACATACAACTGACAACTCTACCCCTTCTATCGAACTTTCTTGTGAATTCCTTCATTAAAGATTCCTCTGCATGCTGGAGTACAAGTTTACATTTATCCTATAAAGTTGATAGTAGGCTTACTATGTGTATTTGTGTGAAATGACTAGCTAGAATGAATAAAAGTGGCCTACATATTATTATTTTTTTCAAATGTGTAATGTTCCACCTATGAAATAAAATATTCAGAGGTATCTAAGTTTACAAATTGGGGTTAACCATACTTCAATAATTCCATTGAACTAAATGCCATTCTTCATCACACTATCTAAAGCACCTTCCCATACCAAAAAAAAGAAAAGAAAAGCAGCTTCCTATTTTTAAACTAAACCCTTTCTTATGATAACAAATCTACCAATAAGGATGGTAACATTAGGGCATAATTATCATTCCTCTATAAGGATAAGGATGATATTACAAATTAGCCTGAAATGTTTAATATAATAATAGTATTTCAATTTATTCATGCGATGCTATTTAGTTGCATTGAACACTAATAATTTAACAAGTTTGATTTCATTTTTAAATCTGTGTTAAATTTCATTTAAAAAAAATGATTCGTATTGGGATGTCTTGTACTTAAGGGGTTGTAAACATTTTAGAAAGAATGAATAAGAAATTTTGATTTTCTTATGATATTTATTATACCTTCAATTATTTATTACTTTATCTGCTTATGCTCTTATTATAGTGTATTATCATCGGCTTCTTATCTGGCTACATCATATTCTACTTCAAGACTACCTTTCAACCAAAACAAGTAAGTTACCAACATCTCTGAATATGATATAAAAAACAAAATTAAATTAAATTCATTCCATATACTGCCCATTGGAAGGATTTTATTACATAACATCCAACGTAATGGATAGGAGGAGCCCTAATAATTAACTTTGCTTCCTCAAAGAGAAAATGTTTATGTTTATTGCTGTATTTAAATGATTTATTTATTTATTGTACATGTGGGTGTCATGCAACATATATATTCCTACTTCAATGTATAAAAATGACGTTGCATTTATTTACTGAATAGAAGAATAAAAAACAATTATGATAAATAAATTTAAATAAATTATATGAAGAAAAATTTTCAAAAAAAAATATTGTAAATTTCAAAAAAAATTATATGAAGAATGAATATTGTTCACTTTTTCCTTTCAATTCTCTTGTTATCTTGAATTGTAATCCTCCATATTGATTCATTTCTGGCATGAGACAATCCATTTAATATAGTTTGATTTGAATATCTCTCACTAAAAGTTTTGGATTATTTGATTCTTTTGAATTGATTAATTATGTATAAAAATTGACTTCATTTGCTTAAATCATTTTTCTGGGGATTAATGTATTTAACAATAAGGGTGGTTTGCTTTCTTGGTAGTTTTTTTTCTTAATTTTTGTATATTTTATATGTATTTTTTTGGAAAAATGCGTATGAGACATTGTCTATTACGAATATATGATTGTTCTTTTTATGTTTGACACTATTATTTTCATTGATAAACTATAGACATTAGATTTCTTACATTTGATGTCATTATTGTAAAGATGTTACTATAACCGAATTAGTTGACATGAATATTAATCAAAACATATGTTTGACTTTATCTATGTGTATTTGCACATATATATCAACTAGTATGATAAAAAGAGGGATGACAATTCTGTATTTTCACACAAACCAAGCCTCCGTTTGAAATGAGGATATGTTTTATTATATGGTATACATTTATCCGAGCATAAGTGAATATAAATAAGGATAAAATGATTTTGTGTTTGATTGTATTTTGAATTATTCTCGTTGGTAAACGTAATAATACATGTTTTGTTATTTAAGTAAAATGTGAATAAAGTATGAATAAAGATTTATAAAATGTAAAAAAATAATGACAGGTGATTTATAAAAGGTAATGACAGTTGATTTGACAGTGGGTCCAATGGCGGCTCCATGATTTTTTTGTAAATGGGGTCATTTGAAAAATGGATAATGTTACATCCAACCCAATTTTCAACTTCAATTCCAGTTTACATGTGTTTTAATTTTTTTAAAATAATATACATCAACTAATAAGGTACATGTTTTTATAAAAAAATGAAGCATATACTCCAATGAATTGTATGGATGCATTTATAGAAAATTTAAAAAAATTCTTTCAAAAGTATGCTTCTTAACATGAGCATATGCGTCGTTAATTTTCTATCGACGCATATAAGCTGGAATTGGAGCTGAAAATGGATCTGGGTGTAACAGCGCCCTAAAAAAATTAATACCACAAAATTTTCAAAAAATCTACACTTGTTATTATATATTTATCAAAACATAAAATTTTCTTTTAAAAATAGAATAATTGACATTGAAAAAAATCATCAAAGAAAAGAGATCAAGGATTTTCAATATGTAAACTTTTTCAATTGTCATCAACGAGATTTTATATTTGCAAGGTCCTTGATGATAACATTAGTAGTTTTAATTGAAGCTGCATTTACAATGTCCTTTTGAATATCATGGTGATATGCCTTTTTTTTTAGTATTATGCAACACAACTTCATTGATAGATTTATTATGATCAAACAAAACTAAAGAAGCTTTAGAAAATTCCCTTTATTAATTGAGTCACCAGATTCATCAAAAACTAACCTTTTACGTAAAAAGAATCTTACGCAATCAACTGAAGCATTTAAACGAGTCCAATATTGAATATTCATTTGTTCTGATTTTTTTTAAAAATCAGAACAATTTTAGTCTCAATTCTACTCCTACACGCGTCGATATAAAATTAACAAAGTATCACATTGACAAGGTACCCTGGTGATAGACCTTAAGATTAAGTTGGAAAAACTACTTCTACATGTTTTCCTCGGTCCTATAGAAAATTCTTTGAATAATCGTCTTTTTTAAAAATATTGATGGACCCTACCATGCCACCATAACATATTACATATGTATCACCCACTCACCCCAGCCAGTCCATGTTGGGTTTTTTTTTTTTTTTTTGTTTAAATGGGGTTTTGGGTGGGGTAATGTTTTTTATTCTTTTTGATGAGATTAATATAGGGGTAATGGTTGATGTTTTTCTAAAATTTGGATGGGGTCAATTGACCCCACAAACATCTATATGGCGCAACCTCTGAGTGGGTTCACATATTCTTTGAGTGGAATAATCTATGATAACTTTAATTTCAAATGTTGATTAGAGTCCAACCACTTTATCATGATTTATTCTTGTATACTTTATCAGGGGTTATCCGGAGTAAACAAACACTACAAAATTCTTATATGAGGTTATCCGAGGTTATTTGGGGGCTTATACCAGAAGCAAATAGGCGCCAAGTAGGGCTAGTAAACGAACCAAGCCGCTCGGGCTCGGCTCGGGCTTGACTCGGTTTAAGCTTGTTCAGGCTCGTTCAATTAGACAAATGAACGAATTTGAACAATTTTTAAAGTTCGGTTAGGCTCGGGACCTGGATCAAACTTTATTTTGTGTTCAAACTCGATTCGTTTGTGTTATAAAAAACTTAATTAAAGTTTAACTAAACTCATTTGTAAAATCAGATCATTAAATCAATACAAAGTTATGTTTATTTAAGCTCATGAACTTGACATTTAGGCTAAAATTATATTTTCTACCGCTAAAAACCTTAAAATGAAGAAGAACGCTAGACTCGTTGAGGCTCGTGAGCTCAACTCGACTCGGTTCGGCTCTACTCGACTCGTTTATAAATGAGCCGAGTTTAAACATGTCAAAGCTTGACTCGTTCGACTCGTTTATTACACCAAGCGCCAAGTCTCTTTAGCAGCTGGCCGTCATCCGCTTGGGCACTTACAGTCCGCACGGCTGGTAGATCGCGTACCAACAAAACTTAATTTTTTTATTACCATCGATGTTAGTCTTGTTGAGATCATTAGACATGCGGAGGTGAACAATTAAAATTTCTTTCTTTTTGAAGAAGAAGAAGAAGATGACAACGACCAACCTTGATCCGGATCTGGAGAAAGCTCCGGACGTAGGCGGGGTTGACGGCCAGCAGCCCTCATTACGTAAAGAGCCGTCGTTTTCCAGGTGGTGCGACGAGGACGGCGTCATGAGATGCGGCATCCAACCCACGGAATCAACTGCGGACGATCCCGATTTCAAGCTGCCCTTGCTTCCCTTGAATTCGTCGGACATCGCGGGCGTGGACTCTCCGGGGTCTTCGCCGCGATCGAACGGGTTCCGGCAGAGGAGCATGCATCTGAACGGTGGGGAGAGCCCGTCCCGTTTGGGTGATGGAGTGAACAAGTTCGCGGCGTTCGATGTGGAGAACGGCGGCGGCGATTCGAGTGGGAGAGCGGAGGCGGGGCATGCTTCAAATAGCGTATCACCGGCGATAGTGCTGAAGACGCTGTTCTACGTGTTGGTTTGGTACACTTTCAGCACGTGTTTGACGCTGTGAGTGTTCGGCATTTCTTGGATCTTCCAGCTATTGATTTGCTAAATTATTTATCAATTTGTTTTTTTTTTTTTTTGAGTAGATATAATAAGACATTGTTGGGGGATAAGTTGGGCAAGTTCCCCGCTCCATTGTTGATGAACACAGTCCACTTTTTGATGCAAGCGATTATGTCAAGGATCATTATATGTTGCCGATCACGAAGGTCGGAGAGTGCTGTATACATGACCTGGAGGGATTACTTCATTAGAGGTAATTACGTGTTTCTCTTTTGTGTTACTTTTGTTGTGTAAATTGTTGGTTAGTTGATTGTAAATTCTGTGGATTTTTCCAAAAAGACTCTTTTTTAGTGCTCAAGTTACTAACTACTTCAAACGGCATGCTTGATGATGTATGGTTGGATAAAGTGGCCAGTAGCAGGCATTGGACAGTATAATAAATGCATTTTTGCAAGCCAAATTCCCGAAAGGAAGCACATGTATGACATTTGGGTGGCTGTTAAGATTTCTTTACAAAATTGGACGAGGGCGCTTCTTGGTGAAGAGTTGTTTAGTTCTATTATGGGTGGAGATTGGAGCAGGTGGTAAAATTTTTTGTGTTGTTGTAATCTTGTAATGGGGATTCCTTTCTCAAAGGACTTCTTTCTTTTCTCTTAGTTTATTTGCCTTAATTTTTAACTCGAAAATCCCTTTTCTCCCTTTCTTGAGGCACTTTATGATAATATAGCGCCTGTCTTTCTTCAGAAAAATAATCCCTTCTATGAAAGTGGTTTTGGCCCCTCCCAGCAGAGCCTGACTCTTAGTAGATCAAGTTTATAAAACCAAGATACTTTGAGGGAAGTTGTGGAATAGAAGCCAGACTCTTTAATAGTGTAAGCTACTTAATTTCTGGAGGGGTTTGATGAAATCAGGCATGAAACTAGGAAAGGAGGGAAATCCATATTTGATTAGACAGATTTTATTGGGGAGAGTGTTTGGTAATTGCATTCTGGAGGCTTTTAGGGAGGTGGTTGAGAAAAATGATATACTATATTACCCAGTACAAAGGAGGGGGAAGGAAGCTGATGGCCAACGCTCAGAAAGGGGAGGCGGATAGATTGTTGGATCAGATGCAGGAGGTAATAAGATCCAACCAGGATCACAAAGGTAGAATATGCTGATGTAAAAGAAAACAAAAACTTTTTGTCATATCTCTCTACACAGTCATCTTAAATAAGATGGATTCCGGGTATTTTGGAAATGGGGATAGCCAATAGGGTACTGGAGGGTTAAATCTCCCCTGAAAAACTAAGCATTGATTGATTTGCATTTTTTTTTTTTGACAATGATATAGAACCAATCTTATTAATAAAGAAGCCCCCAAACATCATGAGACAAGATCCCCATAAAAAGATTAAAATTAAGAAGCAAAATAGAATATAAAATAAAGGAGTTCAATGAGAAGAGGCCTCCTCGTCGATGATTAAATCCTAGATGTTACCCCCTGAACCAAAATTGCCCATAATTGGGGAAGGTGATCAACTCTAAGAATCATCTCCACCTTGTCTCTAAGCCCCTGGTTGGATTGAGGAATAAATTATTCTAGGGTTTATACTTATTCCAGAAACAAATAACTTTGTCAATGGAATAAGTGATTTTCTGTTTGGTTATGTTTTTTTTATTTTCATTGGAAAACGTATAAATAAAAGTTGAGTTGTTTGGTTGATGAAAAATAAAATGTGAATAAGATGTAAAAAGTTGATTTGATATGTGGGCCCTATTGATGTATAAGAGGTGTTGATAGGTGATTTGATGTGATGAGATGTCCACTTATCAATGGGAATAGATAAACTGAGTATAACTTATTGTAGGGGTTACTTAGAATTGTTATACTCTCTTATACTCATTTATATTGGCATAATAATACTAAGTTATACTTTGCAAACAAATGGCCATTTTCCCTATCCATTCTTATACCACCCTTATACCCCCCTTATTCCACCTTAACCCCCCATCCAAACGGGGGGGGGGGGGGGGTAAGTGTGTCGGAAATCGTTGACCATGCATTTTCCAAATAAAACCTTTTTCTTGAAAGATGCTTTGATTATGGTTAAGCCAGATGCTCCATATACCGCGTGGGGGGGATTAACCATTGGAATTTAGCAAGTTTACTTTGGTACTCTTTTGCAACAAGATTCCTACCAAAAAAAAAACAAGTGACAAATGGCCCCAAGATTGGATACCAGTCGTGTTCGATGTAATAGGGGTGGAGACTACAAATTACTCTCTGGTTTATAATGAAGCAATGTGGAGCAATCAAAATTAATTTTAAGGAAAAATCAATATGATTTATTCTTTTTAAAGTATATGGGAAATTTTTCATGGTCAACAAAGAGAGGAACACGAGTACAAAAAATAATAAAAAAATAAAAATCCACACAGTTGATTTTCCATTCAGTTTGTTGGAAAATATGGCTAGGTAGGAATAAAAGCTATTTAATATGTTTTAACTTCTTTATCCCTTCTTCTGATGTTTCATTTTATCCTAAAAAAAAAAGCTATTTCTAGGGGAGGCAATATTATGTAAATAATGTTTCGGATAAGTGTCCTTTTTTTGCTTCCTTGGCGGGGAGTTTGAGTTTTTCTTTCTTTTTTTATTTTATTTATTTATTTATTTATTTATTGTTTTTGGGGGGGGGGGGGATTGGCCAACTAAAGCTAGGATTTAAAATAATTTGGTGGTTACACGAGGACTTCCTAGGAGGTCACCCATCCTAGTACTATCCTCACCCAAACACGCTAAACTTCAGAGTTCGACTGCTAGACTATGATGCATTAGTGCTGGTATGATCACACTTGGATAAGGTGTCGGGTTGTATTAAAGCTTAAGGTAAGCATGAGAAGTTTTTATGTCAATGGTGAGAGTTCACAACTTGTAATTTATTACTGATAGTGAACAGTTTTGACAACAGGTGGCTCACCACCTTTTACATGGAATAGGGATGAGAAGTGTCTAATTGAATAGGAAGCTCGATGGCTTGATCTCGGGATTGTCTTTAATCTTTATGTTGTTTTTGTAATTGAGTAGAGGCCATCTCCTTGCTTCTTTGGATGTTTACTATTGGTGGATTCCCCACCATTCATTAAAATGGCTCTTTTTAATGTCAATGACTAAAATATCATTTGGAAGCACAGTAATTTGCATGAATCTCTCTAGTTCCCTACATCTATTTGATAAAATTGATAGAGGTCCTGAATCATTCAGTGTTACCTTGCTGGAACACCATCAAAGCTTATCTGTTCTATTTAGTTGGTCATAAATCTTAATATCTCTCTCCTTTTGTTCCTTCATGGATATGAGGTTGAAATTTGTTGATAAATAATATTGGTAGTGTGGAGCATTATATATGCAGAATCTACCATAATGCAATCCCTTGCTTTATCCAGATATCACTGTTAATGAAACCCTTGGGAAATTATTTCACAATCACTAATAAGTTTGGTAAATTTGTTTGCATCTCTACATAGACAAATATTTTTAGATTTTATCCACCTTGCATGTTCATCCTTTTGCTTGTTTCCCACCCACGTTGAATGTGCAAAAACCAAAGGGAACTTATTAGTTAAATATCACTAATGTGCCACTCTAGTTCCTCTCTCCGCTTTGAGATTTTATTAAAGATAAATTGCCTGTATGGAAGTTTTCTTGTGTAATGCTCTCTTTTTTTTTTGGGTTGGTGGGGGCGGGGGGTGGTCTTGGACTTCCATGCTTCTTGTGTCCATTTTGTTAACTGGCATGTGATTTTTATCGGGACTTCCCCCACTACCTCTCAAAAAGCCTGGAGTCTGCCTTGCGTTGGTTTTCCATAAGAGCTAATCCAGACATGAGTAGTCAGTGGTGGTGGTCATCACAATCTTTGTGACTTTTTATAGGTTGGGTGTTGTTAGTACTTGGCTCAAGCTCAATCATGCATAATCAGCCTTCTTGAATCCCAGATAACAAATTTGTGCATTTCTTTTATTAAAAAACAAATAAATAAACAAGCTACTACGATTCATTAATGAAATTGGGAACATTGTCAGAAACCCACATACAACACTACCCCAGCAGTAGCAGTAGTAGAGATAGCTACTGCCCCTATTTAGAGCATATGATTGACATTACAAATGGAGATGTTATTTTTTACAGTTTGTTGTGTTATTTGAGCTACAAAGAAATGCAATTATATTTAAAAAAGAAAAGAAAAAGGAAAAAGATGGACCTTCAGGTGGCAGGCAGAATTATGGATGCCATTCAGTCTTGGATGATTTAGCCTGATTTCGGTGCTTTTGGGATTCTCTGGATAACTAACTGATTAGACATAGTCCCTCTGGTTTTTTGTTTCCTTTTCTTTTGGAGGCCAGGACTAATGTTTTCCTCCTATCTAGCTATATTGCTATTCTATATATGGCACAGTTCATCATTTCTGAGAAAAAGAACCCCTATAATAACTCTTTTTTTCTCTCATGCTTAGTTATTCTCAGTGTTACCAATAAATTAACACTTCTGGAAAGATAAATTCAGGGAAATGTAAAGACACATAAATATATATAATCCCTGTTACTTGTCTTCTTGACTCTTGCTGACTTTGTATTATCAGTATGGTATCTGGCAAGATAGAGTGTCCAACCTCAGGCACTAATCAGTTTGCTTTGCCTTTAAAATAGTGTTTTATATTAGAGTTATTTTGTCATTTTTATTATGAGAACGTGTTCTGTAGAGTCTGTTAGCATATTTGATAACTCCATGAAGATAAACTCATATCATTTATTCACACTAAAAATTTCTAATAGTCAGATTTTTATCCCAAAAGAGACTCATAGTCATCTCAGGTGTTGATTCTTGAAGCATTCAGTTTAACTAGAGATTCTTCCTGCAGTTTTGATTGTAAAAGTTAACACCTTTAGTGACTAATCTACAGATAGATTTACCTTTTGCAGTTGTACCGACTGCCATTGGGACTGCACTGGACATAAATCTGAGCAATGCCTCCCTTGTGTTTATCTCTGTTACATTTGCCACCATGGTTTGTTCAGTTGGATCTTGCACTGGAGTTCTATTTTTTATAAGAACTACTGATGAATGAGATTTCTTATTTTTTTTGTTTTTCTGCAGTGCAAATCTGCCTCTCCAATATTTCTCCTTATGTTTGCTTTTGCATTCAAGTGAGTTCCTACTGGAAATCATCCTCAATATGATAATATGCACTGCTTTTGAAGTGTGATTCAATGATATAATGGCTTGGCTCATTTATTTATTCCTTTTTAGCTCATATCAAAAGGTATTTTTGTAAATATTGTCTATCCTTGAAATATGTCGATGTGTAACTATGCGTACATTGCAGAAATCTGCTTCTCTCTCCCCCTTTCCGTGAACTATTATTATGTGATTGACGCATCTGATATAATTTTATTGATGGACTGTGTTTATATTTTTGGCTCTCTAGATTTAAGATATATCTTTTGGTTGGCTGAAATTTGAATAATATTATTAGGACTAAACAACAGAGAAGTTGATCCTATGCTTTCTCAATTGCAGCATTTCACATTCTTCTTGTTCTACTACACCTTCCCCTTGACATCCTCATCCTACCACAACCTGATTATATGACATCGCAGCATTCATGCCCAAATAACTGGGGTTGTAAAAATATTTTCATGAAGGTTTTTCATATAAAGCTGCAACATTACTGAGGTATACTAAAAGAGACAAGATGCCCCTCTAACAAAAAGCTGCAATAAAGACTTCCTAGATATTACTCTACAGCACATCTCACATCCCTATTTAAATACATTGTGCTTCTTGTAATTATGTTCTTCTTAGCCTTTAGGTTGGTCAATACGCAATTTTATGTGCCATCAACATAGATTTATTTCCTTTGGATTAATTTTCTTCTAACAAACAAAATGTGGATCGGTTAAATGAATTAATTTTTTTTGACTGAAACCCAATAGAAAACATTCAAATTAAGCAGGCAAAAAGTCCAAGCCGATTAGAACCTGAGTAGAAGATATCTACCAAGTTCTAAAATCGAGGACCCCCTACGACAAAACTAATCTGTCATCCAAAAAACTAATGCCCCCCCGGCCCCCACACAGAAGGGGGGCCCCCATAAAGCAGTTGAATGAATTTTGATGCTTATATGTGAAACTGTACTGCATTTGGCTCTGAAAAACATATCTATTGTTTCTTTACGCATTCAATCTTTATTTCACTACAGTAATTTTTCATATACATAACAATACTGGAAAAGATTTTACATTAAGCCATTTGTAAGGTTTCAATATGTAATTTTTGTATGATTTGGTCAAGTGTCATATTCAGTTATTGTTTTCAGATTCTTATATTTTCTCATGAGCCTTCTAAACTCTGTTATCGCGATGTTCCATTGATTGCTTCATCTAGAGAAGCTTCTATTCTTCATCAAGCTCAGATGTTTATTTTTGTTTTTAAGGTTGGAGAGTCCAAGTGTTAAACTTCTTGGCATCATATTCGTTATCTCAATTGGAGTTCTGTTGACAGGTAAAGATTGGATTTTAATGACAGATATATACTAATATAATGTCAAAATATGAACTATGATTGCATCAATCTAAGTTTCTGAATGCTATTTGGGGTAATTCCACAACATATCCAAACATCATATACAACAATCAGTCTTCAATATATAACAATGTCTTTACTCCGCTGTGATACATTTATCTATTGACTAGCCTTTGAGGTCAGGTGACTCTTCACTACGTTTCTTGACATCTAGCAAATATAAAAAGAAAGTTTTTCATATTCATGTCTTCCTAATCAAACTGCATTTAATTTTTTACTGGCATATTTATTCACATTTTCCTATTTGATTCCAGTGATTTTCCTGTTTTTTAATTATTTTTTTTGGGCATGTTTGTTCCTTATCTGTTTATGAATCTGCTTGCACTACGTATTGTTTTTCCCTTTAATGGCAAGGATGCTTGCTTCACATGCATTGAAGGTTCATTTTAACACGAGGATCTCATTATACTTCTTGAGCTAATGCATCTGATTGTTGTATGCTATTTAACATGGATTCTGTGTCCACGTTTGGACCACTGCACATCCATGTCATGCCAATAATTGAATGTGTTCCCAATGACTCTTGTTTTCTTCAATGAAATTAAGCTGTTATATGATTATCTAATGAATATATGGTCTTTATATAAGGGAAATGAGGGTTCTCCATTGTTAGTTAAGTACAATTTAGTTTTAAGCATTATGAAGGAATAATGTTTGATACATCCCACCTTGATATTATTACTTGTATAACTTAAATGTTGTAAACTGACAAATCTAAGTTTTTCGTAGTTGCAAAGGAGACGGAGTTTGAATTCTTGGGATTCGTTTTCGTTATGCTTGCTTCTGTTATGTCGGGGTTTCGTTGGTCCATGACTCAAATTCTTTTGCAGGTTTGGATGTATTTCTTTTAAATCTTCCATCCAATTATCTTTTTCTTCTTAAAAGGCTAATTTTTCTATGTAGATCATAATTTCTTCGACCTGTATCTTTCAAATCTTTCATCCATTTGTCTATGTTCTTGAATTATTACGGGCTAAATTTTCTACAGTAGATCATAACTTCTTTAACCTTTACCTTAATTTCATACTTTTTTTAGTTCTGCCGAGTATCTCCTGAATTGAAACTGACACATCTTTTGTTTGTATGTAATTGATTTTTGAATTCGACTTGAAGAAAGATGCCTATGGTAAGTACAATATATTGTGTTTCCTTTAATCGATCATTTTTTGATAAGTCATTTATGCTTGCTTGTTTGTGTTTTTTGTTTTTTTAATAACATGAGGTCCTATATTCGAGATTGATATTCCTTCATATACAATTTATTGTTGGGTTTTTTTTTTCAGGTCTAAAGGACCCCATAACATTGATGAGCAATGTGACCCCGGTGATGGCAATAGCAACTGCGATATTCTCTCTTGTAATGGATCCTTGGGATAAATTTGAAAAGAATTATTATTTTAATAATTTATGGCACATTGCTCGAAGCTGCTTGCTAATGCTAATTGGAGGTTTATTAGCATTTTTTATGGTAAGATTTGATTGGTTGATTGGGGTTGAATGTCTCTATTAAATTAAGGCTTGATATCCCTTCATTGTGTTGGCATTTTTTAGAACTATTTAGTATGCATGTTAATTCTTTAGAAGATGTTTCCCTAGTATTAACAAATGTACTATTAAGGGTGAGGTTGCTTCATTTTTTAAATAATTGTCTGGGGGAAGTTGATTCCACGTATTTTTCTTTTAATTCGTTATTTTTTACGACCCTCAACTTTTTTAGCATATGAAAACACCTCTAAGTTAGCTGTTATATTTTTCCCAGGTCCTTCCCTTCAAGTACTGTCTGTATATGTAGGTTATATAGCAATGTACAAGGATGGATAACAATGTACAGGATATAACAATGTACATAGATGCATAACAATGTAAATGATTGATAGAACAATGCACAGGGGACGGATAACAATGTACGAGTTAACAAAGTATACAAAGTGCATAAAAATGTATAAAAGGGTTTTACACAGGGTAAGCAATGAAAATTAGACGAACAACCTAGAAAAAATGTAACTGCGAAATTGGGGGTGTTTTCATATGCTAAAAAAGTCTAGAGAAAAAATATACTTGGAACTAATTTCCTTCAATTTTTATAAAAATTAATTTCCCTCAAATCTTTATTTTAAATTTTTTTCACTCAAATGGAGAAGTTTTATCTTTCTTTCTATTGCAGGTGTTAACCGAGTATATTCTTGTGTCAGCAACCAGTGCTGTAACAGTAACAATAGCAGGTGTTGTCAAGGAGGCAGTGACTATTGTGGTATGGATATCATGTTTAATTGCTTGGCATATATTGAAGATTATATGCCTATCCTTATTACATAGATATAACCATGAGGGACTTAGCTTGTTCTCCATAATCCACCATATAATCTCTCTGGGGACCCTATTATGTTTCTCTATACCAATATAACCCAATACTTTTCCATTAGTCTCCTTAATAAGTAAATAGCTTATGTCATTTATCTTTCTTCTATAAACCAAATTGATTGCCTGATATTCTTGTTTTGTCCAAGTCTATTCTTGATCACTCTCTTCCAAAGTTTAATATTACAACTGAGTTTTGTTCCATGATACTTTGTGCAATCTTTTATATCCCTCCTGTTCATATTAATAGATATTTAAGTTTGGTTCCCTTTCATAAGCATTTTCTTGTGTGAATTTTTTGAAGATCTCTTCCGTTATTCTTCTAATACAACTACATATATTGTTCTATATAATATTAATTATATCATTTGTATTCCATCATCCCTCTTTTATTATTCTATCATTAAAGAGTACTAGAATCTCTCATATATATTACATGTTTTTTTAGCCCCATTTTTCTTCAATTTTCAAATACTTATAAAACCATTGATTCCCATCATTTCTATAATAATTCCAAACAAGTCTGAAAGGCATTATGCTCACATTCACATTATTAGCTTTTATCATTTTATGGCTCAATAAATTTAGTGATTACTGAAAGCTACGTCTAGTTGTCCACTTTCCTATCATTTTTATAGACAATAGATTGTCTATTCTTGTTTCATAATTTTTCATGTAATGCCTGTCCAGGTTGCAGTGCTCTACTTTCACGACCAATTTACTTTGTTGAAGGGTGTTGGCCTTTTTACTATAATGGTGGGAGTCAGTTTGTTTAACTGGTACAAGTAAGTGAGCTATGACTTAATAAGTTGCTTGCTTTCATAAAACATAGATTCTACATGTTAGGTGTTGGTTCGATTTAATTGTCGTTAAGATTTAGTCGTTACCAACAAAAGAAATTTATAACTCTCTCTTACCTCTTTTTGGTAGAAAGTGGGAGTAAGAGGTCGATCCCACAAAGAGACTATGGAAGCCAACAAGTAATTGTAAAAGATATTAATTCCCAAAAAGATTTTAAAACAAGAATTTTGAAGATTGATCCAAGGAAGCTACTTTAAAAGCTAAAATAAAATTCTAATTTGAATCAAGATACGATAAAAAAAGAGCCACCAAGGATTAGAAACCACCCCACAAGTATGATTGATTAGATCTTTCTATTGCACTTATATTTCTCTTACTTCACATGAGTCAAGATATTTTACTTGCTCACATGGAGAATATAGATTTAAAGTTCTCATTTAAAATTTCATTAGTTGATACACCATTAACTACTAGATCAAGGACGATTTTTATAGTGAAGACCCTCTTCCTTGACAGTTAAGATATTCAACCAATGAAAACAAAATATTTCAAAGAAGATAGTTCACTTCTACTCGATTTGAAAATAGGGTTTATAAAGTATCAATCATGTCTCATCTAAGTAAACGATGAAAAAATCTTAAAATACTCATAATCAAGATAAATCTGAGTTGAAGAAACTATATAATCATTAAGCATAAATCAGAATAATATAAGATGCACAAATAAAAGATCTAATCACTCATACTCATGGGGTGGAATCCTCTCTTTGATGGGAGGATTCTTTAGCCTACCATGGTTGGTGATATTCTAGAATAATAATAAAAAGATTCTATGAAAATCAAAAAAAGAAGAACTTTTTATTGATTAAACATAAACAAAATACAGTAGTATCTATGTCTAATACCAAAGAAATACAAATTGAAAACACAAACGGAAGAGAAAAACTTAAAACAAAGAAGAAAGAACAAGAAAATGGAAAACTAAAATTCTGCTCAGCTGGGAATCTGTCTTCCCTCCTCTCTCTGCAGGCCCCTTTTATAGAGTTCTACGGGGTGTATTGGTTGGGGCTTTTAAGGCTGGACAGCTGCCCAGGATTTGAAAAATCCTTGCTGTTTTGGTAGGATTGTGTAGCTGTCTTGGTGGGGATTTGGAGGATTGGCTAATGCTGATTTTTAGTGATTTTTATAGAGATTTAAGACTGATTTGACAAATCAGATTTGCTGATTTGTGGCTGTCTGCTGGAGCTGATTTGTGAGGGAGATTCTCTTTTCTTTTGGCAATTGTGATGATCCATTCTTTCTATAATTGCTGTAGACTTTTAGGAATTTGTTCCATAATTGAATATCCACATGTTTTTTCCTCCAATAGCATGTAGAAATTTATCTTCATATCCTATGAAATTTGGATTAATATTAGAATCTCCATGACAAATATAATTATGTACATGAAATGTATAAATGTAGTTTATTTGTGCATATTATGCTTTGAAAATAAAATTCCCTACTATGTATGTCGAAAATGATATATTGCATAGGGATAGTCCAAGACAACTCTAAAAGGTATATCAAAATATGTATTTTTGAACATCTAACATTAGGTAAATTCTTGATGGAAGTTTCTTTTCTAAATTGTTGGATGTTAAAATTCTATGAGCTAAATGGTTGAGATCATTTTACTAGATCTCTAGTTTGATGGTGCATATGAAATAAATTATAGGTCCCTCAAACTTAACAGTGGATATACACTCCCCCAACAGTGAAGATACATTCCCTACTAATATATATAGCCTGATGGACAATGTTTGGAGAAAAATGAAACCAAATGAAGAACAACCTCCACAAGCTGTTCGCCAATGCATTAAATCCTTCTTTCTTATGCCGTCCGCTGTTGTTTGATTGTATCACCTGTTTCATCATTAAATGCAAATATTATTACCTAAATTTTCTTCTTGAGGATCATGTCATGAACTTTTGATAGTGTTATTTTTGCATACAAGTTAGATGCAGCCCTTCTAAAAATGAATTATATAATATTTGATATGAATTATATATAATATTTTATATCAATTATCTACGTCTCTCAACATAATGTATCGTTTGCGTTGATTGACAAAAAAATGAAGAGATTGGATACTTGTAGCCTATGCATCTGATGGCTAAAAATTCCTATGGGTTTCAATTTAGATGCAATCTAGATTGCAGAGACATGCACATATCGGAACTGTGTTATGTGCTTCAGTAGCAAAACTCTATTGGAAATGCTAAGTGAAAGAGTGCTTCAAAGTGCATACTTCTAAAGAGAGTGTGCATCCAAATAGCATGCCAGACGGAACCACATTACTTTTCTTTTTTAATTCACATCTAGTAGTAAATTTATATCTGTTCAACTTTTCTTGTGGCATTTTTTTTTCCAGTTTAAAGCTTGATTGTTAGTTATTTTACTAATTGGTCTTTGATCTTTAATGATTGAACTTACTTGCTCCACTTGATTCATGCACATAAAGTATGGGGTCATTCATTTAATGGGACTCTAAATTCGCTAGCATTAAGTATGCTTTAAAAGAAAAAAAGAGGTAAATGTTTGTTTCTGTCATGGTTTCCCCTTTATCTGGAATATGTGTTGGCTATGTGCTGTCATGAAAGATTTATATTGAGGCTCTCCAGATAACAAATTACAAGCATAATGATTTTGTCCACTCCAAAGTTTTGGTCAAGCAGATTCGAGGAAAAATTGACCATTGATTAGACTAGGTGAACCCACAGATCCTTGGTGTATCATCAATTCTCAAATGCATAATGAATGCATGTAATATTGTAAGGCAATCACAACTTTATTGCTCTGTGAATGGTATTAAATCTAATACATTTTTATGTTATTCAGTTACTAATTTAGTGAAGTCCTAGGATTGCACCAAGTTCTGTAAAGATGATTTTTTTAAAACAATAATATTTCAATTTTTATGTGCTTATTTTATGTTAACTATATTCATCTTAAAGGAGATCTTCTATAATTTCGCACGTGAGGGGTTATTATTGGTTTCGACCAGTCATTAATAACTTGATTATTTTTAGATAATAGTAGATAGAAACAACGCTCGTAAGAGTCCTACTGAAAATTTCCTTTTGATTCCAACTTGTTTATGCTTCACATTTTTATGTTTATTTTTCAATTGTCCACTCTGTCTCCAAACTCATTTTCCAAAATATGTTACTTTGAGTGGTGATTATGATTTGTAGTAGTAGTGCTCTGTGGATTCGTGTGGATCTCATGGATTTGTGAACCTTTGTTTTGAAGCTTATCTATTTTTCTCATGTTATTTTGAATACTCATTCTGTAAATTGTTGAGCATTAGGAAGTTTTGTCCTCTCTCATATGATGTACTTGAACTTGGATGATGACCTTAAATGTTTTTTTAGAACACTGCATATATATTTGTCCTCTCCCATATATCTTGATTAGATGTATGAAAATGGTAATAGTCTTTATATAATTATAGTCCATGATCATCCTGTTTAGTTTCATTCTATAGTATTACTTACCATAGTGCTGCTACTTAATGCATGCATGTGGTAGATCTGTCTAATGGTTTCATGATTCATTCTTCCTAGATACCAAAAACTGCAGAAAGTTAACATGCGTGAGAATGAAGTAACAAGATCATCTACAATTAATGGAGCTGCGAAATATGTCATTCTCGATGAGATGGATATACAGGATGATGAAGTTTGATTCCGACCATCATATGCAACAGAACAATTCTGTTGGTAAGGCTTTCTCATGTGTTCATCAGTTAAAAATCTTTTCAACAATATCAATTTATATGTTATATATATATATATATATATATAATGGGCTAATTTTCTTTACATACATATATATATATATATATATATATATATATATATAGGGAACCGATTAGGAGCGACGAACGGCGGGTGCGGCAGCGATCATGGGCTGTCGATCACGGGTCCATCGCATCGGACGGTCGGGTGCGATTCACATCGACCGTCGGACCCGTGATCGAACGGCCCACGTCGCGGCCGCACCCGCCGTTCGCCACACCTAATCGCGAGTGTATATATATATATATATATATATATATATATATATATATATATATATATGGTAAGCCACATGACCCCTTCAATATGAATAGACGGATATCTGTAGGTGGTAAAACCTTAGGCCTTAGTGATTACATTTGTGCCTTGCAGCCTATAACTATGGTCATCAAACAGGGAACTGCCTTTCTTCTGGGCGCTCTGCAAGATTAGTATATGTGTGTATTTAAATGAAGTCATGAAACGAGAGAGCTTATTTATTGACTAGTTCGTCTATGGAGCACTATCAACTTGATGAGCAGTCATTCTGACAACTGGTGCCATGGCAATCCGCGTACCCGTCAAAATTGAATGTGCTTCACAGATTCACATCATGCTGACACTTTTTAAATTGCAAATATAGGATGTTTGGTATTCTGCGATATCATTGATTGCAGTTGTGGGGAGATTTGAAGGAAATAAGAGGCCAACCAAGTGGTTCTACAATATATTCACAGGGCGGCACATGGGGTTCATTTATGTTAATTAAATTTGAAGTGTTTTTTTACTAATTGTAATTAAAGATACAAAGTGGATCGCACTACAGGTCCCTTATTTTGGCTCACTATTCTTTTCCAATTCTTTCCCTTGTGACTGTCAAACAAATTCTGGACGCGTACAATACTAAATGCCCAATCGCATTTTTTTTTTTGTGAAGCAAAGATAGTTCTTTCATAATATGTGCAATCGTGTTAAATATTACTCTTGTTTTCTCCAGTGAAATGCAAGATTCAAGTGACAATGAGCTTTGTCATCTCTCATTATTGTTAATTTCCAATGTTTCATTTTTAATTGTTAGATGATTTTCAACATAAAGCATGCACTATGCCAATAAACAAATACTATTAAGTGTTCTTTCTTTTTCTTGTGTGGTAAAAACCATCTTTTCTACAATAAATATAAAAAAAATGGTTTTTTTGGGTTAACTGTGGTACCTACAATGACATGTAAATAATGGTTGATCCTGACCTAGGCGGGATAGGTGTTCCCAGAAGAGTGCATCCAAATTTTATTTTATTTTTATTATAAATATTTATATAAAAAAATTGCCTGTTTTTGTGTGTGTACATGAAAATCATACTGGAGTTATTAGTTTAGCCCCTTCTCAATGGTCTCTAGCTCTTTAACACCTAGGAGTCTAGGACTGGTCTTGGCCTTAGGTAAAACGAAAGAAATATTGTTTTGAGTACTTATAAACTTTTGGTCACTATTACACGTAGTCTTTATTTGCAGTATTGTGCAATTTTTTGTAATAACAAACACATGTTCTGTTAAATAAATAATGTAATTTTTTACATTTTCCATGAAAGAATCCATACAAATAATAGGAGATTGCACTTTATTCTTATGAAGATACAAATATACACCCCTTTTTTTAAAATCAAAATATTTATGGACTACACTTGATGTGTAATATCTATTATCAACTTATCATCATTATTTTTTTCAAAATCATCTAACTTGTTTATATTCTGGACCATCCCTCAACATGTGTAGTCTCGTTAACGTGCATGAAAACACGTTTGTTAATGATCATCTCCCTTTTTAATTAGTCACACTCTACCCAACTGGCCCAAACATCAAGGTCCACACTTCTTTTCAAAAATCCAAATAAAATAAAATAAAATGGGTGACTCTATTTGCATCCTTCTAATATATAAGTGGAGGGGCAGAAAGTAGCGAAGCGGGTTCAGGTCAGATCCTTCTCCTGATGGCTTCCGCTTCGTCGTTGATGGTCAATAGGATCTGTCGGAAATAGGGTTGGGGGTGATCTGCAAAAGACCCTCTGACGCTCAAGTTAGTACAATGAACAATTTAAGGTTGTTGCAAAAAGAATTTTCACATACTTCACTAGGGAGAACCGGTTCCCTATTTATAATATTTTGATGATGACCTAGAATCTCTCGTGAATCTCTCTCTCATCGGACGGATGGGAGGGGATCCAAGATTTTAGGGAATTGATTATGTGTTATTTAAAGGATTTACAGAATCTGCTGTCATTATCCCTTGATTAATACACATAGGATCTTGTGAATCAATTAGTAATTTTTTCAGGATATATTACAGTGATATCAGAGAATCAGTTTAATGATAGCTCTAGATTTTAATATATTTGTGAGGATTTAGAGAATCAGTGATTGATCATTCTTAATTTAATAATTGAATTATGAAACTCTTTGAATTGGTGCTTGGTCATCAAGTATGTTGGGTCCGATGGACCGGATCCACGTCTGGTGGGTCATCCGGGTCATGTGCCCTTGTTAACTGGGTCATCGACTGTCAATACGTGGAGTACAGTTTGTGGGCCCAATTTTTTGCCCTACAATAAATAAATAAGCCGCCCATATTTTGATCATCCAATTTAAAAGTCTCCCCCATTTGTTGTGATTTTGCGGTTGCGTCGGCGACGGTCTTGCTTGACACGTACCCCATGAAGAGGTTCCGCTAACTGAAGCGGATGTCATTGCCCAGGTAGGTCACCACGTAATGCGAATCGAGGGACCTCAAATGTGGATCTTGTTCTCGAGTTGACGGTGATATGATCAAATTCATGGACTTTGCTATGAAAATCTGACCGTTAGACTTTGCCGAAGGAGCCTAAGCCGATGAAACTCCCCTTCACCCAATTTTGATTGTGGAGGCTCTGATTTCGATGTCTATTGTTTTTTTTAGTTTCCTTTACCTACACTCAGTTTCCTTAACCAATATTTTCTCAGACCCCACGTCGGATCGTCCACCTAGATTTTTTTTAATGCCATGTCAGTCTATGAAAAGTACTCACCAAAAATTTTCCCCCCAAAAATTGCCGCCCTTTTTTTTTTTTGGTTTTAGCCTATTTTGTAACATTTTCACTCCTAGTCTTTTTTATTTTCATTTACTATTTCTGTTCCTCCTCTCTCTCTCTCATCTGCGACAACCACCACAGACCAACCATAGCAGCTCCACGATTGGGTAGTAAATATTCCTCGTTTGCAGTGAGGGGACAAAAAGTTTGTATATGCAAAGTTTTCATAAGATTCCCCTTTTTTTCGTGTTCATCTTTTGTTTTATATGCCTTTTCGTCGAAGGTAGTTGAAAAGTTGATGATAATAAATTCTCTTGTTTACCATTGCGTATCGATGGACAACTATTTCTTTTTGTTTGGAGTCGTATGTACATATATTAATAATGTATATACTTACTTAAATCTCACAGGTAAATCGGTTGACCAAATGGAGATGAATGATTTGGAACATATTGAAAAGAGTGTTGACGCTGAACCCCAAGTTGCAGTAAATCACGATGAAGAAGCCGAAGACATAGACATTATGAAGCGAATTAAAAGTTGATTATTGGGATGGAGTTAATTAGTATCCAGGAAGCATTTTCTCGGTACAAGGCATTTGTTTTTCGCTGTGGTTTTGATGTCATGAGGAGTGGAAGAAGATTCACTCCCAATGGTGATTTGAAGTCACACGCCATAAAACAGTTGGCTATTAATGTTTTACGTTCTGAACTTAACAATTTGTTGTTAGGCCTGTGTCACTTGGAGTCTTATTTTTCTATCGGAGTATCTAAAATTTTAGTTTTTAGCCACATGCAAGAGTTAGAGTGCTTTAATTGAAAATCTAACTGCATACTATGGGTCCTGGTAATGCTTACCTATAAAAATTTCATCAAATTCCGATAACGTTTTAGAAGTTATGCTATTCTGATTGGTATTCGGATTTAATTTTGTTAATATCCAAGATGAAGAGGTTTAAATATGATTTTATTATGAGAAGTTCAGTTTTGAGTTAGCTTTCATACAAAAGTAGAATTTGATCAACTGGATTCATGTGGTAAAAGTTATGGGTATTTTTCCGATTATAGCCCGGGGATGAGAAAATCTTAGCAGCAGCCCTGTTTGATGTTTAGCTCACATTTTGGAATAGTTGGACGGGTTATTTGATCTGAGCATAAACATGAAAGTGATAGATAATCTTCTTGAATTTCCAATGGTTTTTGAATTATGCAATTCAGAACTATATTGTGGAAGTATGGCTGTTCTAGTGAAGAATGTCTAGAATTTCGGGTCAGGGATATTATGGGTCCTGGTACTGTTTTGTACTGCCCATAAAATTTTCATTGAATTCCGATAACGTTTTTGGAATTATGCAGTTTTGATTGGTATTCGGATTTGATTTTGTTAAAATCCAAGATGAAGAGGTTTAAATCCGATATTATCATGAGATGTTCAGTTTTGAGCTAGCTTTCATACAAAAGTGGAATTGGATCAACTAGATTCATGTATCAAAACTTATGGGTTTTTTTTTATTATACCCCGGGGATGAGAAATCCTGGCAGCAGCCCTGTTTGAAGTTTAGCCTATATTTTAGAATAGCTGGAGAGGTTATTTGATCTGGGTATAAACATGAAAGTTGTAGATAATCCTCTTGGCTTTCTAATGGCATTAGAATTGTGCAATTCGGAGCGCTGTATAGAGGAAGTTATGGCCGTTCTAGTGAAGGCTGTCCAGAGTTTTACTCCATGGACAGCTTGGTCATTCCGTCCCTCTTTTGGCTAAAAATTCCCCCCCCCCCAAAATACTCACGTCTTTGGGCTCTCTCTTCTCCTCTCTTGTTTAGGTCCAGCCCCTTGAGTGTGTTGGAGGAAGTGAAGGTGAGTTGTTGGTATTGATTGTGTTGTTGTTGTGGTTTGGTTGTTTTTTTCCTTCCCCACTCTATCTAGCTTCCCTCCTCCTCATGATTTCCCCTCCCCTTTGGATCAGCAGCCCCCCATATGTTTGGAAAAATGTCACAATGAGAAAGAGAAGAAGATTAAGAAGGAAGTAATGCAAGAGTTGAGAACTTGAGGTGGGTTGGTGTTCGTGTGTTCTTAAGTGGCTACCCCTCTCTCCATCCCCCATTTGGTTCAGCCATGTAGAGAAGAGAAGTAAGAAGAGGTGGTGGTAGCGGTGGTGGCAGTCAAGGTGGTTGCGGGCATGCTTGCGAGCCCCCACACCTCCCCCTTCCCTTCCCCTCTTTCGGTGAGTTTTCCCTCTTCTTTTGGTGGTTTTTATGCATGTAGGGTGTTTGGGGGCCTGGGCGCGCAGGTCTGCATGCGGGAGCGCGTGTGCATGCGTGCGCGCTGGTGCAGGCGCCCGGGGTACGCGTTGGTGCAGGCGCCCGGGGTACGCGCGGGAACGTGCGCGGGCGTGCGCGGGAGATCATGCGAGTGCGCGCGCGAGTGTGCGCGGGTCTGCGTGAGGGTGCACGCGGCAGACGCGTGCGGGGCGCTCGGGGTTGTGCCTGGGGCTCCTTGGGGGTGCGGGTCCGGGGGGCTCGGATAGGCGTGCATGCGTGCATGCTTGCATGAGTGCGAGCCCGTATGCGTGCATCTCTAAGTCTAAGTGTTTGTATGTGGTTATACTCATAATTTTAGATGCCCTTACCCTCCAGACCTCGTCAGATGGGATGCACATCGATCCGAGTACTGGTGAGTGGTTCAATTCCAACCCTTCCGGGAGCACTCGATGCATGCAGTCGTGCTTTGCGCTTCCATTGGGCTTTATTTGCACCCTAAATATGCTAGATATCATGCATGCTAGGTTGTATTGCTCGTATATTGTGTAGAACCCCCTATTCTACACAATACTTGCCTATGTATTGTATAGAATATGGCATGACTTAGGTAGTTTTGTTTGGAATACTACCCCTATTATTAGTAATATCCAACATGTTAACCTAGGTTAATAACGGGGTACTTGCATAATATTCCTTTGACTTAGGACTAGAGGGTGTGGTATAGTTGTTGCACCCATCTTGTTGGGGGCAAAACTATGACCAGCTTCAAGAAAGGATGAAGCATTCCCTCCCAAGATTCCCAAGAGTCTCCCTCCGGGAGTGAGGGTGGGGGTGAGGTTGGTTGCGCTGCCGCGCGACCCTGTTATCCATTGGGTTCTCACCCATGTTTGCCTTAAAATCAGACTGTAGAATGGTGTTTGGTTATTGGCCACTCACTGAGCTTGTATCTCACCCCTCGCGTCTGTTTCTTTTTACAGGGGCTTTGTTGGGCGTGGAGCTGGAGCTTCCCTATGGCGTGGTCTTGCGTGCGTGGAGTGTTCTGTCCGGTGGTTGGCGAGTGCGAGGCTGTCAGCAGTCCTAGAGTCTTGTGTATTTGTAAATCGTGCATGTGGCACATGATGTATTTTATTTGGCTAGACTTGGCTATCACAGGACAGTGATTGTGTATTCGAGTTTGTAATAATATTTTTTTTAGTTTATAGATTTATTGATATTTTATGTTTCCGCATTCAGTTGAGTTATCAGTCATCATTTCTTGTTAGCCTTGTGTATTATTTATTAAAGTCATTGTTGACCTCTTTTGTTGATAGCTGATACTTTATATTATTGCCACATCTCGGGGACGGCCGCCCTGGGCCGTGACAAAAGTTGGTATCAGAGCCAGGTCTTGTCAGAGCCTAAGTCGAGTCATAGGATTGTTATCCGAGTACTCTGTGGCGGTATCGTCGGAATCTCCGAAATGTCGGCGTGTCGGAAAGGATCCCGGCGGTGCGCGGGTGCGCGTGCGTGTGTGGGGGTTCTTCAGGGATTCGGATCGGATGCGTGCCCTGGGTTTCGTTCCTTGGTTGAGGCGCCCGACAGCGGCTCAAGAGGATTCCAGGGTTTGTGTGATCGCCACCTACTTTTTCTAAAAGCAGGAAAAGGTTGGGTTGGATTTGATCGCCTACGTGGGGAGTTTGTGGGGTCTCCTCTCTGAGACACGGATATACCGTACACAGAGGTGAAAAAAAGATAATCCTATTATGCTTCCGGGGCTTGACTAAAGGAGTCTTGGGACATAGGGGTGCAAATGGGGTGTGTATAGGGGGGGGGGCGGCTAGTGTGATCCAGCCGTCGGATATGGGGCGGCTAGTATGGTTTAGCCGTCCGGGGCCTGGTCTGGTTTGGGCAGAACTTCGGTAGGAAATGGGTTTGGTCTTGGGCAGGGGCTATGCTAGGTTTAGCCCGGGTTTCTGGAGGGTGGAACGAGAGGGTGTTTTTGTGTAGGGAATGGATTTTTCTCTCACAAAAGGGGGGCTCTCTTTCTCTCTCTCTTGGGATTTCTAGTGGGGGAAGGGAAGTAGGTTGGGATTTGTGAATTGGAAATGTGAATTGTCTATTGGATTGTGGATGTTGTATTTAGGCTTGGGATCTCCTCTATTTATAGTAAAAGAGAGGCAGGGGAATGTCCAGGGGGTAATGGAGTGGCTTGGCTAATAGTGTATGTGATTAGACCCCTCATTAATTCTTTGGTTCTTCTATCAGGACCAGGTGAAGGGCGGCTAGTGCTAACTAGCCGCCCAGGATGGGGCGGCTACTTCCTGGTAGCCGCCCCTATCATAACCTGCCAAACGTCCCATCTCTGACAAGCGGTGGCTTGGGTCGGTTACTTGGGTTGATCCGGCTAAGATAGGCGGCTAAAGGTCATCACCCGCCGCAATGATCAGCATTTAATACTGCTTTATGTCCCATCCAGGGGACTGGTTGAAGGTCGGCCAGGGGGCGGCTAGTTAGGTCTAGCCGCCCCTTGCCAGGGACTCAGGGTTTTTGGGTTTCCGATTTTCTGGTTTGGGTTTATGTCTTCCGGTTTAGGTTAGGGCTAGGGTTTAGGTTTGGGGTTTTTGGTTTAGGTTAGGGCTAGGTTTTCCAATTAGGGCTCGGGTTAGGGTTTTCGGTTTCCTGAATTTCGGTTCTCTACTAGATGTTCAAATGTGGGATATTTTCGGGTGTTACTTAAAGTATTTCTGTCTTTCTGGACGGTCAAAATTGGGGTATCTACAATTGTCCCTCATCGGACGGAGTCTTTGTGCGAAGCAGGAAAGACTTCGACTGATGATAAGGAAAGAGACCCCTATTTTGGCTGGCCCAACATTCAAGAAGTCATGCCAACACGAACAGTACTATTTGGGGAGTTGATTTAGACCGTCAGAGGCTAGGTCTTGACTTAGAAATTTTTAATCGAAAGGATGATCCAGGTGGAAGGCGGGGAAAAGTAAATGGTGAGTGATCCAACCCGCGGTCGGGGTTCTTAGCTATCGTGCGCGGAGCAGCCCAGCGTCAGTTTCCTCGTGCCTACAGTTCCCGTGCTTGGGAAAACTTAGCAAGGAGGGGATATCGCCGATAGAAAGCAAGTAAAAGTTGATTTGGTGAATTGGATCATTTGAAGGATAAGAACTCTGGAAAAGAACCAGAACTGAAGAAATTCAAATTTGAACGGTACTGAAAGTGCGGCAAAACTTTGGGAAAGTCGTGTTTGATCAAGTAGTGCTTGGAAATAAGCCAATACATGGCTGTTTGGTATGAAAAACCTTGGAATTTAGGGTTGAAAAGAGATTTGGAAAGGGGTCTCAAGTGGAAGTAGAAAACTGGGAGGGGCGGCTAGTTGTAACTAGCCGCCCGAGAGGGGGCGGCTACTCGTGAGTAGCCACCTCCCGACTGGGTCCCTTATAACCGAAAAGGGACCCTCTCTCTTCCCATTTTTCAAAAACGGTTTCTCTCCCTCTTCTTCTTCTTCTTCTCTTCGGTTTTAAAACCCAAAAACCCTGATTTATTTGCCTTCTCTTCCTCCATTTCGTCCTTAATCCTCTCTCTTTCTTTGATTTCAAAACTCTAATTTTGGGTTCTCCTTTTTCTTTTCAAACCGAGGAAGATGACAAGGTTGAAGGCGATCGTTTCGAGGGGAAAACGACCACGGGTGGCTCGTGGAGAGCGTAGCCCGAGCTCTTCATCATCGGAGAGCGATAGGCCGGAGGTCGAGGTCGTGGGGGAAGCTATGGGTGTGGCGGAGGTGCCGCTGGCGGACATCGGCGCGGGTGAGGTTGGAGACTTGCCTTTGGGGGCTGCCCCGGAGGTTGGGAGTAGCATGATAGGTATACACGTAAGAGGAGGCGTGGGGATCGACCGGCGGTGGTCGAGGAGGTGGTTTTGGGGGTCGGGGGATCGGTTGAGGGTGCAACCGAGGGAGTAGGGGCTGAGGGGGTTAGTGAGGATGTGAGGGCGTCGTTGGATGCCCTTGTTGGGATGTTGGACAGGGAGGCCACAGAGGTCAGGGCTGAGGAGGAGGAAAGTAGGGCTATGGGGGCTTTTGCGGAGTTTATCTCTGGCGCGGGGAGGGTGGAGGGGACAGGAGAGGTTAGGGATGAGGGGAGAGGCCGAGGGTATGGGCAGCGGGGCTGTAGAGACCGGTGTGGGTGCTGAGGCTGAGGCGGAGGAGGCCGTGCTTGAGGAGGATGAAGAGGAGGGGGATGACGACGGGATGGACGATCCTGACGAGGCCGAGGTGGACGCTCCTGGGTCCACACGGGCCGTGGTATGTTCCTAACCTTTTAGTCTTAGCCTTTTTATTTTGGTGTATATGCATGTGTTTTGGTGGTATGAACAGTTTGTATATGTGTGTATTTTTAATAAGCATGCTTGGTGTATAAGGTAGTCACGGTGGGATATGTAAGCATGCTGTATGTTGACATGGGTTTGTTTCTAGGAAAGGGGGTAATTTTTTTTGTATATATATCCATGCTTGTTCTATTTTTAGAAGAAAGTAAATGGCATGTTTTAGTATGCTTGCATGCGATACCTTTTTATGTGTATATAATTTTTAAGGCGTGTCTTCGTATGTGCTTGATCGTGGTAGAGCATGAGAGATTGTATGCATGCATTTCATGGGTTCAAGTGCTTTCTATATGTTTTAGGTGTGTTTAGGGAAAGTATATAAGCATGATAGGCCGTGATGCAAGAAAGAGCGTAAATGGTGACCATGGTGGGATTTTGACATATTTTTGTTTGCATGCGTGGTCATATGATGAGTGTAGTGAATAGTGGGAGGTGAACCTTTACGTTAATGATTTTATGTTTGATATGAGAATTTTTACTTTCCTAAGCATGATCTCTAAATGATTTTTGGATTCTTACCTCTCTGTTGCTCTTTTTAACTAACCCATCTTTTCTTCATTTGTTTGTAGCGGCCGAATCGTATCCAGGCTTTATGGCACGGGATGAAAAGGTGGTATGATGCCTTGGGGCAGGAGGAGAGGAGCTTAGTGGATGGAGCGGGCTTCCGTTCCTTCTTTCTGATTGAGCCGTTCCACGTCCATCGCCCATATGTGGAGGCATTGGCAGAGAGATGGGACCCGGAGAGTTGCACGTTCATCCTCCCTACTGGCGCCGTTATGCCGACCCTTGACGACGTCCATCGGATCACCGGCCTTCCGGTCTTGGGGAAAGCGGTGATTGCGGCCACCCTTGCGGATTATAGGGGGCTGTTTCGAGAATTGATTGGGGAATGGGAGTTCGTGGAGCGGGAGCGGACGCTGAACCAGATTCCTTTAGGGAGGCTTTCGGGGCAGTATGGCCTCGGTTCTTTTGCGGAGCGTCAGAAGGGCGAAGCTGCAGCTAGCTTCGAGAGAAGGCGGGCGATGATCGAGGCGAGAGAGGAGGCCACGTGCCCACAGAGGGCATGGAGGGAGTTGAGGGCGTTCTTTCTTTACTTCTTCGGCCAGGTCCTCTTCTCGACGGCCTCTGATAAGGTTTCCTCTCACTCTCTCTTGCTGATGAGGGACCTGGTGGGCATGGGACGCTATGCCTGGGGAGCGGCGATGCTCGCCCATCTCTTCGCGGAGCTCTTGAAGAAAGTTAAGAGGGCTGGGGAAAAGAACCTTGGCGGTTTCGCGCCGTTTCTTCAGGTATGTGTAAGTGGAAATGTCTTTTTCTTGGTTTAGCTCACTTTGATCATGATAATTTCTCTCTTGCTTTGCTAGAACTTCGGATACGAGCACTTTGCCATCGATCACCCGATTCTGGCACCGTTTGATCATGCCCTCCCTTGGGCTATGAGATGGGAACCCCGAAGGTCTTCTCGCTTGTACCACCTTGCCCAATTCTGAGAGGCCTTTCGCGTCTTGTCAGAGGAAGAGGTATAAATTTTTCTTCGAATTTCCTTGGCTTGTATTTGGTTTTCTTTTGACTAAGCTCTCTTCCTATCTTTTGATGTTTTTAGATGACGTGGAGGCCTTATCCGGAGGAGGTTCCTGAGGCTCTGGCGCGAGACGTCTGGTTGATCTAATTCAACGAGGTCGTGTTTCATGCGATCAGCCGGGTCGTCTGCCAGCTTGGCTATCATCAGTGGGTGCCCGATCCTCTGTCGCGGCGCCCCTCGATTCCGGTGGCTGGGATTCCTCGGGACACAAACCTCCCCAGGAATTACGCTACGTATGTGGCGGGATGGATGGGTCGAGGCGTCTTGGTGGAGCGTCGTCCTGAGGTGACTTCGAGTGATGAATACCTGGCTTGGTATCGTCAGGAGTATGCGGGTATCCTCAGGACGATGGAGGAGGAGATCCCAGACGCTTACGTAAGTTGAAAATCCTTCTCTTCTTCTCCGTTTTCCTTTGCTTGAATATTTTCTGAATGGTATTTGTTTTTGCAGGTTGAGTTGAATGAGTTGGAGAAAAGGCTCAAGACCGCCAATGAGCACCTCCAAGCGTGGGCCAGGCAGATAGAGGCGTTGCGGGTGCAACGGAGACGCTTGCAGGACCAGGTCCGGGTCCTCAAGGCTCAGGTGGATGTTCTGTCGAGAGCGAGAGCCGATGGTGCTTCTTCTTCTTCCGCCCCTCCTCCTTCCATGGTTTCCGAGTGAGAGCTTGAGCTGACGAGGGAGCTAGATGCGGCCCAGAATGAACTGACGGCCATACGGATGGAGTTGGGCCAGGCGAGGGGTAGGGCTTCTCGGGCTGAGGAGGAGACGGATCGGCTGAGGTCCATGATGGCTTCAAGAGAGGAGGGGTTCATCACCCTAGGCCGTGAGAGGGACTCCCTCCAGATGTGGGTGTCGGAGATGGAGGCTTCGGCGGGTGTTCCTGGAGGTTTGTTGGGAGACTTGGTTCGTTCTCTCCAAGCGGCCGGGGATAGGGATCGGGAGGCGCTCAGGGCATCAGAGGCGAGGGCACGGGAGTTGGAGGAGAGGTTGAGGGCTATCGAGGATCGGGCTAGAGGGACAGAGAGTCGCCTCTGACAGAGATTGGAGAGGAGAGACAGAGATATGTAGCAGGTTCATCTCTGGGAGGCGACTATGAGGGGGAAATTGGTTGGAGGGGGCTCCATGACCGAGGCGGACCTTGACTTTCTTCCGCTTGAGCCTGACCGTTCTCTCGGCTTCCTTGGCCATTGGGGCCACCTTCAGCCGCGCTTCTCATCCTTTGGCGTCTCGGAGTCGTAGGATATATGCGAGGGCTGCGTCCTCGGTTCGAGAGACTCCTGCCGCTCCTGATGTTCCAGAGGTTCAGTCTTCTCATCAGCCGTCGCTCCCTTCTCAGCCAAGTCAGGATGTTCCTCCTACTTAGCCTCCAGCGGATGACGATATGCTGAGGTATACTCCCTTGTGTCTTGGTTTCAGGTAGAAGAATAGTAAATATGCGAGGAATTCATGCTTTCCTTCTTTTATTTTGACTCAGGTGATATTTCGGTGGCATGCAGCTCAAGACTTTGGAGTTTAGAGCATTTTGAAGGACTTTTCTTCTTTCTCTCTTTTAGAAACCCTTTTTATGCAACTTTAGGCTTTGAAAATTATGTATGTTCATGGTCTTGGTGGGACAATTTTATAATTTCCCGTTTGCATGCATGGTTTGGTATAGTTAGCTGAATTCTCATGGACATGTATGTGTGTGTAAATGAATCTTGGCCTTTATAGGTTTGATTCATGGATGAACATATGATTTTGAGATATGGTCATTTTTCGAAGTGTATTCATTTTGGTTTTATGAATGTATATGCGTATGAAATGTGTGTATGCAATTTTTGGAAAGAAATGTTCTTAACAGGTATTGGAGACTTTGAAGACTTGATTAAAATGGGACTGACAGTAGATTTCAGGGTAGCAGACAAGGGACGGCTAGTGTAAACTAGCCGCCCAGTGAGGGGCGGCTAGTCGAGTTTAGCCGCCCCCTGCCTGGGGTAGTCTGGTTCTGCCGCTCTTGCCTGCTGCTGCTGCTGAAAGCCTTTGTGACTGTTTCAACCTTCGAGACCTATAAAAACATCCCTTCCATGGACCAAGTGTTAAATCTGTCTGGATTGCGCCCCTGCACTGACTTTCGAGCTCTTTCTTGCTTGAATTGTCAAGGGTTACAATCCATCTTAAGGTAAATGGAAAGATAATGCGAGAAAGTAAAGTGCGGGAAACCATGCTTTAGTACGCAAGGAAGGGATTCCAAGTGCGTGAGCGAAAAAAACTCTTAAGTGCGTGTGAAAGTGGGACAATTTTCTCTCAAGCATGTGCGGAAGGGCGTAGAATGAGGGTAGGTGGGGGTAATCTTATCATTGGTACGGGGGGTCAATTTTAACATTTCAGGAAAATCGGATGCCTAGATGTTTTGGAAAAGGAAAATGCGAACTTATGTGTAAGTATGAGTGGCATAAGTGGGCATTTTCATTCTTCAATGGTTTTCTTTTATGTGAGAGGGTAATGTTTTTGACTTTCTGAAGTAAAAGATACCATCAAATCCCCGTGTAGGAGCCCTTGTGGCCACCTATGTCCAAACCAGGGTTGTATTTGAGAGGTATAGGCCTTGGGTGCCGGTTTTTCTAGGTTCATGGTTCTCAAATGCTTGATCGTATTATTCTAAACATGCTGGAAAATCCATGAGTGTACCGGGAGTCAAGTTAAATAAGCTTCCTTTGGATAGGCAAGTTTCTAAGTGAACTCATGTGAGTGTGTGTAGTTGTAAACCTAGAAATGATCTACCTTTGGTCGAAATTTTGCCTTTCCCGGTAGACATAGTTCAATTTTGAACCTACAAATATCTTCCTTTCGGGTAATATTTTAGAATTGTCCCAGTCTAGCATATGTCCTACTTTCTAGGTCCCTCTGGCTTTCTTCTTTTTATCACTTCTTTATTTTGGGTGGAAAGTACAGTCCGTTGTTTGGATCTGTACTGGTATAGCCGTTGTCTAGCATATACCGTGCGTAAAGGCGTGAAAGCCTGCTAAAATAGAGAGTTTAACCCGTTCACTTGGGTGTTATTTTTCTTTTGTTGGCCTCTCATTGCGTGATTTTTTTTATTTGAGGGGGGGGGGGCTCTTCTGTTTTTCACCCCGATTCTTTTCGTGCTTCCCCTCTAGAAGTGTTTGCATAGTGCTAGAGCCAGTTTTAGGACATATGCCAGGTCTAGGTAACTCCTCATTTTGACCTAGGGTTAATATGAGTGGGGCGGGAATACGGGAGGTTTGCTTTGGGGGTTTTAAATTGTCCCAGTCTATGGGGTAGGCAATTTCTCTTCTATCAGGTAAATCTAGTCCAGTCATACGTGTGTGAATGAAGTGGCATGATTTGGCGGAGATGTGTTCAAATAGATACGAGTTTATCTTTGAGAGTCTTATAATTCTATCATCAAGTACTAAACGCTGGAAATTGCAGGAAGAAAGAATAATAGTTCTCAAGTATTAAAAGCTATTCATGCATGGAATTTCTTTAGATAAAGTGCATTCCACAAACCTGAAACCTCAACTCCTTCGGCATCTACCACGCGGTAGGCATTCCCGGAATAGGCATGGGTGATCACATAGGGTCCCTCCCATGTGGGTTGCAACTTCCCTCTTGGGTGAGGCTGTCTTGATGGCATAATTTGCTTAAGTACTAATTCCCCGATTTCAAAATTTCTTTTTATTACCTTCTTTTCAAATGCCCTTGCCACCCTTTTTTGGTAGGCTTGGGCATGGTCTGCCGCTCTTAATCTTTTCTCGTCTAGTAGTTCGCTCTTTTGGTATTTTTGATATTTTTTGTTTTCGAAAGTGTGAAGATAGACGTATACTTATGGTTTTGAAAAAAAAGGGTACAAGTTGGTAAACAAATCTTTTAAGTTTTGGGGAGAACAAGGAAATAAAGCTGGTAAAACACTTTTGAAGAAGGAAAACACGGAAATACAGTTTGGAAAACATTTTTGTGTTTTTTTTTTGTTTTGAAGGAAACTATGGAAATATAATTTGGAAAACATTTCCCTTTTTTGGCGAAAATCATGGAAATACAGCTTTGTGAAACATTTTGAATCGAAGAAGAGTGTGGAAATGTAGTTTTGGAAAATATTTTCGTTTTGAAGAAGAGCGTGAAAATGCAGTTTGTAAATATTTGCTTGGAAAACATGTAAAGAAAGCTTGTGAAATATTTTCATTTTCTGGAAAATATGTAAAGAAAGCTTGTGAAATATTGTCGTGGCTTGGAAAACATGTAACGACAGTTAGAAAACATTTGGTTTTGAAAAAACATGGAAAATAAAGCTGGAAGCAGGTATGTTCAGGGTTGGGGAATGAAAGCTGATTAGCATGTATTTTTGGATTTTAGTTTCTTTTCAGGAAAGCAGGTAAACAAATATGTATAGGGTGATGAAAGTGAAAGCTGGTAAACAAATATTTTTATCTTTTGATTTTTAGAAAAGGCTGTAAACAAATATGTACAGGATGTTGAAAGCGAAAGATGGTAAACAAATATTTTTAATTTTGGTTTTCTTTTTTGGAAAAAGCTGTAAACAAATATGTGCAGGGAGCTGAAAGCGAAAACTGGTAAACAAATATTTTTAATTTCGGTTTTCTTTTTGGAAAAAGCTGTAAACAAATATGTATAGGGAGCTGAAAGCGAAAACTGGTAAACAAATATTTTTAATTTTTTGATTTTTAGAAAAGGCTGTAAACAAATATGTACAAGATGTTGAAAGCGAAAGCTGGTAAACAAATATTTTTAATTTTGGTTTTCTTTTTTGGAAAAAGCTGTAAACAAATATGTACAGGGTGATGAAAGCTCACCCGGGGGGATCGGTACCTGGTTCTTGGATTCGTATTGTTTCCTCGAGTCGGCTTCGCTTGGGCGGCCGGCTGATGTCCGGTGGGGGTCCCCTATTCCCGAACTCTTCCTCCCTGAGCCTTTTCAAAGGCCTTCCTTGATGGAGCAGCTCTTCGTCGGTGGAGCCTGGCTGCCAACATGCAAGCACACCTCTAGCCGGATGCGCATGGCACATACGCTCCAATTCCAGGCCCGTGTTTCGTTAAAGCGTGCTTCGCCCCATATGGATACTACTTTCCCGCGGTACGGGAAGCGGAGACATTGGTGTCAGGTGGATGGGACGGCTTCGATGCTGTTGAGCCATGTCCTCCCAACATTCAGAGGGTGGGGTGATTGAATGTTCATTACCATACAGTTGACGATGGTGGAGACCGGGCCGATCTTTAGTGGGAGCATGATCAGTCCGCAAGCGTTCTTGCGCGTGCTGTCGATGGCATAAATGTATTCGTCCGAGGGCTCCAATCTAGGAACCCAGCCTTCTATCTTTTGGTAGGTGGAATATGTAAGAATGTTAGTTTTCGCTCCCGTATCGATGAGAATGTGCCGGAATTCTCTTCCTCCGAGTATGGCAGTGATTGCGAGGGGTGCAGAGCGTGCTCCGGCTTTTGCGACTTCATGGGGGAGGAAGGTGATTGAGTTGGGCTCCGTAAGATCGCTTGGTGGATGTAGGGTCTTGGCCGCTTCTTCCGAGGGATAGTTGTCGTTATAAGGGGACCCAGGTGGGCTACCCCCTTCATCCTCGTTCCCCGGTCGCAGGGCTAGTGTGAACATATTATGTATTGCCCAGTTGTTCTCGTTCTCGTACTGGAGGTGCGCCTCTCCCCAGATTGTTAGTATATGGCTCAAGAAGGGCAGTCGAAGGCATTGGTGCCGGGGGAACAGATAGCTTGGATGCTGTCTAACCACGGTCGCCCTAGCATCAATGGGTACCTTGTGTCGATGTCGGCTACGAAGCAAGCTACTTCACAGATAAGAGGGCTAACGGATAGCTCGAATGTTCCGGGGCCGCGGAGAGTCTTCCCGGTATGGTTGAAAGCTTGAATAGTATGGTGGGCCGGTTGGACGGGAGGACGGCCTAGTCCGGGTATATTTTGGTAGGTGGAGCATGTCATTATGTTCATTCCTGACCCTGGGTCCACGAAGATGTTGTTTAGCCACAACATTTGAAGTCGTCCGCGGATGTGTAGGGGGTAGACTCGCAGTCTGGGATCTGGGAGGTCTTGGTCAGTGAATGATATGGTCATTGGGCGGCGGGGGCCGTCGACAGTGTCGGTACTCTTGGAGGACCCATTGTCGTCCGGATGCAGATCATCCGACGTACATTCCCCTCCCTCGGGTCCCTCGCTAGCTCCTTCGGGGATCTCCTCAAATGGCTCTTCTTCTTTGTCTCCTCCCGGGTTTTCTAGTCCGCTTTCGTCGGACTAGATGTCGATGACCGTGGGTAGGGCGAGAACTGCATCTTCTTCTTCGCCATAGAGTATGGCGAGGTCATGATTGTCGATGTTCAGCTGGAAGGGCTCATTCTGCTCTTCCTCCTTGGATTCTTCGGATAGTCTGTCGTCAGCGACGTCTTCTGAACTGCTTGGTTGTGGTGATGGTTGTCTCCCTCTTCTGACCATGTTTACCATGTGGGCTCCAGATGTGGATGCTTGGTTGTGACCTGGCAATGGCTTGGAGGCTCGAGAATTGCCCTGGTTTAAGTGGCTTTTGATCATGGCCCAATCAAGGCGCCTGTCATCATTTAAATCATAAATAAAATCCCAAAAAACAATGCATTGTTCTACGGTATGACCATGTTGTTGGTGGTATTGACAGTAACGCAGTCTGCTAGCCCCGGAGAGTGGAGGTTTAGCAGCTGGGAGGGAGATACTATTCGTGTCCATTAGTACCCTAAAAATCCTAGTTAGTGTTTCTGGGAGGGGAGGGTAAGAGTCCCTCTTTCCCATTCGTCTCTGATCATAGGATGTTGGAGGGGAGACCTCATTATAAGTATTTTGGGAGGGCTGCCTAGGATTTAGGTTCTGACTTATTAGGAAGGTGGAATAGAAAGGGGTCCTAGGATGGCCTTGTCTTGAAATTACAGGGCTTTGGACCGGGGAACTTTGGACTACCGGGTTTTGTTGTGTCGGCACGGGGACGGGTACTGATCGAGTAGTGAAGTTTTGGTTGATTGGCTGAGGCGGCGCATACCCGAATGAACCGGACGTGAACTGTCTCGGAGTCGTTCCTCGATTAGGGACTCATGCTCCGTTCGGGTAGAGTGTCGATACTTGGGTAATAATCCCCTCTACCGTGGGGGTTTGTGCCTTACGAGGCGGTTGTCCAACCCTATGACTCATAGGTGGGGACTGGGATTGGACTACTGGGGCTGCACAACGGGAAATCCTGTTGTGGCGGTCAATTAGAAGCTGATACGTAGTACAGTCTCCGTACGAAAGGCTCGTACGAAGCTCTGGACTCAGGCTCTGTAACATCATGTCAATTTCTTGACATTCTGTGAGTTGCAGGCTGGTTCGGCGGACAAGCGTGCGCCACTGAGACACGTATTGCTCAAATTCCTCCCTAGGCCTCATTCTCTCAACGGTTAAATCCGAGATAGAGGGGGTTCTGATCCTCTGGTAACCGTAGCGGCCCAAGAATTTCTCGCTTACAGCCGAGAAATTCGACAAGTGATCTACAGGGAGGGTGGAGAACCATTGTAGTGCTTCTCCTTCCAATGATTTCTGGAAGAGGAAGACTAGCAGAGGTTGATTATCTAGAAATGGGCGGGCGTCTAGATAAAAGGTAGTTAAATGGATGTCTGGGTCTCCACGACCGTTATACCGGTGGAATTTGGGGATTTTGAATCCCTTTGGTAGGTGGACTGACGGGATTTGTCTGAGGTTATGTAGAGACATGTGTTTGGGGGCTGTGTTTCTCCCTTGGGAGGGCTACCTAGCGGTCCCGAGTTTGGGGTGGCCTGGTAAGGGCCTGGGGTGGAAACGGCTGGGAACATTGGATTCACGGGGGAAAGGGGGGTGAATGAAAAGACGCTCGGGTTGACCGATTGTCTGGGTGTGAAGGGGGTTTTGGGAACGGCCTTAGGGGTTTCGACAGGGGCCTCCTGTCTCAGGGTTTTGACGTGGCGGTAGTCGGCGAGGTCATGAAACATGTCCTCTACGGATTGGTATCCTAGACTGGCCATCTTTTCCTCTAGATGGGACAGGAATTGCGTGGCTTGGTGGGTTCTTTCCTCTAATATCTCCTCCTCTATGCGGGATTCCATGACTTGTAAAATGGTTCAACTGAATGAATGCAGATATAAAGCAGTAAATAAAGCGGTAAAGGATTGTGCATCGGTGTGCGGCTTACAAAGCAGTAAAGGATTGCGCAGCGGTGTGTGGCTTACAAAGCAGTAAAGGATTGCGTAGCGGTGTGCAGCTTACAAAGCAGTAAAGGATTGCGCAGCGGTGTGCGGCTTACAAAGCAGTAAAGGATGCTGTGATGCGAAGTAGAGGAGGATCTGATTTGATGGGTGGGAAACTCTAACCTTCCTAGAGGGTTGATAGCATTCTAGTCAAGCTTGTAAAAAGGGGGGCAGAAGAGGATTACCTTTTATTGTTTTTCACGAGGGAGGTCCCACCGTGATCGCCAGAATTGTTGGTATCGTCGGAATCTCTGAAATGTCGGCGTGTCACCGTGATCACGAGGGTGTCGTTCCTTGGTTGAGGCGCCCGACAGCGGCTCAAGAGGATTCCAGGGTTTGTGTGATCGCCACCTACTTTTTCTAAAAGCAGGAAAAGGTTGGGTTGGATTTGATCGCCTACGTGGGGAGTTTGTGGGGTCTCCGCTCTGAGACACGGATATACTGTACACAGAGGTGAAAAAAAGATAATCCTATTATGCTTCCGGGGCTTGACTAAAGGAGTCTTGGGACATAGGGGTGCAAATGGGGTGTGTATAGGGGGAGGGCGGCTAGTGTGATCCAGCCGTTAGATATGGGGCGGCTAGTATGGTTTAGCCGTCCGGGGCCTGGTCTGGTTTGGGCAGAATTTCAGTAGGAAATGGGTTTGGTCTTGGGCAGGGGCTAAGCTAGGTTTAGCTCGGGTTTCTGGAGGGTGGAACGAGAGGGTGTTTTTGTGTAGGGAATGGATTTTTCTCTCACAAAAGGGGGGTCGCTTTCTCTCTCTCTTGGGATTTCTAGTGGGGGAAGGGAAGTAGGTTGGGATTTGTGAATTGGAAATGTGAATTGTCTATTGGATTATGGATGTTGTATTTAGGCTTGGGACCTCCTCTATTTATAGTGAAAGAGAGGCAGAGGAATGTTCAGGGGGTAATGGAGTGGCTTGGCTAATCGTGTATGTGATTAGACCCCTCATTAATTCTCTGGTTCTTCTGTCAGGACCAGGTGAAGGGCGGCTAGTGCTAACTAGCCGCCCACGATGGGGCGGCTACTTCTTGGTAGCCGCCCCTATCATAACCTGCCAAATGTCCCATCTCTGACAAGCGGTGGCTTGGGTCGGTTACTTGGGTTGATCCGGCTAAGATAGGGCGGCCAAAGGTCATCACCCACCGCAATGATCAGCATTTAATACAGCTTTATGTCCCATCCAGGGGACTGGTCCAAACTCGGCAGGGGGGCGGCTAGTGCTAACTAGCCGCCTGGTATGGGGCGGCTAGTTAGGTCTAGCCGCCCCTTGCTAGGGACTCATGGTTTTTGGGTTTCCAATTTTCTGGTTTGGGTTTATGTCTTCCGGTTTAGGTTAGGGCTAGGGTTTAGGTTTGGGGTTTCTGGTTTAGGTTAGGGCAAGGTTTTCCGGTTAGGGCTCGGGTTAGGGTTTTCGGTTTCCTGAACTTCGGTTCTCTACTAGATGTCCAAATGTGGGATATTTCCGGGTGGTACTTGAAGTATTTCAGTCTTTCTGGACGGTCAAAATTGGGGTATCTACACTCTAGTTTTAGAAGTTTTCTTAGGTTGCTGACATGCCTCCTTGCATCCGTGGACGTGGACGTGGCTACCCCTGGACCCCCTTAAATTGTTGACTAGGTCAACGGAATTGGGTCAGTTGTTGGGTCCCTTGTTGTGGGACTAAGGCTTGGGCAGGAGATTCTAGCCTGATTGTGTCGTATTGATGGACTTATTGTGATTGATGGTTTGGATTGCGTCTCGATTATGGAGCTTTGTTCCCAGACATCGGTATTGCTGGTAACCATGGAGTTTGTGAATGGCACCGGCTTTCAATTTTGAGGATGTGGCATTTTATCATTAATGAATGATGTCTTTTTCCATTTTCCTGCTTAGGATTAAGGGGCCTTGCGGGGTCATCATTGAGACCCGGGCTAGGGTGCTCCATGTTCCTTGTTTGGTTGTCGGGATATCCCATATCGGGACCACAAGGTGCCCTCCAAGGGGTTCTTTCCCCCAGTCAGGGAATATCTTTGAAACATCTATTTGGTGATTGCTTTTCCCTCTCACTTGGAAGGTGCTATAGCGAGTGGTGATGTGTACAATCGGGATTGAGTGCATCCTTTTACAGTTTGGTGGGTGATAGCTTATGGACTAGGGTTCCATAACCACATCTGGAGTCACTTCGATATATCATCGTGCGTTATAACGGACCAGTAGAGGCCAGAGTCCTATGAGGTGCTCCCAGGTACTATCCACGATGCTTGTTGGTGTGTCCATATAGCAGAGATAGTGGACGTGGGAGGCTACCAGGTAGAGGCCACACCAGCTGAGTGCTATTGGATGATGTCGAGAGCCTGGAATCCCCGTGATGAATCTGCCCATTGAGTGCATAATGCTGGAGTTCCAATGGTTATAATTGGGCGACCTGTCGTTGGCGGTATGTGAAGCACAGTTTGCGGTACTATCACGTTTTGCCCCCACATGGGTCGTAAACAAGGAGACACGACGCTAAGCGTTTGTGATGGGACTCAACCGTCATATTAGATGGATGACGTCGCACCGGCGTTGTCGAGGTTCGACGACCTCCTGTTGCGTGTCTTGCGGATTAAGTGCGGTCGAGCGGCTTACCCAGCATGTGAGTGACATCATGAGCTCCAGCCATGCTTGAGGAGCAGAATTTAGACTTAATCGTCCTAGGAATTATTTTGATCTCCCCATAGGGGTTGAAGATCAAGTACCCCTTGCTGCGAATTGATGATTTGTTTTGACTAGCTCTGGGAGCCAGTGTCTTTCTGTTGATCGATCTTCGCGCTGGGTACCCTAATTGGAGATCCGAGAGTTGGGCATTCCGTAGATGACCTTTCATGACCGTTTTGGGCACTACGAATTTTGAGTACCGCTGTCAGGGTAGACGAATGCTCCAGATGCCTACAAGGATCTCAAAAGTTGTGGGCTATTCTGAGGTAGCCTTCGTTGAGGTTGTTGGTTGACATGCCCTCAGGTGAAGTTGTGGATCGTCGCGTTGGAATGCGTTTGTCCATCGAGATCCCTCTGTGGAAGTGGGAGTGAGTTATCATGGATTTCATTACGGGCTCACTAAAGTCATGTTCGGGTCACGACGCCGTCTCGGTGATCATTGGCCGACTGACTAAATCCGCATTTCCCTCCCCATCTGACTAACTGAGCCTCTTGACGCTTCAATGCGGGTATGAGCCTTCGCGATTGTTTGTCTTCATGGCACTTCGGTCGGCGCTATATCGGGCTGAGACGCGTGGTTTACTTCTAGGTTCTTGTGCAACCTTTGGCTGGCTTTGGCGCGAGCCTTCATTTAAGTATAGCGTTTCATCGCCGATGGACAGCCAGGCAAGAGGATGATTTAGACCTTGGAGGACATGCTAAGTGCCTATGTGTTCGACTTGGGGAAGTTGGGTGAGGCACCACCCTTTAGGTAGGAGTTTGCCTGTGAGATGACTGCCATTCGAGCATCCAGATGGAACTAAAAAAGGCACTCTACGGTGAAGCACAGTTCATGATACTATCATAATTTGCCCCTACATGGGTCGTGAATGAGGAGATGTGATGCAAGCGTTCGTGATAGGACTCAACCGTCATATCAGGTAGATGACGTCTCATAGCCATTGTTGGGAATCGACGACCTCCTGTTGCGTGTCTTATGGATTAAGTGTGGTTGAGTAGGCTTACCCAGCGTGTCAGGGTCATCATGAGTGCCAGCCATTCTCGAGGAGCAGAATTTGGATTTGATCATTCGAGGAGTTGTTCTGATCTTCCTGTGGGGGTTGAAGATCAAGTACCCCCTTTCCATGAATTGATGATCTGTTTGACCAGCTCTGGGAGCGAGTGTCTTCTATTAGATCGATCTTCACGCAGGGTACCACAAATCGGAGATCCGGGAGTTGGGCATTCTATAGTGGCTTTTTGTGACCGTTTTTGGCACTACGAGTCTTAAGTACTACTGTCGAGGTTGACGAATGCGCCGGATGCCTTCATGGATTGAATAAGTTTTATTGGGCCTCCGTGGACTACTTTGAGGTAGTCTTCATTGAGATCGGTAGCGGCTCTATATAAAGGTGATAGTCGGCAACTTCCTTGCCCTTGTTGGCATGCCCTCAGATGAAGTTTGGAAATCATCATCACGTTGGACAATGTCAGTCCATCGAGACTTCTCAGTGGACGTGGAAGTGGATTATCATGGATTTCATTGCAGGCTCACCAAAGTCACGTTCGGGTCGCGACGTCGTCTAGGTGATCATTGACCGACTGGCTAAGTCTGCACTTCCCACCCTATCCGACATACTAAGTCTCTGGACGCCTTGGCACGGGATTTTGCCTTCGGTCGGCGCTATTTCAGGTTGAGACGCGAGGGCTACTTCGGGGTGCCATCGTACCCTTTGGCAGGCTTTGGCGCGAGCCTCCTATTAAGTACAGTGTTTCATCACCGACGGACGGCCAGACAATGAGGATGATCAGACCTTGAGGACATGCTAATTGGCTGTGTGCTCGTCTTGGGGTAGTTGGGTGAGGCACCACCCATTTGGTAGGGTTTGCCCGTGAGACGACTGCCATTCGAGCATCCAGATGGAACTATATCAGGCACTCCACGGGCACAATTTTTTTTTATACCTCCCATGTGTTGGGACAGTTGGAGAGCGCCAGTTGGAGGGGTCAAGAATTAATTAAATTGACCTTGCGGTGGCCAAGATGGTTCGTGTGTGCATCCGCAAGCCTGGAACCTACAGAAGGGCTACTCAGGTCATCATCGTCAGGAGCTTACCTTCGGGTTTGGTGACTATGTTTTCATGAAGGTGTCCTAGTTTAAGGGCATCCTCTTTTTTTTTGACGTTCGGGTTAAGTGAGTCAGCCCGTCATCGGATCAATTCTCATCGTTGAATGGATTGGGGAGGTAGCTTGTCATGTAGCCTTGACCCTACAGTTGGCTCATGCCTATGATGTCGTCCTTGTCTCATAGTTGAGGCATTATGTCCACGATCTTGCTCATATCTTTCAGTTTAAGCGGCTCATCCTCGCGCTGGATTTGTCGTTCGCGGAGCAGTGGATCGAGATCATGGACAATGTAAGAAGAGGCTCCGCACCATGACCGGTCCTTTGGTTAAAGTGCGTTGGTAGCACCAGTCTAGTGCCCGGACCACTCGGGAGCAAAAGGACTCTATGTGTGATACTTCTACATTCGGTCTGCCCTTTGGGCTTCCTTAAATTTCGAGGACTAGATTTCCTAAGGGGGGAGAATGTTAGGCCTGTGTCATTTGGAGGCTTATTTTTTTATCATAGTCACTAAAATTTTGTCCTTTAGCTACCTGCAGGAGTTGGAGTGGTCTAATTGAAAATCTAACTGCATAATTATTCTCCTAGTATTGGCATCGGCCTACTTGTAAATTCGCTTCACATTTTGACGTCTTTGTAAAAGTTATGCATTCCGATTGATATTCAGATTTAATTTTGTTAATATCCAAGATTAAGAGGTTTAAATATGATTTTATTATGAGATGTTCTTTTGAGTTAGCTTTCATACAAAAGTGGAATTAGATCAACTGGATTCATGTAGCAAAAGTTATGGGTATTTTTCTGAGTATACCCTGGGGATAGGAAAATCTTGGCAGCAGCCTTGTTCGATATTTAGCTCACATTTCAGAATAGCTGGAGGGGTTATTTGATCTAAGCATAACCACTAAAGTTGTAGATAAGCTTCTTGGATTTCCAATGGTTTTTGAATCGTACAATTCAGAGCTATATTGTGAAAGTTATGGCTGTTCTAGTGAAGCTTGTCAAGAATTTTAGGTCATGGACGATTTGGTCATTTGACTCCCCTTTGGCTGTTTAAGAGCCCAAATGTCTCTCCTCTCTCTCACTCTCGACCAGCCCTTGTGTGAAATGAAGAGGAGAAAGTAGAGGTGTTGATGAAGTCTCCTCTTCTGATGTCATTGAAAGTATGTTGTTTGAAGGGGGGCTGCGGGGCGTCGATGGTGATAGCGGTGGAGCTGCGACGTGCGGGTGTGCCTGAGCCGCGTATGGATCTCCTGCTCTCCTTGATTGGGTTCAGCCATGTCTTTTGTAGTTGTTGGGAAGAGTGAAAGCTCCATTGCCTTGTGTTGTTGTTGTGTGTGCATGGAATTGAAGATGAGGGAGAGAAGCACATGCTCATGTGTTATGTGTTGTGTATGTGTGCACGCCACCCATTTGTGAGTAGGTGTGAGTGAACCTTGTACGCCTGTTCTTCTCCTCTTTCCAATGGACATTCTTGTACTTGTGTTTATGTGCTAAAAGGGTGTAGAGTTGGTGAATCGTACGCTCGAGATTGCTTGAGCGGCTTGTGGGGTTGCGGGTGCATGGTCAGCGTACTTGCATGCGTGGGTAGCGTGCACGGGGTGCTTGAGGGCGTGCTTGGCGTTGTCCGAAGCGTGCGGAGTGCATGGACAACGTGCACGGGGTGCTCGAGGGCGTGCTTGGCATTGTCCGATGCGTGCGGAATGCGTGGGCAGCGTGCACAGGGTGCTCAAAGGCATGCTTGGTGTTGTCCGATGCGTGCGGAGTGCATGGGTAGCATGCACGGGGTGCTCGAGGGCGTGCTTGGCGTTGTTCGATACGTGTGGAGTGCGTGGACAACGTGCACGGGATGCTCGAGGGCGTGATTGACATTGTCCAATTTGTGCGGAGTGCATGGACAGCGTGCATGGGGTGCTCGAGGGCGTGCTTGATGTTGTCCGATGCGTGCAGAGTGCATGGGCAGCATGCACGGGGTGCTCAAGGGCGTGCTTGGTGTTCTCCGATGCATGCGGAGTGCGTGGGCACCGTGCACGGGGTGCTTGAGGGTGTGCTTGGTGTTCTCCGATACGTGCGGAGTGCGTGGACAATGTGCACGGGGTGCTCGGGGGCGTGCTTGCGGTGCTCGGACATGTGCGAAGTGTGCTTCAGGATATCGAGTATCTTGTAATATCCTAATGCATCCATTGGAAGATTCTTGGTGGAGTAGTTTCTTTGTATAGATTCAAGCTATCGTCATCTTGTGTATCGCGAGTTGTACGCTCGTTAGGTGAGTGGTTCGATTCAACCATTCGAGACGTGCTCGATGCACGTAGTCGTGCATCGCGCTTCCATGGGGCAACCTTGCATCCTAAATATGGTAGATACCTTGCATGTTAGGCTATATAGCTCGTATATTGTGTAGAACCCTCATATTCTACCATATACTTGCTTATGTATTGTATTCATGTATGAATGATCATGTCTGCATGTATATTTGTATGTTTATATGGATGTATAGAATATGCATGCCTTATATAGTATTGTAATATTACCCCCACTATATTAATTATGTCTAGCATGATTAATCATGAGTTAATAATAAGGTACATACTTAATATTCCCTAATCACAAGACTTGAGGGCGTGGTACAGTTGTTGCATCCATATTGTTGAGGCAAAGCTATGATCAGCTTCTGAGATGATGAGCTGTCTCTCGCCCTCTCTCTTCGTGTGTACTTGGTCGGTATGGGAAATCCGCGTGTGTGGGGGTTCTTCGGGGATCCGGATCTGGTGCGCGCCTTGGTGGACTCGATCGGATCATCACTCGGAAGGGTGGTGGGGTCTCGTTCCCGGTTGAGGCGCCTGATAGCGGCTCAAGGGGATTCCGGTGTGTGTGTGATCACCATCTGCTTTTTTGAAAAGTAGAAAAAGTGGGGTTGGATTTGATCACCTACGTGGGGTAGTTTGTGGGGTCTCCGCTCTGGGATACGAATATACAATACACAGAGGTGAAAAACAGGTATCCTATTCTGCTTTTGGGCTTAGCTAGAGGAGTCTTTGGACAAATGGGGTGTAGGTGGGGGGCGGCAACTGGGTTTGAGCCATTGGGTATGGGGCGGCTAGTTAGGGCTAGCCGTCCGGGGCCTGGGTCAATTTGGGTAGAACCTGGGTAGGAAATGGGTTTGGTTTTGGCAGAGGTTAAGCTGGGTTTAACCTAGGTTTTGGAGGGTGGATTGAAAGGGTGATTTTGTGTAGGGAATCATTTTTTTCTCTCACAAATGAGACTCTCTCTCTCTCTCTAGGGATTTCAAATAGTGGGTGTTTGGGGATTGAGGGTTGGAGGTGTGAATTGTGGGTTATGATGATGGATTGTGGATTGGAGATATGAATTGTTGTTAGAAAGGCTTGGGACTCCCTCTATTTATAGTAAAAGAGAGACAGGGGAGTGTTCATTGGGTAATAGTGTGCTTGATTACACCCCCATTAATTCTCTGTTTTTATGTCAGAGAACCGGTTAAGATGGGGTGACTAAAGGTCACAACCCACTATGGGGAGGCTAGTTCCTGGTAGCTGCCCCCATCATGACTTGCCAAACGTCCCATCTCTGATAAGCGGTGGCTTGGGTCGGTTACTTTGGTTGAACCGGTCAAGATGGGGTGGCTAAAGGTCACAACCCGTCACAATGATTAGCATTTACTGCTGCTTTATGTCCCATCCAGGAAAGCGGTTTGGGTTAGGGGGCGACTAGTGGAAACTAGCCGCCTGGGTTGGGGCGGCTAGTTAGGGTTAGCCGCCCCTTTCCAGGGCCCTAGGTTTCTCTAAGTGTTGGAATTTTCTGGTTCGGATTTTTCTGAGAATTGTTTTCTATTTGATGTCCAAATGTGGGTTATTTCTTAGTGTTACTTGAAGTATTTTCGTCTTTCTGGACGGTCAAAATTGGGGTATCTGCAATTGTCCCTCATCGGATGGAGTCTTTGCGCGAAGCAGGAAAGACTTCAATCGATGATAAGGAAAGGAACCCCTATTTTGGTCGGCCTGACCTTCAAGAAGTTAAGACAACACGAGCAATACTATTCAGGGAGTTGATTTAGACTGTCAGAGGCTAAGTCTTGACTAGAATTTTTAACTGAAAGGATGATCTAGGTGGAGGGTGGGAAAAGTAAAATGGTGAGTGATCCAACCCGCGGTTGGGGTTCTTAGTTATCGTGCACGGAGCAGCCCAGCATCAGTTTCCTCGTGCCTACCGTTCCTGTGCTTGGAAAAACTCAACAAGGAGGGGATATCACCGACAGAAAGTAAGTAAAGTGTTTGAGTTGGTGAATTGGATCATCCGAGGGATAAAACTCTGGAAAGGAACCAGAATTGAAGAAATTCGAACTGAAATGGTACTGGAAGTGTGGTAAAACTTTGAGAAAGTTGTGTTTGATCAAGTAGTACTTGGAAATAAACCAATACATGGCTGTTTATTTTTAGAAACCTTGAAATTAGGATTGGAAAGAAGTTGGAAAGGGGTTTTAAGTGTAAGTTTGGAAAAACTGGGAGGGGCGGCTAGTTGAAACTCGCCGCCCGAGAGGGGGCGGCTACTCGGGGGTAGCCGCCCTATCATTGGGTCCCTTATAACTGAAAGAGACCCTCTCTCTCCCCATACGTTCCAAAACAATTTTTCTTTCCTCTCTTCTTCTTCTCATCAGTTTCAAACCAAAAAACCTTGATTTCTTTGCCTTCCCTTCCTCCATTTTGACCTAAATCCTTTCTTCTCTTTTGACTTTCGAAACCCTAGGTTTGGGATCTCCTTTTTCTTTTCAAACCGAGGAAGATGATGAGGTCAAAGGCGATCGCTTTGAGGGGAAACGACCATGGGTGGCTCGTGGAGAGCGATAGGTCGGAGGTAGAGGCCGTGGGGGAGGCTATGGGTGCAGCAGTGGTGCTGTCAGTGGGCACCGGCGCAGGTGAGGTCGGGGGTCACCTTCGGGGGCTGTCTCGGAGGTTGGGAGTGGTTCTACAAGTGGGATGATTGGATACACACGTAAGAGGAAGCGTGGGGATCGATCGGCCGTGGTCGAAGAGGTGGTTTCGGAGGTCGGGGACCAGCCGAGGGTGTAATTGAGGAGGTAGGGGCTGAGGGAGTTAGTGAGGATGTGAGGGCATCGTTAGATGCCATTGTTGGGATGCTGGATAGGGAGGCCATAGAGGCCAGGGCTGAGGAGGAGGAAAGAAGGACTATAGGTGTGTTTGAGGGGTTGGCCTCCGGTGCGGTGTGCACGGAGGAGATTGGAGGTGTTGGGGTTGAGGCCAAGAGGAAAGAAGGGCTATAGGTGTGTTTGAGGGGTTGGCCTCCGGTGCGGTGGGCACGGAGGAGACTGGAGGTGTTGGGGCTGAGGCTGAGGAGGCCGAGGGTGCAGATATGGGGGCCACGGAGGCCGGTGGTGTTGAGGCTGAAGAGGCCATGGTTGAGGAGGAGGGGGACGATGACGGGATGGATGATCCCGACGAGGCCGAGGCGGATACTCCTGGGCCCACCCGGGCCATGGTACTTCCTTAATCCTTTTGCTCTAGCTTTTATTTGTATGTCTTTTGTTATTTTAAATATTTTGTAGTATGAATAGGTGGTAGTGTGTAATACCTATATATATGTGTCTCTAGTAGGCATTCTTTGTATAAATTAATCACGGTGGGATAGTAAGCATGTGAACGGGTATGGGTTTATAAAAGAGAAATAATTTTCATACGTACTTTCATGTTTACATATAAAAAGAAAGAGAGAGAAATGGTACAGCTAGCATGCTTGCATGTGATGGTTTTGTATGCATATAATATTCTTGAAGTATATTTTCGTATGTATCTGACCATGGTGGAGTAAGAGAAAGCATATGCATGCATTTCATGGGTCTAAATTCCTTCACATGCTTGGGTGAATTCGTGAAAGGTGTATAATCATGCTAGATAGTAGAAAAGAAAAAAAGAAGGTATGTACGTAATGACCACGGTGGGATAAGAGGGTAGAATGGGTGATCATATGAAAAAATGTTTTGTGAATAATGGAAGGTGGACCCTTATGTGAAGTATTCTATTTTTCATGCTTTTGTTTTGATTTAGTGTGAGTTTATTTTGCTAAGCGTGGTTTCTAAGATGACTTTTATACTTGGATTCTTACCTCTTGAAGGCTTTTAAACTAACCCCTTTTGTTTGTTTTGCAGCGGCTGAACCGCATTCGGGCTTTGTGGCATGGGACCAAGAGGTGGTACGCTACCTTGGGTCAAGGGGTACGAGCACTTCGCGATTGACTGCCCGACTCCGGCGCCTTTTAATCGTGCTCTACCTTGGGCCATGAGGTGGGCATTCCGGGATCTTCACGCTTATACAGCCTTGCTCAGTTCTGAGAGGCCTTCCGTGCTTTGATAGAGGAAGAGGTATATATTTCTTCGAGTTTCTTTGGCCTGTTTTTTATTTTCTTTTGACTAAGCACCCTTCCTATTCTTTTGGTGTCTTGTAGATGACTTGAAGGCCTTACATGGAGGAGGAGGTCCCCGAGGGGTTGTCGCGAGACACTTGACTAATTTATTTCAAAGGGGTCATGTTTCATGAGATCAGCCGAGTCGTCCACCAGCTTGGGTACCATCAGTGGGTGCCTGCCCCCTTGCCAAAGCATCCTTCGATCCCCGTGGCCGAAATTCCTCGGGACACGAACCTCCCGAGGAATTGTGTGACGTATGTGGCGGGGTGGATGAGCAGGGGTGCCTTGGTGGAGCGTCATCCCGAGGTGACCAGCAGCGAGGAGTATATGGCTTTGTACCGCCAGGAATACGCTAGCATCCTTGGGACCATGGAGGAGGAGATCCTGGATGCTTATGTAAGATAGAACCCTTCCCCTTTTTCTTGTCCTCTTCTCGTTGAATAATTTCTGAGTGGCGTCGCTTTTGCAGGTTATGTTGAATGAGATAGAGAAGAAGCTCAAGACCACCATTGAGCACCTCCAAGCGCGGGCCAGGCAAATAGAAGTGTTGCGGGTGAAAATGAGACGCTTGCAGGACCAGGTTCGGGTCCTCGAGGCTCAGGTGGATGCTCTATCGAGAGCGAGGACTGATGGTGTTTCCTCTTCTTCTGCTCCTCCTCTGGCTACTGCTTCTGATCGAGAGCTTGGGCTAAGGAATGAGCTAGATGTGACTCGGAGTGAACTATTGGCCGTTCGGTTAGAGCTTGACCAGGCCAGGGAGAGGGCCGCGAGGGCCGAGGATGAGGTGGACCAGTTGAGGTCAGAGCAAAATTCAAGAGAGGAGGAGATGGACCAGCTGCGGTCCGAGTTAGCAATGAGAGAGGGGGAGTCAACCACTCTGATATGTGAGTGAGACATTCTTCAGGCCCGGGTGGGGGAGTTGGAGTCATCGGTTGGGGTGCTTGGCGGGTTGATGGGAGACTTAGTCCGTTCTCTTCAAGCGGCTGGGGATAGGGATCGAGAGGCGCTCAGGGCATCGGAGGCAAGGGCACTGGAGTTGGAGGAGATTGAGGGTGGCTGAGGATCGGGCCAGAGGGACAGAGAGTTGCCTCCGACAGAGATTGGAGAGAAGGGACAGAGACATGCAGCAGGTTCATCTCTGGAAGGAGACTATGAGGGGGAAGTTGGTTGGAGGAGGTTCTATGACCGAGGCGGATCTCGACCTTCTCCCGCTCGAGCATGACCACTCAATTTCTGCTTCGTTGGCCACTTGAGCTACCTTCAGTCGTGCTTCTCGCCCATCTGTGATCCAGAACCGTCGGAGATACTCAAGGACTGCCTCCTCCGTTCGAGGGACCCTCGCAGTTCAAGATGCCCCATAGGTTCAGTCCTCTCATCAGCCACCGCTCCTCTCTCAGCCAAGTCAGGATGCTCGTCCTTCGACCCAGCCTCCCAGGGATGACGATACCCGAGGTATAGTCTTTTCAGCTTTGGTTTGAAGTAGAAGAATTATGTATATGCAAGGAATTCATGCTTTTCTTCTTTTCTTTTTGTCTTAGGTGATCTTTGGATGATGCGCAGCTCAAGACTTTGGGATTTGGAGCTTTCAGTGGACCTATCTCTTCCTCACTTTTATATTTTAGGTTTTTAGAAGATAATTTTTACGTTTATAGTCTTGGTGGGACAAATTTATGGTTTCTATGCATGGTTTGGTATAGTTAGCATGGATGTTTTGGTATTTTTCAAAGGGTTTCTTTTATTTAGAAAAATGCATGTTGTGTGGATGAATGAACTTGGTGTTTATAAGTTTTAATTTATGGATGGATGTAGGATTCTGACATATAATCATTCTATAATAGTATCTATACATGCTTTTTGTGTGAACATGTGTGTGAAATGTGTATGTGCATGTTTTGGGAAAGGAATATTTTGACAGGTATTTGAAGGGTTGAAGAGTTGATTGAGGCTGAGGACTGACAGGGCAGATGGGGCAGCAGGTGAGGGGCGGCTACTTGTGTTTAGCTGCCCAAGATGGGGCGGCTTGTTTAGTTTAGCCGCCTAGTGAGGGACAGCTAGTTACACAACATGTTCACACTAACCCTATGCCTAGGAGCCGAAGACAGAAGCAGTAGCCCTCCTAAATCCCCCTATGACAACGACTACCCCTCGGAGGAGACGGTCGGGACTCGGAACTCAGCAAACAATCTTATGGAGCCCAATCTGATTGCCTTCCTCCCCCATGAAGTCGCAAAAGCTGGAGCACGCTCCGCACCCCTCGCAATCACTGCCATACTTGGAGGAAGAGAATTCAAGCATATTCTCATCGATACGGGAGCGGAAACTAATGTTCTCACATATTCTGCCTACCAGAAGCTAGAAGGCAGGGTCCCTAGGCTGGAACCCTCGGATGAATTTATCTATGCCTTCGACAGTACGCGCAAGAACGCTTGTGGACTGGTCACGCTCCCACTAAAAATCAACCCGGTCTCCACCATTGTCAACTACATGGTAAAGAATATCCGATCACCCCACCCCCTGATCGTCAAAAGAACCTGGCTGAACAGCATCGATGCCGTTTCATGCACCCGACACCAATGCCTTCACTTCCCGTATTGTGGAGGAGTGATATCTATTTGGGGAGAAGCACGTTTTAATGATACATGGGTCCAAAATTGGAGTGTCTGCGCCATGCGCATCCGGCTAGAGGTGCTCACATGTTGGCAACCAAGCTCCACTGACGAAGAATTGCTTCAACAAGGGAGACCCCTGAAGAGGCTCAGGGAAGGAGAATTCGGAAACAGAGGACCACCACCGGACATTTGTCGGCCATCAAAAAGAAGCCGATGCGAAGAGACGACACAAGTCCAGGAACCAGGAACTGATCCCCCCGGGTAAGCCCCCACTGTCACCACCCTGTACATATTTGTTTATAGCTTTCCTAAAACCAAAACAAAAAAAAATCAAAAACATTTGTTTGCCAGTCTTCGCTTTCATCATCCATGTACATATTTGCTTAAAACTTTCAGTCTTTCAAAAATGAACATATCTGTTTACCAGCTTATGCTTTCGAGCCCCTCTACATATCTGTTCACACCCTTTCAAATAATAAAAACAAGAAAAAAAACGTAATACCAAATAGACAAAAAAAGATTAAGAGCGGCAGAGCACGCCTAGGCCTACAAAAGAAGGGTGGCAAGGGCATTTGAAAAGAAAGTAATAGAAAAAAATTCAAAATCGGGGAGTTACTACTCAAGCAGATCATGCCATCAAGGCAGCCTCACCGAAAAGGAAAGCTACAGCCCACATGGGAAGGACCCTATTTGATCACCCTTGCCTACTCCGGGAATGCCTACCACTTGGTAGATGCTGAAGGAGTTGAGGTCATGTTTGTGGAATGCACTTTATCAGAAAAAATTCCATGCGTAAAAATTTCAATACTTGAGATATATTATTCTTTCTTCCTGCGATTTCCAGCGTTTAGCACTTGATGATAGAATTATAAGACTCCCAAAGATAAACTCATAGTTATTTAAACTCATATCCACCAATCCTGCCATTTCCTTCACACATGTATGCCTTAAGAATCGGTGAACTTGATAGAAGAGAAATTTCCTACCCCGTAGACTGGGACAATTTTAAATCCCAAAGCAAACCTCCCTTATTTCCGCTCATATTCGGATTAACCCAAGGTCATAACGAGGAGTTACCTGGACCTAGCATATGTCCCAAAATTGGCTCTGACACTATACAAACACTTCTAGAGGGGAAGCACGAAAAGAATCGGGGTGAAAAATAGAAGAACCCCCCCTCAAATAAAAAAAATATATCAGGCAATGAGAGGCCAACAAAAGAAAAATAACACCCAAGTGAACGGGTTAAACTCTCTACTTTAGCAGGCTTTCACGCCTTTACGCACAAGTATATGCCAAACAACGGCTATACTAGTACACACCCAAAAAATGGACTGTACTTTCCATCCAAAATAAAGAAGTGATAAAAAGAAGAAAGCCAGAGGGACCTAGGAAGTAAGACATATGCTAGACTAGGACAGTTCTAAATATTGCCCAAAAGGATGATATTACTCTTACCCCATTCCCCCCTCACCTTTTATTTTTGAAAAAGGGTTTTTAAATTGAACTATGTCTGCTAGGAAAAGCGAAATTTTGACCAAAAGTAGACCTTTTCTATTATTACAACTGCACACACTTACATGAATTTATTTAAAGACTTGCCCGTCCAAAGAAAGCTTATTTGAATTGATTCCTAGTACATTCATGGATTTTTCAGCATGTTTAGAATAATATGATCAAGCATTTAAGAACCATGAACCTAGAAGAACGACACCCAAGGCTTATACCTTTCAAATACAATCTTGGTTTGGACATGAGTGACCACAAGGGTCCCTCTATAGGGACTTGATGGTATCTTTTACTTAGAAGAATTGAAAACAAGGCCCTCTCACGTAAAGAACCATTGAAGAATTAAAATGCTCCCTTATGCCAGTCACACATACGCATAAGCTTGCATTTTCCTTTTCCGAGACACTCAGGCATTCGATTTTCTTAAAATATTGAAGTTAACCCCCCGTACCAAGATTAAAACTGTCCCCATTTACACTCATTTCATGCCCTTCCGCACATGCTTGAGGAGAAATTGTCCCACTCTCATACATACTTAAGATTCTTCTTCACTCACGCACTTGGAATCCCTCCCTTGCGTACTAAAGCATGGTTTCTCGCACTTTACTTTCTCGCATTATCTTTTCATTTACCTTAAGATGGATTGTAGCCCTTGACGATTCAATCAAGAAGAGCTCGAAAGTCAGTGCAGGGGCACAATCTGGACGGATTTAACACTTGGTCTATGGAAGAAATGTTTACAGGTTTTTGAAGGCTAAACAAACACTCATAAGGGCTTTCAGCAGCAGCAGACAAAAGACAGAGTCAGAAAAATTGTCCCAGGTTGGGGGCAGCTAAACCCGACTAGCCGCCCCTCATAAGGCGGCTAAACTCCACTAGCCGTCCTTGCTCCCTGCTTTTTCAGGTAAAAACCCAGGTAAGGGTCGGCTAACCTAAACGAGCCGCCCCTCACTGGGCGGCTAAATCCAAGTTGCCGTCCCACACCTGCTGCTGGTTAAACCTGCTGTTAGTCCTGCTTTTGTCAAATCTTCAAGTATCTAATACCTGTTAAGAGCATTTCTTTCCAAAAACTGCATACACATGTTTCATATGCATATACATTCATAAAACCAATATAAGTATATTCTAAAAACAACCATATTTTAAAAACATACGTTCATCTATGAATCAAACCTGCAATGCTAAAAATTCATACGCATACACATCCACAAAACATTCCAAAACGCTAAATAGCTAAACCATACGTAAAAACCATAAAATTGTCCTGGTGAGAGACCAATAAACAGAAATTTGTTTCTATAAAAAGGGGAAAGTCATTTAAGTAGCGAAGAAGAGATAGGTCCACCAAAAGCCTCGAATCCGAATGTCTTGAGCCGTGCATCACCGAAATATCACCTAAGTCAAAAGAAAAGAAGAAAAGCATGAATTCCTTGAATATATACTATTCTTCTATCCAAACCAAGACACAAGGGAATATACCTCGGGGTATTATCATCATTTGCAGGAGGCTGAGTAGGAGGAACATCCTGACTTGGCTGAGAGGGGAGCTGTGGCTGATGAGAAGATTGGACCTCTGAAGCATCAGGAGCGGCAGGAGTCTCTTGAACCGAAGATGCGGCTCTCGCACATATCCCATGACTTCGAGACACCGAAGGACGTGAGGCATGGCTAAAAGTAGCCCCGGCGACCAAGGAAGCCGAAATAGAATGCTCAAGCTCGAGAGGGAGGAGGTCAAGGTCCGCCTCGGTCATAACCCCTCCACCGACCAACTTCCCTCGCATGGTGGCCTCGCAGAGGAGGACCTGCTGGATATCTCTGTCTCTACGTTCCAATCGCCCTCGAAGACGCGTTTCCACCACTCTCAACCTCTCCTCGAGCTCCCGTGATCTCGCCTTAGCAGCCCGGAGCATGTCCTCGCTTGATCGGAGTGCCTCTCGGTCTCTATCCCCGGCCGCCTGAAGGGAACGAAGAAAATCCCCCATTAAACCCTTGGGAACGAAGGGAACGAAGAAAATCCGCCTGAAGGGAACGAAGAAAATCCACCTTAGCAGCCCGGAACAAGAAGCTCCATCCTTGTGGCTGCCAACTCACTTTGGGCCACATCTAACTCCCTCGTCAACTCGAGCTCGCGCTCGAAAATCATGGAAGGAGGAAGAGCAATAGAAGACGACGCACCGTCGGCTCTCACTCTCGACAAAGCATCCACCTGAGCCTCAAGGACCCGGACCTGGTCCTGCAAACGCCTCCTTTGCACCCGCAACGCTTCTATCTGCCTGGCCCGCACTTGGAGGTGCTCATTGGCGGTCTTGAGCCGCTTCTCCATCTCATTTAGCTCAACCTGCAAAAGTGACACCACTGAGGAAATATCCAAACAAGAAGGAAACAAAGAAAGGGAGAAGGGCTCTATCCTACGTAGGCGTCCGGGATCTCCTCCTCCATCGTCCCAAGGATGTCCGCGTACTCCTGACGATACCACCAATTAGTCGTCATTTGAAGTCACCTCGGGCTGACGATCCACCAAGGCACCCCGACTCATCCATCTCGCCACATATGACGCATAGTTCCTCAGGAGGTTCGTATCCCAGGAATCCCAGCAACAGGGATCAGAGGACGCTTCGGCAGGAGATCCGACACCCACTGGTGGTACCCAAGCTGGCGGACGACCCGGCTGATCGCATGAAACCCAACCTAATTGAAATAGATCAGCCAGACATCCCGCGACAACTCCTCAGGGACATCCTCCTCTGCGTAGGGCCTCCAAATCATCTACAAAACATCGAAAGAAACAGGAAGAGCGCTTAGTCAAAAGAAAATCAAATACAAGCCAAGCAAACTCAAAGAAAATGTATACCTCTTCCTCCGTCAAGACGCGGAAGGCCTCCCAGAAATGAGTGAGGCGGTGCAAGCGCAAAGATCCCGGGGGCGCCCATCTCATAGCCCAATGGAGTACACGGTTGAACGGTGCGGGAATCAGACGGTCAACCACAAAATGCTCATACCCAAAGACCTGCAAAGCAAGGGAGAAATTATCAAAGATCAAGTGAGTTACACCAACTAGAAAACACCTTCTACTCACACGTACCTGGAGAAAGGGAGCAAAGCCGTCAAGATTCTTGCCCCTAGCCTGCTTCACCTTCTTCGAGAGCTCCACAAAAAGGTGGGCGAGCATCGCGGCTCCCCAAGCATAACGCCCCATGCCCTTCAAGTCCCTCATTAGCAACAGGGAATGAGAGGAGACCTTGACAGAGGCCGTCAAAAAAAGGACCCGGCTGAAGAAGTAAAGGAAGAATGCCCTAAGCTCCCTCCATGCCCTCTGTGGGCACGCGGCCTTCTCTCTCGCCTTGATCACCGCCTCCCCTAAGACCGGAAGGCCGGTGATCTGATGGACGTCCTCAAGGGTCGGCATGACAGCACCGGTGGGAAGAATAAAGGTACAACTCTCCGGGTCCCACCTCTCTACCTTAGCCTCCACATAAGGCTGATGGACATGGAACGGCTCCATCAGAAAGAAGGAGCGAAAGCCCGCCCCATCCACCAAACTCCTCTCCCCTGGCCCAAGGCATCGTACCATCTCTTCGTCCAGTGCCAGAGCGCCCAGATACGATTCGGCCGTTGAAAAAATAAAAGAAAAGGGTTAGTCCGAACAAAGATCTACAAAAGGCAACCAAACCCTTCATCTTAAAACCAAGCTTATATAAGACTCCCACATACAAAGACAAATGAAAGGCTGATCCCTTACCATAGGAATTCCTTATATAATAAAAAAGTTGCCCACCTGTCGCCACATCTCTATCATATAAGTTCTTTCTTTCTTTTTTACATACCCCCTTTTTTTTTATATAAACATGCATGACAAAAGCACGCTAAACATTATCCTAAACACACCTCCATCAGATTGCATCTTAAAAACTCTATAGATTCATGCATATCCCCTTCTTATCCCCACCATGACTAGATAAATATGAAAACATGCCTCAAACATCAAATACATACAAAACCACCATGATATGAGATATACAAGCACGATAGGCATACTATTTATCCCTTATGTCTTTGTATATATACGTAACAAACGTAGATTACGTGTAAAAATTGTCACTCTCTTTATAAACCGTCGCTCACATATGCACACAAATCCCACTGTGATTAAGTTTTCCACATACGCATGACAAACATACCTACTAAAAACACACACATATAGTCCAACACCCCAACAATGGCATCCAATGATGCCCTCACATCCTCAGTAACGCCCTCAGCCCCTACCCTCTCCGTTACACCCTCGGCCAGTCCTCCGACCTCCTAAACCAGTCTTTGACCACCATCGGTCGATCCCCCCGCCTCCTCTTACGTGTATAACCTATCATACTACTCCCAACCTCCGGGACAGCCCCCAAGGGCAAGTCCCGAACCTCACCCGCGTTGGCGCCCACCAACGGCACCTCCGCCGCACCCATAACTTCCCCCACGACCTCTACCTCCGGTCGATCGCTCTCCGATGATGAAGAGCTCGAGCTACGCTCTCCACGAGCCACCCGTGGTCGTTTTCCCCTTGAAGCAATCACCTTCGACCTTGTCATCTTCCTCGGATTGAAAAGAAAAAGGAGAACCCAAAACTAGGGTTTCGAAATCAAGAGGGAGAGAAAGATCTAGGTCAAAATGGAGGAAGAGAAGGCTAAGAAATCAAAGTTTTTCGTTTAAAAACGGAGAAGAATGAGTAATGGAGGGAGAGAAACCGTTTTGAAACGTAGGGAGAGAGAGGGTCTTTTCGGTTATAAGGGACCTAGTTATGGGGTGGCTACCCACGAGTAACCGCCCCCTCTCGGGCGGCTAGTTTCAACTAGCCGCCCCTCCCAGTTTTTCAAACTTTCACTTAAAACCCCTTTCCAACTTCCTTCCAAGTCCTAAACTCCAGTTTTCTAAAAACAAACAGCCATGTACTGGCTTATTTCCAAGCACTACTTGATCAAACACGACTTTCCCGAAGTTTCACCACACTTTCAGTACCATTCAGTTTGAATTTCTTCAGTTCTTGTTCTTTTTTTCGAGTTCTTACCCTTCGGATGATCCAATTCACCAACTCAACTCTTTACTTGCTTTCTCTCAGCGATATCCCCTCCTTGCTGAGTTTTCCCAAACACGGGGATGCTAGGCACGAGGAAACTGACGTTGGGCTGCTCCTTGCACAATAGCTAAGATCCCCAACCACGGGTTGGATCACTCACCATTTACTTTTCCCGCGTTCTACCTGGATCATCCTTTCAGTTGAAAATTCTAGTCAAGACCTAGCCTCTGACAGCCTAAATCAACTCCCTGAATAGTATTGTTCGTGTTGTCTTAACTTCTTGAAGGTCGGGCCAGCCAAAATAGGGGTCTCTTTCCCTATCATTGGTCAAAGTCTTTCCTGCTTCGCACAAAGACTCCGTCCGATGAGGGACAATTGTAGATACACCAATTTTGACCGTTCAGAAAGATCAAAATACTTCAAGTAACACCTGGAAATAACCCACATTTGGGCATCAAATAGAAAATAAACTTCAGAAAACCGAAAACCCTAAACCCTAGCCCAAACCCCAGAAACCCTAAACGTTGGCCCAAACCCCAAAAACCCTAAACCCTGGCCCAAACCCTAGAAACCCTGAAACCTGGCCCGAAACCTAAAACCCTCGAAAGGGGGCGGCTAACCCTAACTAGCCGCCCCATACCAGGCGGCTAGTTTCCACTAGCCACCCCCCTGACTGACCCCAAACCGCTTCCCTAGATGGGACATAAAGCAGCATTAAATGCTGATCATTGCAGTGGGTTGTGACCTTTAGCCACCCCATCTTGGCCGGTTCAGTCCAAGTAACTGACCCGAGCCACCGCTTGTCAGAGATGGGCTGTTTGGCAGGTCATGAAGGGGGCGACTACTAGAAAGTAGCCGCCCCATCTTGAGCGGCTAGTTTTAACTAGCCGCCCTTCACCTGGTCTCTGATAGAAGAACCAGAGAATTAATGAGGGGTCTAATCAAACATATTATTAACCAAGCCACTCTATTAACCCCTGGACATCCTCCTGCCTCTTTTTTACTATAAATAGAGGGGGTTCAAAACATTGTTACAAAAAATCCATCAATTCCAATCAAGAGTTCACATTCCCAATCCACAAACAATTCCCACTTGAAATCCTTAGAGAGAGAGAGTCCCATTTGTGAGAGTAAAACCCATTCCCTACACAAAACCACCCTCTCAATCCACCCTCCAAAACCCAGGTTAAACCCAGCTTAACCTCTGCAAACAACCAAACCCATTTCCTAACCAAGTTTTGCCCAAATTCACCCTGGCCACGGACGGCTAACCCTAGCTAGCCAACCCCCTACAAGACGGCTCAAACCCACTAGCCGTCCCATGTCTACACCCCACCTGCACCCCTTTGTCCCAAGACTCCTTTAGCCAATCCCCGAAGCAGAATAGGATTACTTATTTTTCACCTCTGTGTATGGTATATCCGTGTCTCAGAGCGGAGACCCCACAAACTCCCCCGCAAGGCGATCAAATCCACCCTCATCTTTTCCTACTTTTCAAGAAAGAAGGTGGCGATCACACACATCCCTGAATCCTCTTGAGCCGTTGTTGGGCGCCTCGACTAGGAACGACCCAACACCACCCTTCTGAGAGACGATCTGACTGAGCCTGCCAAGGCGCGCACCGGATTCGAATCCCCAAAGAACACCCACACACGCACCCCCCACCCCCAATCGGATTTTTTCCCCATCACATCGATAAAATCCCACACTGACAGGGCTGAGGGACCAGTCTTGAAGAGGATTCTCTGGATGGTTTCATCTAGCATTTCTCCCCTGGGAGGGCTGCTTAGCGGTCCCGGGTTTGGGGTGGCCTGGTAAGGGCCGGGGTAGAAATGGTCGAGAATATTGGAATCGCGGGGGAAAGGGGGGCGAACGAAAAGATACTCGGATTGACCAAGCAGCTGGGTGTGGATGGGGTTTGGGGAGTAGTTTTGGGGGTTTCGACAGGGGTCTCCCGTCTTAAGGTCTTGGGATGACGGTTGTCAGCGAGGTCATGAAACATGTCCTCTACCATTTGGTACCCTAGACTAGCCTTCTTTTCCTCTAGATGGGCCAGGAGCTGTGTGGACTGACCCTCTTGGGTGATTCTTTTCTCTAGTATCTCCTCCTCTAGATGGGATTCCATGATGCGAGTGCGGAATGATTTAAGGGTGGGAGTGGACGCAGATAGAAAGCAGTAAATAAAGCACTAAAGGATTGCGCAGCTGTGTACGACTTACGAAAGCAATAAAGGATTGCGCAACTGTGTGCAGCTTACGAAAGCAGTAAAGGATTGTGCAGCTGTGTCCGGCTTATGAAAGCAGTAAAGATGTTGTAATGCAGAATATAGGAGGACTTGATTCGAGGGGTGGAAAACTCTAACTTTCCTATAGGGTTGATAGCATTCTAGTCAAACTATAAAAAGAAGCAGCAGAGGATTACCTTTCTTGTTTTTCATGAGGGAGGTCCCACCGTGATCGCCAGATTGGTCGGTATGGGAAATCCACGTGTGTCGGGGTTCTTCAGGGATTCGGATCCAGTGCGCGCCTTAGCGGGCTCGATCGGATTATCTATCGAAAGGGTGGTGGGGTCTCGTTCCCGGTTGAGGCACCCGACAGTGGCTCAAGGGGATTCCGGTGTGTGTGTGATCGCCACCTGCTTTTTCGAAAAGCAGGAAAAGTGGGGTTGAATTTGATCGCCTACGTGAGGGAGGTAAAAAGTAGGTATCCTATTCTCCTTCTAGGCTTGGCTAGAGGAGTCTTGGGACAAATGGGGTGTAGGTGGGGGGCGGCTACTGGCTCAAGGGTGGTTTTGTGTAGGGAAAGAGTTTTTTCTCTCACAAATGGGACTCTCTCTCTCTCAAGGGATTTCAAGTAGTGGGTGTTTGGGGATTGAGGGTTGGAGGTGTGAATTTCTGGTTTTTGTTGATGGATTGTGGATTGGAGATATGGATTATTGTTAGAAAGGCTTGGGACCCCTCTATTTATAGTAAAAGAGAGGCAGGGGAGTGTCCAGTGGATAATAGGATGAATTGGGTAATAGTGTGCTTGTTTAGACCCCCCATTAATTCTCTATTTTTATGTCAGAGACCAGGTGAAGGGGGGCTAGTTGAAACTAGCTGCCCAGGATGGGGCGGCTAGTTCCTGGTAGCCGCGCCCCCATCATGACCTGCCAAACATCCCATCTTTGACAAGCGGTGGCTTGAGTCGATTACTTGGGTTGAACCGGCCAAGATGGGGTGGCTAAAGGTCACAACCCGCTGCAATGATTAGCATTTAAAGCTGCTTTATGTCCCATCCAGGGAAGCGGTTTGGGGTCGGTTAGGGGTGTGGCTAGTGGAAATTAGCCGCATGGGATGGGGCGGCTAGTTAGGGTTAGCCGCTCCTTTCCAAGTGTTATATATATGTCACTTTTTGGTCTAATGGTCACATTTGGGTCATTTCTGGCCGTTTTCTAATTTTTCATTTTTCGATCGGAGCCCCTAAAATTTTGCTTTTTAACCATCTGTATGAGCTGGAGTACTCCGATTAAAAATCTGACTGCATATTATGGGACCTGGTACCATTTTATACCACCCATAAAAGTTTCATCAAATTCCGATAACATTTTAAAAATTACATAGTTTCGAACTGCATCTGGGTTTTGGTCGTTATTGGTTTGTTTGGTGGAATAATAAAAGATATTTTGGGTGGTTATGGTGACCTTTGGTAAACTCACCCCCCTCATGCTTAAGAGTTAAGAAAACTTTGGTTTTTGTGAGTGTGAGTGGGTGTGGTTAGTTTAAGTTCACCTCCCCTAAATTCCTTCTCATCACTCCGCCCAATGGAGTTTTGACTCCTCTCCCTCTCATTCTCACGTCTCTCTCTTCCACTCCTTCTCCAGCCCACTTTGTGTGTGTTTGCGTGTGTTTTGTGGAGAAAAACAAAGAGAAGAAGAAGAGGAAGGAATCAAGGGTGAGTATTGTTGGTTGTTATTTCCATTGTTGTTGCTTCTCTCTCTCCCAAGCTCCATCTCTTACACCATTGTCCCCTGTTTTTCATGACCAAGAAGGGCTGTGGGGAGACTGAGGAGCTGGTGGTAGTAGTGGTGGCGGTTGAAGTGGTTGTGGGTGCATGGTGGGCCCGGATCTCCCCCTTCCACTCCCCCTCTCTTGGTAAGCCCTCCCCCTACTTGTATTTTTGGTTTTTCTGGGTGTTATGGGGTGTTAAGGGACCATGCATGTTAGGTGGTTTTGGTTGGTGTGTGGAGTGAGGGAGAGGGGTGTTGGGCACCTGGGCGTGCGCGCGGGTTTGTCCACTCGCGCGAGCGCGTCATCGCGCGCGTAGAAGGTCACAGGCAGAGGTGCTGGCGCGCGCGGGGTCGTGCGCGCAGGGGGGGGACTCTGGCTCAGGCGTTCGAGCGTGCGAACGCGCGCGGGGGCGCGTAGGGGCGCCCGGGGGGGGGGGGGGAGGCGTGGCTGGGTGCCTGGGCGCGCATGCAGCGCGTCTGGGAGAGCGGCCGGGCGCTGGAGCTGTGTGCGGGGGGCACGCGTGTGGCTGTCCGAGGGCTCAGGTAGGCGTCAAGGCATTCGGACATTCGTGCGTACGTGCGTATTCGCATGCGTGCGAGCCCGTATGCGTGCATGTCTAAGTCTTTGGCATTTCTAATAAGTTTTAAGTGTTTTTATGCTGTTATACTCACCTTCGTTTTTTATTCTGTATCCGCGAGTGTAGATTGTTTTTCCCCTTCGTTGGATCCGTGTAGGAACTTTCCGGTGTCAAAAACACTGTCCTAGCACGAGGCTCCCATCTGTAGGCATTACCGATACATCTAGGGACGTACTGATCGTGGGAGTATGTCAGGTAGAGGCTACCCGGGGAAAGGGCTACCGGTGGACCAAGGGTTTAGAGCAATCTAATCTCTCCCAAAAGGCCTATGTCACCCCTAGAGGGTTAGGGTGAGGGTGGGGTGGGTCGGCATCGCTACGACCCACCAATTGTGCAGTTGCTCCCATTTTAGGGACTTTAATGATTTGAAGGTTAAAATGAGTTGTGTTGTGTGGATTGTGCCATTCACTGAGCGTGTGGCTCACCCCTCGCATATGTTTTTCTCCAGTTGTCGCTGAGTCGGACCTATAGGAGGAGCTCCCCGAGGCGTAGTACTTATAGCGGAGCAGCGTTCGCGTTTTGGGTCTGCGAGTGAGAGAGGCCATCAGCATCCCCCCCTTTTTTCTTTGTATGTATCAGTACTTGTATGTTGATGTCTTGTTGTATATTGGCTCTCACAGGACATTTGATTATGTATTCTAGTATGTAATGTCTTTGAATTACAGACTTAGTCGTTTAAGCTTGCGTTATATATTTATATATTATGTCAGCTACTTTGTTAACTGCTTTATTGCCTTTGTTGTTTTATGGAGTCTTCATTGATCTCGTGTATGGATTGCTGATATTATATATATTTACCACGTCTCGGGGATGGCCGCCCTGGGGCGTGACAAAAGTTGGTAGTCGAGCCTGGTCCTGTCAGAGCCAATTGTTGACTTAGAGATGAGTCCTAGGATTCCTATATGAGTGTGTCTATTTCTTTGGTTGCTGATATGCCTCCTCACAGATGGATGCGTGGACTTGGTCCCCCTCAGGCCTTGGAGGTTGCCGAACCTACCGGAGGCGAGGAGTCTACTGACGAGTCCTCGGCTATTGGGCCAGGACCTGCGCAGGAGCCTCCTGCATGGGAGCGTGCTTACGCTCGCATAGCAGATCTACTAGAGACTCTGACTAGTGTACTGGAGGCCCAGACTGTGGCGTTTGCTGAGCAGGCGTGAGTGATCCAAGAGCTACGGGCGGCCTGCGGGGCGACCCCGCAGGTACCCTTATTTCCTGATCCACCAGTCGTACCAGTTGTACCCCCTGTACTGAGGGAGATTCCTGTGGAGGAAGTTCGGGGACGTCGCAAGTGCAAGCGGCACCGCATGGATCGATTGGGGGCCGCCGCTACACTAGTTGAGGTGGTGCCAGTTCGTGGTCTTGCATCCATTGCTGCAATTCCGATCCGTGCTAGAGGACCAGAGGCACGACGATACTACCACTACCAGCGAGTCGGACATCTGGCACATGCTTGTCCCGATGGCGACCGACCTCCTGTGCCTCGACAACACCCGCAGCGTCAGCAGGAGCAACCACTGGGTGGTCGTGTTGATCAGAGGAGGCAGCCAGCGCATCCTACGAGGCATGCCCTTGCTCCTCAGTCGCAGCTTGTTCAGGGGAGCATTGCAGCACTTACGGCCGATGAGGCGCAGGCTTCAGGTAGAGTCATCTGAGGTATTGTTCTGATCTCCCAACTTCCTGCTTATGTGCTATTTGATTCCGTGGCCACACACTCGTTCGTGTCTCCCGTTTTCGCGAGATGGATGGGTGTGGTGTCGGCCCCTCTAAATGCTATGTTGGGATATCAGTACCGGTTGGAGACCGTATTCTCCTCCGTTCTGTTTATAGGGGGTGTACCATGGAGTTCACGAACGGCGCCGGTTTAAAATTCTGAGGATGTGGTGTATTATTCATTAATGGGCGATGTTTTCTTCCATTTTCCTGATCGGGATTAAGGGGCCTTGCGAGGTCATCATTGAGACCCGGACTAGGGTGCTCCGTGTAACTTGTTTGATTGTCGGGATATCCTATATCGGGACCTCAAGGTGCCCTCCCAAGGGGTTCTTTCCCCAGTTAGGGAATATCTTTGAAACATCTGTTGGATGATTGCCTTTCCCTCTCACTTGGAAAGTGCTGTAGCAAGTGGTGATGCGTACGATCGGGATTGGGTGCTATTGTATGAGTTCGAGAGCGTGGACTCCCCGTGATGAATCTGCCCATTGGGTGCATGATGCTGGAGTTCCAATGGTTATAATTGGGCGGCCCATCATTGGCGGCATGTGAAGCACAGTCTGCGGTACTATCGCGTTTTTCCCCCACATGGGTCATAAATGAGGAGACGCGATGCCATCGTTCGTGATGAGACTCAACTGTCATTTTAAGTAGATGACGTCGCATAGGCGTTATCGGGAAGCGACGACCTCCTGTTGTGCGTCTTACGGATTAAGTGCGGTTGTGTCGCTTATTTAGCATGTCTGGGTCATCATGATCTCCAGGATGAGGAGCATCAAGATGCTCGAGGAGCGGAATCTGGACTAAATCATTCGAGAAGTTGTTTTGACCTTCCCGTGGGGGTTGAAGATCAAGTACCCCCCTTGCCGTGCGTTGATGATCTGTTTGACAAAGCTCTGGGAGCCAGTGTCTCTCTTAGATTGATCTTCACGCAGGGTACCACTAAATGGAGTGTGTGGCCTTCCTTGACCATGTGATTTCCGGTGGGGGTATATCCGGGGATCCGGACAAGACGCTCCCCGTGTCGAATTGGCGGCGACCGTTGAACCCCACCAAGATTTTAAGCTTCCTGGATTTGGCGGGTTATTATCAGAGGTTTATGGAGGGTTCTCGAAGATAGCCATCCGTTTGACCCGCCTCACGTGGAAGGATGTCCGGTTCGAGTGGTCCCCATCTTGCGAGGAGAGATTCCAAAAGTTGAAGCAGAGACTCACCTTAACGCCAATTCTTACCATTCCGTTTGGGAGTGGTGGATTAGCAGTCTACTCCGACGCGTCAGGGCTGGATTTGGGTTACGTCCTGATGCAGAATGGTAAGGTTGTTGCTTACGCATTGTGTCAGTTGAAGCCCCATGAGCAGAATTACCCCACCCAGGACTTGGAGTTAGCAGCGATCATCTTTGCGCTGAAGATTTGGAGGCATTACCTCTATGGCAGGAGTTCGAGCTCTTCACGGATCACAAGAGCCTGATTTATTTGCAGTCCCAGCCGGAACTCAACATGCGTCAGCGATGTGGGGTCGAGTTCCTGAAGGACTATGACTGTGACATTACTTACCATCCGGGTAAAGGCGAATGTCGTGGCAGATGCTCTCAGTAGGCAGCCCTTGGACATGGCTGCCCACTTGGCTGTATGTCGTTGGAGGGTTTTGGAGGAGGCTGCTTGTTGGATCAGCGTTCGGGAGACGCTTGCTGGTAGCTTTTTAGCCAGGCTAGTGGTGCAGCCCGTTCTCCTCGACGAGATCCGCACGGCGCAAGGGCGGGATCCTCACTTTCTGGTTCTTTCTGAAGGTGTTGCCCGGGGTGAGTGACCGAATTACCAGATTTGCAAGGATAGAATCCTGCGGTCTAGAGGCCGAATACGTAGTCCCGACGACGCAGAACTGAAGCAGAAGATCTTGGACGAGGCCCGTCGTACGAAGTACGCAGTGCATCCTAGTAGCATGAAGATGTACAGGAGCCTTCGTCGAGGCTACTGGTGGCACGGGATGAAGGCGGATGTTGGCCGCTTTGTTGCCCGTTTCTTGGTATGCCAGCGAGTGAAGTCAGAGCATCAGCGTCCTGCGGGGAGGCTGCAGTCCATTGAAATTCCTCAGTGGAAGTGGGAGTTGATTACTATGGACTTTGTTTCGGGCTTACCAAAGTCACGTTCGGGTCGCGATGCCATCTGGATGATCGTCGACCGACTGACTAAGTCCGCTCATTTCCTCCCCATCCGACTCACCGATTCTCTGGATACCCTGGTGCAGTTGTTTGTCTTAGAGATGGTTTGTCTTCATGGCACTTCGTCAATGCTATTTCTGGCCGAGTTGCATGGTTTGCATCGAGGTTCTGGTGTAGCCTTTGGCAGGCTTTGGGCGAGCCTCCTTTTAAACACAACGTTTCATCGTCGAGGGACGGCCAGTCAGAGAGGGCGATTCAAACCTAAGGGGACATGCTAAGTGCCTGCATGCTTGTCGGTGGGGCAGTTTGGAAGGCATCTTCCATTTGGTGGGGGTTTGCTTGCGAGATGACTGTCATTCAAGCATCCAGATGGAATTGTATGAGACCCTCTACAGGCGCGGTTTTATACCTCCCTTGTGTGGGGACGGGTGAAGAGCACCAGTGGGAACGGCCGCAAATTAAGTATTTGACCTTGCGGTAACCTGGATGCATCGGATTCGTCTAGGTGACGCAGCCTAGGTAGCTAGGTCTTGGTGACCCTGGTTCAGAATGGACCTAAGTCTAGGTGACCTAAGTTTAGGTGACATATGTCTAGGTGACACGATTTCCTATGTGAAATCCTTACGGCTAGGTGCTGTAGATGGCTAGGTGCTATCATACAGGCATGCGTGTCCGTTGCATTCATACGCATCATGTATTTGATAAGATTTGGGGAATATGCATTGGAATGAGATTTCTATAAGTTTGGATCATTGAAAGTTATTTTATTTGCAAATATCTTATTATTATATATATTGCAAATTGTTTCTTATGATATTTCTTATGATATTGTATTAAAGATTATAATTTTATATCAATTATTGTTGGGACCTTAAAGGTCCATTCATTGAACGTGTTGTTGCTCACCCCTCTTTCCCCAACTTTCAGGGTAGCGTTGGTGTTTGTTGATCTCGGTGGTGGAGATCATAGCTGCGATTTATTTCCATTGCATTTAGGTGGTTGAATAAGCCCTTTGCTTGGCATGTAGTTTCCTTTGTCCCTTTCAGCAAAAACAGTTGGATATTTGAATAAATTTCATTTCGTATGTAATCATCCGCGTTTAGGATGAATTGTGTTTAGATCCTGGTTATGTTTTAATTGACATTGTTTTAAATAAATCCCTTTTATGTTTTTAAATATCTCGTGTGTTGTGAAAAGTAGAGGGTAACGACTCATATCGAAGCTTCAAGATGGAGTCTTGGGTACGGGGGTGTTACAACGGGAGCCGAAACAAATGTCCTCATGTATTTTGCCTACCAGAAGCTAGAAGGTAGGGTCCCCAGGCTGGAACCCTTGGACGAATTCATCTACGCCTTCGACAGCACACGCAAGAACACTTGCGAATTGGTCACACTTCCACTAAAAATCGGCCCAGTTTCCACTATCGTCAACTGCATAGTGATGGACATTCCCCTCTCGCCTGAAAAGAATAATTGAAAAATTATAATGCTCCCTTATGTCACTTACACTTACGCATAAGCTTGCATTTTCCTTTTTCGAAACAATTAGGCATTCAATTTCCTTAAAATATTACAGTTGGCTCCCCGTACCAAAGCTAAAATTTTCCCTATTACACTTATTTCATACCCTTCCGCACATGCTTAAGAAGAAATAGCCCCATTCTCACACATACTTAAAATTTTTCTTCGTTCTCGCACTTGGAATCTCTCCCTTGCGTATTAAAGCATGGTTTTCCACACTGTACTTTCTCGCATTAGCTTTTCATTTACCTTAAGATGGATTGTAGCCCTTGACGAGTCAAGCAAGAAGGGCTTGAAAGTCAGTGCAGGGGTACAATCTGGACGGATTTAACACTTGGGTCATGGAAAATATGTTTTTATAGGTTTTGAAGGTTAAAACACTCATGAGGACTTTCGGCAGCAGCAGATAAAAGTAGCAGAACCAAAAATTGCCCCAGGCAGGGGGCGGCTAAACCAGACTAGCCGCTCCTGACCAGACAGCTAGAATGCACTAGCCGCCCCTGCCCCCCTTCTTTTTCAAGTAAAATGCCCCAGGCAAGGGCGGCTAAACAAAACTAGCCGCCCCTCCCGAGGCGGCTAGTTTTGACTAGCCGCCCCCTGCCTGCTGCCCAAAAACTTGCTGTCAGTCCTATTCTTTTCAACTCTTCCACTCTTTCGATACCTATGAAAGGCATTCTCTCCCAAAACCTATGCACACACATTTCATACACATATTCATACATAAAACGTACATAAGCACAAATCAAACAGCAACGAAAATAAAGATCATATACCAAACCATGCACCCATTCATCCATTCATCCACCCATAAAACCATTCCACATATAACCAGATTAAAATCGACAAACACCACTTCAAAACTAAGCTAAACACACCCATGTTTGCCCATACACAAAAAAAGAGAGTAGAGAAGGAGGAAATTGTTCATAAATAGGAAAGGTAAACCTAGTTAAACTGAAAAGAAATTAGATAGTTAGGTTGTCTCGAGCTGAGCATCATCGAAATATCAGTCAAAAGAAAAGAAGAAAGCATGAATTCCTTGCATATATACTATTCTTCTATCCAAACCAAGACACAAGGGAATATACCTTGGAGCATTGTCGTCGTTCACGGGAGGCTGAGTAGGAGGCACATCCTGGCTCGGCAGAGAAGGAAGTGGCAGATGGTGAGAAGATTGAACCTTCGGAGCATCTTGGGCAACTGAAGTCTCTTGGACAGAAGAGGCGGCCCTGGAGTATCTCCGACGACTCTGGGTTGCGGATGGGCGAGAGGCACGACTGAAGGTGGCTCCAGTGGCCAACGAAGCAGAAACTGAGTGGTCAGGCTCGAGCAAGAGAAGGTGGAGATCCGCCTCGATCATAGAGCCCCCTCCAACCAATTTCCCCCTCATAGTCGCCTCCCAGAGATGAACCTGTTGCATATCTATGTCCCTTCTCTCCAATCTCTGTCGGAGGTGACCCTTCGTCCCTCTAGCTCGATCCTCTACCACCCTCAACCTCTCTTCCAACTCCCGTGCCCTCATCTCCAATGTCCTGAGTGCCTCCCGATCCCTGTCCCCAGCCGCTTGAAGAGAGCGGACCAGATCTCCCATCAATCCACCAGACATCCCAACTGATGACTCCAACTCCACCACCCGAGCCTGAAGAAGATCTCGCTCGTGAGCTATAGTAGCCGACTCCCCTTCTCTCATTGCTACTTCGGACCGTAGCTGGTCCATCTCCTCCTCCCTCGAGTCTCTCTCGGACCTCAACTAGCCCACCTCATCCTCGGCCCTCACAGCCATCTCCCTGGCCTGGTCGAGCTCCATTGAATGGCCAAAAGCTCACTCTGAGCCGCGTATAGCTCGTCTCTTAGCCCAAGCTCTCAATCAAAAGCGACGGCCGAAGGAGGGGCAGAAGAAGAAGCACCATCGGCTCTCGCTCTCGACAGAGAATCCACCTGAGCCTCAAGGACTGGAACATGGTCCTGCAAGCATCTCCTTTGCGCTCGCAACACTTCTATTTGCCTAGCCCGCGCTTGGAGGTGCTCATGGGCCGTCTGAAGCCTCTTCTCCAGCTCATTCTACTCAACCTACAAAGCAACATCACTCAGAAAAATACTTGAGGAGAAGAAAAGAAAAGAAAAGAAGAGGAGAAAGACTTTCATAGGCATCCGGGATCTCCTCCTCCATAGTCCCAAGGATGCCGGCATACTCCTGGCGGTACCAGGCCAAGTACTCTTCACTACTGGTCACCTCGAGATGACGCTCCACCAAGGCACCCCTGCTCATCCATCCCGCCACGTACGTCGCATAATTCCTCGGGAGGTTCGTATCCCGAGGAATTCCGGCCACAGAGATCAAAGGACACCGCAGCAGAGGATCGGGGACCCACTGGTGGTACCCAAGCTGACGGACGACCCGACTAATCACATGAAAACATGACCTCATTAAAGTAAATCAGCCAGACGTCCCGTGACAACTCCTCGGGGACCTCCTCCGCGTAGGGCCTCCAAATCATCTACAAAGCATCAGAAGAAATAGGAAGAGCGCTTAGTCAAAAGAAAATCAAATACAAGCCAAGGAAACTCGAAGAAAATGTATACCTCTTCCTCTATCAAGACATGGAAGGTCTCCCAGAAGTGAGCGAGGTGGTGCAAGCGCAAAGATCCCGGGGCATCCACCTCATAGCCCAAGGGAGAGTATGATTAAACGGTGCCTGAGTCGGGCGGTCGATCGCAAAATGCTCATACCCGAAGACCTGCGGAACATAATAGAAATTATCAAAATCGAGTAAGTCAAACCAAAGAGAAAACACCCTCTACTCGCTAAACACGTACCTGGAGAAAGGGAGCAAAGCCACCAAGATTCTTGCCCCCGGCCCACTTCACCTTCTTCGAGAGCTCCGCAAAGAGGTGGGCGAGCATCGCAGCTCCTCAAGCATAGCGCCTCATGCCCTCCAAGTCCCTCATCAGCAACAAAGAGTGAGAGGAGACCTTGTCGGAAGCTGTCGAGAAGAGGACTCGGCCGAAGAAGTGAAGAAAGAATGCCCTCAGCTCCCTCCGTGACCTCTGTGGGCACGCGGCCGCCTCTCTCACCTTGATCATCACCCGTCTCCTCTCGAAGCTAGCTGCAGCTTCACTCTTCTGACATTGCGTAAAGGAGCCAAGGCCGTACTGCCCTGGTATCCGTCCCAATGGGATCCGGTTCAACGTTCGCTCCTGCTCCACGAACTCCCACTCCCTGATCAACTCTTGGAAGAGCACATTGTAATCAGCAAGGGTGGCCGCGATCACCGCCTCCCTAGAAACCGGAAGACCTGTAATCCGGCATGACGGCACCGGTGGGGAGAATGAAGGTACAACTCTCCGGATCCCACCTCTCCGCCAAAGCCTCCACATAGGGCCGGTCAACGTGGAACGGATCGATCAGGAAGAAGGAACGGAAGCCCGTTCCATCCACCAAACTCCTCTCTCCCTGGTCCAAGGCAGTGTACCACCACTTCGTCCCATGCCACTGAGCCCGAATGTAGTTCAACCACTACAAACAAACGAAAGGAACATGGGTTAGTGTAAATGCAGTCGAGAGGTAAGAATCCAAGTATATAAATTCATTTTAGAAACCATGCTTAGCAAGATAAACTTTCATATGCTAAATCAAAACAAAAGCATGAAAAGAGAAGAGTTCACATGTGGGTCCACCTTCCATTATCCGCAAAACACTTTCCATATGATCACCTGTTTTACCGTCTTATCCCACCGTGGTTATTACTTGCATGCCTTCTTTATTTTACCGTCTAGCATGATTATACACCTTTCACGAAGTCACCAAAGCATGTGAAAGAACTTAGAAATACATGCATATACTCCCTCTTATGCACGCGAAAATATACTTCAAAAATTGTATGCATACAAAACCACCACATATCATTTCCTTTCCTTTATATATATATATAACAAACATAGATATACATATAAAAGATTGTCCCTCTCTTCACAACCCATGCTCACATATGCACACAATCCCACCGTGATTAGTTTTCTACGTACACACAACAAGCATACCTATTAAAAACACTCATATATAAATATCACACACGAATCACCTATTCATACCACAAAAGACATGCATATATAAATAAAAAGCTAGAGCAGAAGGGTTAAGGAAATACCACGGCCCGTGTGGACCTAGGAGCGTCTACCTCGGCCTCGTCGGGATCGTCCATCCTATCGTCATTCCCCTCCTCCTCATCCTCCTCGAACACGGCCCCCTCGGCCTCAGCCTCGACGCCAACCCCGGCCTCCGTGGCCCCCATATCTACGCCCTCGTCTCCTCGGCCTCAACCCCGACACCCCAACCTCCTCCGTACCTATCCCTCATCGGACGGAGTCTTTGTGCGAAGCAGGAAAGACTTCGACTGATGATAAGAAAAGAGACCAATATTTTGGCCGGCCCGACCTTCAAGAAGTTATGCTAACACGAACAGTACTATTCAGGGAGTTGATTTAGACCGTCAGAGGCTAGGTCTTGACTTAGAATTTTTAACCGAAAGAATGATCCAGGTGAAAGGCGGGGAAAGTAAATGGTGAGTGATCCAACCCACGGTCGGGGTTCTTAGCTATCGTGCACGGAGCAGCCCAGCGTCAGTTTCCTCGTGCCTACCGTTCCCGTGCTTGGGAAAACTCAGCAAGGAGGGGATATCACCGACAGAAAGCAAGTAAAAGTTGATTTGGTGAATTGGATCATCCGAAGGATAAGAACTCTGGAAAAGAACCAGAATTGAAGAAATTCGAATTTGAACGGTACTGAAAGTGTGGCAAAACTTCGGGAAAGTCGTGTTTGATCAAGTAGTGTCTGGAAATAAGCCAATACATGGCTATTTGGTATGGAAAACCTTGGTATTTAGGGCCGAAAAGAGATTGGAAAGGGGTTAAATGAAAACAGAGAAACTGGGAGGGGCGGCTAGTGCTAATTAGTCGCCCGAGATGGGGCGGCTACTCGCTGGTAGCCGCCTCCCGACTGGGTCCCTTATAACCAAAAAGGGACCCTCTCTCTCTCCCCATACGTTTTAAAACGGTTACTCTTCCCTCCTCTCTTCTTCTTCATTTTAAACCGAGAACCTTGATTCCTTTTGCCTTTTCTTCCTCCATTTCGACCTAGATCCGTCCTCCTCTCTTGATTTAGAAACCCTAGTTTTGGGTTCTGCTTTTTCTTTTCAATCCGAGGAAGATGACGAGGTCGAAGGCGATTTCTACAAGGAGAAAACGACCACGGGTGGCTCGTGGAGAGCGTAACCCGAGCTCTTCATCATCGGAGAGCGATAGGCTGGAGGTCGAGGCCGCGGGGGAGGTTGTGGGTACGGCGGAGGTGCCGCCGATGGGCATTGGTGCGGGTGAGGTTGGGGACTTGCCTTTGGGGGCTGCCCCAGAGGTTGGTAGTAGTATGTAGGGTATATACGCAAGAGGAGGCGTGGGGATCGACCGGCGGTGGTCGAGGAGGTGGTTTCGGGGGTCGGGGGATCGGTTGAGGGTGCAATTGAGGGGGTAGGGGCTGAGGGGGTTAGTGAGGATCGTCTCTGATAGAGATTGGAGAGGAGAGACAGAGATATGCAGCAAGTCCATCTCTAGGAGGCGACCATGAGGGGGAAATTGGTTGGAGGGGGCTCCGTGACCGAGGCGGACCTTGACCTTCTTCCGCTTGAGCCTGACCATTCTCTCTCGGCTTCCTTGGCCACTGGGGCCACCTTCAGCCGTGCTTCTCGTCCTTCGGCATCTCGGAGTCGTGGGATATATGCGAGGGCTGCGTCCTCAGTTCGAGAGAATCCTGCCGCTCCTGATGCTCAGAGGTTCAGTCCTATCCTCAGCCGCCGCTCCCTTCTCAGCCAAGTCAGGATGTTCCTCCTACTCAGCCTCCAGCGGGTGACGATACGCTGAGGTATAGCTTCTTTGCGTCTTGGTTTTAGGTAGAAGAATGGTATATGTGCAAGGAACTCATGCTTTTCTTCTTTTCCTTTTGGTTTTTTAGGTGATTGTTTTAGTGATGCATAGCTCAAGACACGTAGAGGGAAGCTTTCGGTGGACCTATCACTTCCTCACCTTTTTTATAAAGACTCACTTTTATGCACTTTCTTAGGTTTTATTTATGGTCTTGGTGGGACAATTTTATGATTTCTATGCATGGTTTGGTGTAGCTAGTATGGATGTTTTGGAATTTTTTCAAAGGGTTTCTTTTATTTTGGAAAACGCATATTGCGTGGACGAATGAACTTGGTGTTTATAAGTTTTAATTTATCGACGGATGTAGGATTCTAATATATATAATCATTCTAGCATGGTATCTATACAGGTTTTGTGTATGGATGTGTTTGAAATGTGTGTATGCATGTTTGGGAAAAGAATATTTTGACAGGTTTTGAAGAGTTGAAGAGTTGATTGAGGATGGGACTGACAGGGCAGATGGGGCAGCAGGTGAGGGGCGGCTACTTGCGTTTAGCCGCCCCATTCTTGGGGTTTTTACCTGGAAAAGAAGGGGCAGGGGCGGCTAGTCTATCTAGCCATCTATTGTGGGGCGGCTAGTCGGATTTAGCCGCCCCTTGCCTGGGACAATTCTGCTGGTTTTGTTTCTTGTCTGCTGCTGCTGAAAGCCTTCGTGACCGTTTCAATCTTCAAGACCTGTAAAAAACATTCTTTTCATGGACCAAGTGTTAAATCTGTCCGGATTGCGCCCCCGCACTGACTTTCGAGCTCTTTCTTGCTTGAATTGTCAAGGGCTACAATCCATCTCAAAGTAAAATGAAAAATCGAATGCGAGAAAGGAAAGTGTGGGAAACCATGCTTTAGTATGCAAGGAAGGGATTCCAAGTGCGTGAGCGAAAAAAACTCTTAGATGCGTGTGAAAGTGAGACAATTTTCTCTCAAGCATGTGCGGAAGGGCGTAGAATGAGTGTAGGTGGGGGTATTCTTATCATTGGTACGGGGGGGTCAATTTTAGCATTTCAAGAAAATCGGATGCCTAGGTGTTTTGGAAAAGGAAAATGCGAACTTATGCGTAAGTATGAGTGGCATAAGTGGGCATTTAATTCTTCAATGGTTTTCTTTTATGTGAGAGGGCAATGTTCTCGACTTTCTTAAGTAAAAGATACCATCAAGTCCCTGTGGAGGAGCCCTTGTGGTCACCTATGTCCAAACCAGGGTTGTATTTGAAAGGCATAGGCTTTAGGTGTCGGTTTTCTAGGTTCATGGTTCTCAAATGCTTGATCGTATTATTCTAAACATGCTGAAAAATCCATGAGCGTACCAGGAGTCAAGTTAAATAAGCTTCCTTTGGATAGGCAAGTTTCTAAGTGAACTCATGTGAGTGTGTGTAGTTGTAAACCTGGAAATGATCTACCTTTGATCGAAATTTCACCTTTCCCGGTAGACATAGTTCAATTTTGAATCCCATTGCGAAAAATGAAAAGGGGGGGGGGGGGCAAGAATGGGGTAAGAGTAATATCTTCCTTTCGGGTAATATTTTAGAATTGTCCCAGTCTAGCATATGTCCTACTTTCTAGGTCCCTCTGGCTTTCTTCTTTTTATCACTTATTTATTTTGGGTGGAAAGTATAGTCCGTTGTTTGGACCCTGTACTAGTATAGCCGTTTGTTTGGCATATACTTGTGCATAAAGGCGTGAAAGCCTGCTAAAATAGAGAGCTTAACCCGTTCACTTGGGTGTTATTTTTCTTTTGTTGGCCTCTTATTGCCAGATTTTTTTTTTGATTTGATTTGAGGGGGGGGGGGGCTTTTCTGTTTTTCACCCCGATTCTTTTCATGCTTCCCCTCTAGAAGTGTTTGTATAGTTCCAGAGCCAGTTTTGGGACATATGCCAGGTCTAGGTAACTCCTCGTTTTGACCTAGGGCTAATACGAGTGGGGCAGAAATAAGGGAGGTTTGCTTTGGGGTTTTAAATTGTCCCAGTCTACGGGGTAGGCAACTTCTCTTCTATCAGGTAAATCTAGTCCAGTCATACGTGTGTGAAGGAAGTGGCATGATTTGGCGGAGATGTGTTCAAATAGATACGAGTTTATCTTTAAGAGTCTTATAATTCTATCATCAAGTACTAAACGCTGGAAATTGCAGGAAGAAAGAATAATAGTTCTCAAGTATTGAAAGCTATTCATGCATGGAATTTCTTTAGATAAAGTGCATTCCACGAACCTGAAACTTCGACTCCTTCGGCATCTACCAGGCGGTAGGCATTCCTGGAATAGGCATGGGTGATCACATGGGGTCCCTCCCATGTGGGTTGCAACTTCCCTCGTGGGTGAGGCTGTCTTGATGGCATGATTTGCTTAAGTACTAATTCCCCGATTTCAAATTTTCTTTTTATTACCTTCTTTTCAAATGCCCTTGCCATCCTTCTATGGTAGGCCTGGGCATGGTCTGCCGCTCTTAATCTTTTCTCATCTAGTAGTTCTCTCTTTTTGGTATTTTTTTATTTTATATTTTATGTTTTCGAAAGTGTGGAAACAGATGCATACTTACGTTTTTGAAAAAGGCCTGTGTCGGCGAATAGATATACTTTTTTTTGGAAAAAGAACGGAGATAGAGTTTGGAAAACGATTTTGTTTTTAGAAGGAAAGTATGGACAGACAGTTTGTAAAACGTTTTTGGCAGAAATCATGGAAGTATGGCTTTGTAAAACATTTAGTTTTGAAGAAGCGCAGATTGGGAAACATTTTCGTTTTGAAGAAGAGTGGAAATGCAGTTTAAATATTTTTGTTGGGTTCGGTAAACAAGTAAAGGAAGTTTGGGGAAGTGCTTTATTTTGTTTGGAAGTATGGAAATACGATTTTTTTTGTAAAACTTTTGTTTTGAAGAAGCGTGTGGAAAACATGTTTTTAGAAAAACATTTTTTTGTTTTGAAGAAGCGTGGAAATAAAAATGGAAACATGTATGTTCAGAGTTGGGAATGAAAGCTGAATAGCATGTATTTTTGAATTTTTATTTCTTATAGGAAAGCAGGTAAACAAATATGTATCGGGTGATGAAAACGAAAGCTGGTAAACAAATATTTTTATCTTTTGATGTTTTTTTTTGGAAAAAAGCTATAAACAAATATGTACAGGATGTTGAAAACGAAAGCTGGTAAACAAATATTTTTAATTTTGGTTTTCTTTTTTTTTTGGAAAAAGCTGTAAACAAATATGTACAGGATGTTGAAAGCTCACCCGGGGGGATCGGTACCTGGTTCTTGGATTCATATTGTTTCCTCGAGTCGGCTTCGCTTGGGCGGCCGGCTAATGTCCGGTGGGGGTCCCCTATTCCCGAACTCTTCCTCCCTAAGCCTCTTCAAGGGTCTTCCTTGATGGAGCAGTTCTTCGTCGGTGGAGCCTGGCTGCCACCATGCAAGCACCTCTAGCCGGATGCGCATGGCACATACGCTCCAATTCCGGGCCCGTGTTTCATTAAAGCGTGCTTCTCCCCATATGGATACCACTTCCCCGCGGTACGGGAAGCGAAGACATTGGTGTCGGGTGGATGAGACGGCTTCGATGCTGTTGAGCCATGTCCTCCCAACAATCAGAGGGTGGGGCGATTAAATGTTCATTACCATGCAGTAGACGATGGTGGAGACCGGGCCGATCTTTAGTGGGAGCGTGACCAGTCCGCAAGCGTTCTTGCGTGTGCTGTCGAAGGTATAAATGTATTTGTCTGAGGGCTCCAATCTAGGAACCCTTCCTTCTAGCTTTTGGTAGGCGGACTATGTAAGAACGTTAGTTTCCGCTCCCGTATCGATGAGAATGTGCCAGAATTCCCTCCCTCCGCGTATGGCAGTGATTGCGAGGGGTGCGGAGCGTGCTCCGGCTTTTGCGACTTCATGGGGGAGGAAGGTGATCGAGTTAGGCTCCGTAAGATTGCTTGGTGGATGCAGGGTCCTGGCCACTTCTTCTGAGGGATAGTTGTCGTTATAAGGGGACCCGGGTGGGCTACCACTTTCATCCTCGTAGACTTTGGCCAGACATCAGTTGTTCGCCAAGTTCAGTAAGTGCGAGTTTTGGTTGGAGCGTGTGGCCTTCCTTGGCCATGTGATTTCCTGTGGGGGTATATCTGTGGATCCGGATAAGACGCTTGCCGTGTCGAATTGGCGGTGACCATCGAACCCCACCGAGATTCGGAGCTTCCTGGGTTTGGCGGGTTATTATTGGAGGTTTGTTGAGGGGTTCTCGAAGATAGCCGTCCCTCTGCCCGCCTAACACGGAAGGATGACCGGTTCGAGTGGTCCCCATCTTGCGAGGAGAGCTTCCAGGAGCTGAAGCCGAGACTCACCTCAGCACACGTTCTTACCATTCCGTCCGGGAATGGCGGATTTACAGTCTACTCCGATGCATCACGGCTGGGTTTGGGTTGCGTCCTGATGCAGAACGGTAAGGTTGTTGCTTACGCGTCGCGTCAGTTGAAGCCCCATGAGCAGAATTACCCCACCCATGACCTGGAGTAGGAGTGATCATCCTTGCGCTGAAAATTTGGAGGCATTACCTCTGTGGTAAGGAGCTTGAGCTCTTCACGGATCACAAGAGCCTGACTTGTCTACAGTCCCAGCCGGAGCTCAACATGCGTCAGAGACGTTGGGTCGAGTTCCTGAAGGCTATGATTGTGACATCGCTTACCATCCGGGTAAGGTGAATGTCGTAGCAGATGCTCTTAGTGGGCAGCCCTTGGGCATGGCCGCCCACCTGTTGTGCGTCGTTGGTGGCTTCTGAAGGAGGCCGCTTGCTGGATTAGTGTTCGGGAGACGCCTGCTGGTGGCTTTCTAGGCAGGTTAGTGGTGCAGCCAGTTCTCCTCGATGAGATCCACACGGCAAAGGGGCGGGATCCGCACTTTCTGGTCCTTTCTGAAGGCATCGCCCAGGGCGGGCGACTGGATTACCAGATTCACGAGGATGGGATCCTGCGGTTCAGAGGCCGGGTATGTATTCCTGACGACGCAGAGCTGAAGCAGAAGATCTTGGTCGAGGCCCATCGTTCGAGGTACACAGTGCATCCTGGTGGCACGAAGATGTACAGAGGCCTTCGCCGTGGCTACTGGTGGCGTGGGATGAAGGCGAAGGTTGGCCATTTCATTGCCCGTTGCTTGGAATGCCCTCAGGCGAAGTTTGTGAATCATCATCGCGTTGAGTGGCTTCAGTCCATCGAGATTCCTTAGTGGACGTGGGAGTGAGTTATCATGAATATCATCGCGGGCTCGCTAAAGTCATGTTCGGGTCACGACGCCGTCTGGGTGATCACTGACCGACTGACTAAGTCCGCACTTTCCTCCCTATCCAATTGACTAAGTCTCTGGACGCTTCGACATGGGTTTGAGCCTTCGCGATTGTTCATCTTCATGGCACTCCGGTCGGTGCTATTTCGGGTTGAGACGCGTGGTTTACTTCGAGGTTCTGGCGCAGCCTTAGGCAGGCTTTTCACGCGAGCCTCCCTTTTAAGTACAGCGTTTTGATACCGGCGGATAGCCAGTCAATGAGGACGATTTAAACCTTGGAGGACATGCTATTTGTCTGCGTGCTTAACTTGGGGCAGTTGGATGAGGCACCACCCTTTGGGTAAGGGTCTGCCTGTGAGATGACTGTCATTCGAGCACCCAGATGAATGGAAAAATGGGCACTCTACGGGCACAGTTTTATACCTCCCCTGTGCTGGGACAGTTGTAGAGCGCCTGTTGGAGGGGCCATAAATTAATTAATTGACCTTGCGGTGACCGAGATGGTTCGTGCGTGCCTCTGCACCACTTAGAACCATCGGAAGGGCTACGCATGTCATCGTCGCCAGGAGCCTACCTTCGGGTTCGGCGACCATGTTGGCATGAGGTGTCCCGGTTTAACGGCATCCTCTATTTCGACGTTCGGGGCGAGTTGAGTCGGCCCTCCATCGGACCATTCTTGTCCTTGAGTGGATTGGGGAGGTGGCTTGCCATGTAGCCTTTCCCCCACAACTGACTCATGCCCGTAATGTCACCCATGTCTCATAGCTGAGGCGCTAAGTCCATGATCCTGCTCACGTCATCGCGTTCGAGCCGCTCATTTTTTAGTCCGGCTAGTCATTCGTGGAGCAGCCGATCGAGATCCTGGACCGGCGTGAGAAGAAGCTCCGCACCAGGGCCGTCCAGTTGGTTAAGGTGGATTGGCAACACCGTTCTGGTGCCAAGGCCATTTGTGTCACTTTTTAGCCTATGGGTAACCGTTGGGTCATTTCTGGCCATTTTTGAATTTTTCATTTTTCGATCGGAACCGCTAAAATTTTAGCTCTTTAGCCATCTGCGTAAGCTAGAGAACTCTGATTGGGAATCTAACTGCATATTATGGGTCCTGGTACCATTCTGTACTACCCATAAAAATTTCATTGAATTCCGATAACGTTTGGAAAATTATGCAGTTCCGAATCGTATCCGGGTTTTCTTCGAAACTGATTCGTTAAGTGGAATAGTGTTGGGATATTTATGTGCATATGGTGACCCTAGGTAACCTCACCCCCTCTTGCTTAATGGTTAAGAAATCATTGGTTATTTGATGGATTAGAGGGTGAGGTTAGGGTTATGTTCACCCCCCACCTTTTCCCTTGTGTTCACCCCCCAAAAGTGAGCATTTGAGCTCACTTTCTCTTCCTCTCCCTCCCTCAACGTGGCTCGCCCTCTCCAGCCCCCCTTGTGTGTGTTTGTGTGTGTTTTATGGAGAAAAACAAAGAGAAGATGAAGAGGGGTGGTAGCACAAAAGGTGAGTGTTGTTGTAGTTGTTGTTGTTTCCCTCTCTTTGGCTCCCTCTCAAGATCCCATTGGCCCTGTTTTTCAGCCAAGAAGGGCTGTTGGAGAGGCTGAGGAGGTGGTGGTAGTGGTGGTAGGGGTTGTGGTGGTCGCGGGCGCATCGGAGGGCACCGGATCTCCCCCTTTCACTCCCCCTCTCTTGGTAAGCTCTCCCCCCTTGTTTAATTCTGATTTTCTGGGCTTGGGTGGGTGTGGGGGGACCTTGCACACCATGTGCATGTGTTTGGGTGTATATGGGGTGAGGGAGAGTGGGTTTGGGCTGCTGGGCGCGCGCGCGGGGCTGTCCGCGCGCGTGCGCGCGAAGGCGGACGTGCAGGAGGGCCTGGCGGACCTGGCAGGCGCGCAGGCGCGCGTGTGCGCGCGAACGCGTACACGCGCTGGGGACAGGCGGGGCTGTGAGCTGGCGCGGACAGGCGCGCAGTGCGCGCGTGCGGGTGCGCGCGCGCGGCAGCACGTCTGCGCGCGCGCGGGAGCGTGCCAGGGCGTGCGGGCAGCGCGTCTGAGCGCGCAGACGGGCGCGGGAGCACGTGCACGCGTGCACGCGTGCGTGCACGTGCGCATGTGTGCGGGGGCCACGCGTGTGGCTGCCCGGGGGCTCGGGTATGTGTCGGGGCGCTCGGATATGCGTGCGTACGCGCGTACTCGTATGCGTGCGAGCCCGTATGCGTGCATATCTTAGCCTTTGGCATTTTTGGGTAATTTTAGGTGTTTTTATGTAGTTATACTCACATTTTTGATGCCCTTGTCGTGCAGATCTTGGTGAACGGTCACGCATCGACCCGGATTGCTGTGAGTGGGACAATCCAACCCAGTTGGGAGGCGTTCGATGCACGTTGGAGTCCGTCGCCCTCCCCTGGGGTACCATAACGGTGTATAACATGCGACATACTGTAGATATATGCATGATATTGTCTATTTAGGCTAGGAATGCACCCATGCTATGATTAGATGTTGTATGCTAGGTTTTATACATCCCTGTATCATGCATAAGAGCCATGCATGCCTAGACACATGTCATATGTTAGTATAAACCCGACTTATGCATGTCCCCACCTTGTTTAATTTAATTAAACAGATAAGGAGGTATAAGTATAAGCATGCCTTAGGAAATGTTACGTCTTGTAATTAATTTCAGATGCTTCCATGATTAATCTTTATTTCTTGTAAGAATTAAATGCATGCTTAGGCTATATTTTATTGCCTAATGAGATTAGGCAAGTGTATGACCACCTACGGGGTCATGCTAGGTCATGGACACTTAGAATGAAATAACTTCCCCGCATCTGAGTTATGCGCCCTGGAGGGAATTCACGAGAATTCATTGCGCTTATCGGTGTTTGATAACCGATGACGACGGATCCTTAGGGATCGTATTCGCGGGTGTCGAGTGTTTTTCCCTCGTCGGCTCCGAGTAGAGACTACCCGGCGTAGTAGAGTCCGGTGAGGAGCCCTCTCAGATACTATCCATGACGCTTGTTGGTGTGCCCATATAGCAGAGATAGTGGACTTGGGAGGCTAGTCCGGTAGAGGCCTGAACCTTGTGAGGTGCCGGGAGGCTGCTAGGTAGTATGGGCCACACCGGGAGAGACTACCGGAGGACGAGCGGTGTAGAACAATCGACCTCTTCCCCAAGAGCCTATGTCACCCCGAGGAGGGGGTGAGGGTGAGGGTGTGGTGGGACGGCGTTGGTTCGATCTACCAGTTTGTGCAATTTCCCAAGATCCTATGTCGCCCGTCGGGGTGAGGGTGAGGGTGTTGGAGTGAGTGGGGTGGGCTCGAGTTGATACTCGACCCACCAGCTTGTGTAGTTAGTTTTCCCAAAATCCTAGGTCACCCTTCGGGGTGAGGGTGAGGGGTCTGAATGATTATTTGAAGTTATATGGGTTATGATGCATGAATTGTTCCATTCACTGAGCGTGTGGCTCACCCCTCGCTTATGTTTTACCCCAGTTGACGCTGAGTCGGATCCAAGAGAAGAGCTCCCCAGCCGCAATACGAGTAGGAGACCCGCGTTCGCGTTGGATGTCTTGCGAGTGAGAGGCTATCGACATTCCCTTTTCATTGTATGTATTATACTTGTCCTTGTGCACGGTATGTAGATTGTTGATGTCTGTTATTGTATATATTGGCTCTCACAGGTGTTGATTGTGTACTCTAGTCTGTAATATGTCTTTGAATTACAGACTTAGTCATTTGAGCTTCCGCTATTTTTATATATATATGTATTTGATGTCAGTTACTTGGCTATTGCTTTATTGCCTTTGATGTCGTGGAGTCCTTATTTGATTTCGTGTATGGATTGCTGATATCATTTATATATTTGCCACGTCTCAGGGACGGCCGCCCTGGGGCGTGACACGGGTCCTTTGCTAGCTCCTTCGAGGATCTCCTCAAAGGGTTCTTCTTCTTCGTCTCCTCCCGGGTTTTCTAGTCCGCTTTCGTTGGACTCGATGTTGATGACCGCGGGTAGGGCGAGAACTGCATCTTCTTCTTTACCATAGAGTATGGCGAGGTCATGGTTGTCGAGGTTCAGCTGGAAGGGCTCGTTCTGCCCTTCCTCCTCGAATTCTTCAGACAGACTATCATCAGTGACGTCCTTCGAACTGCTTGGTTGTGGTGATGGTTGTCTCCCTCTTCTTACCATGTTTACCATGTGGGCTCTAGATGTAGATGCTTGGTTGTGACCTGGCAATGGGTCAGTAAAAATGCCATGTGGCTTGGAGGCTCGAGAATTGCCCAAGTTTAAGTGGCTTTTGATCATGGCCCAATCAAGGCGCCTATCATCATTTAAATCGTAAATAAAATCCCGAAAAACAATGCATTGTTCTACGGTATTGTCGGTGTCGAAAAATCCGCGTGTGTGGGGTTTCTTCGGAGGGTTCGGATCGGATGCGTGCCCTGGCGGGCTCGGCCGGATCGTCTTCTCGGAAGGGGTGAGGGTGTGGTTCCTTGTCGAGGCGCCCGACAGCGGCCCAAGAGGATTCGGGGGGGTTTGTGATCGCCACCTGCTTTTTCTAAAAACAGGAAAGGGTTTGGGTTGGATTTGATCGCCTACGTGGGGAGTTTGTGGGGTCTCCGCTCTGAGACACGGATATACCGTACACAGAGGTGAAAAACAGGTAATCCTATTCTGCTTCCGGGCTTGACTAAAGGAGTTATGGATCAAAGGGATGTTGATATGGGGTGTGGATAGGGGGCGGCTAGTTGTGGTTAGCCGTCGGCCAGGGGGCGGCTAGCTAGGGTTAGCCGTCCAGGGTCTGTGGAATTTAGGCAGGGGTTTGGTAGGTAAAGGGTGGGGTCTTGGGCAAAGGCTAAGCTAGGTTTAGCCTGGGTTTATGGAGGGTGGGATGAGAGGGTATTTTATGTGGGGAATGGGTGTTTCTCTCACAAAAGGGGCTCTCTCTCTCTCTCTCTCTCTCTCTTGGGATTTCTGGTGGTGGAAGGGTTTGAAGATGAATTGGTGATTTTTGTGGATTTTGTTGGGTGTGTTGGTTGTTGTTGAAGGCTTGGGACCTCCTCTATTTATAGTAAAAGAGAGGTAGGAAAATATCCCGAGGGTAATGGAGTGAGTTGGCTTCGATTGGACCTCTCATTAATGCTCTGGTTCTTCTGCCAGAGAACAGGCGGGCGGCTACTTCCTGGTAGCCGCCCCTATCATGACCTGCCAAACGTCCCATCTCTGACAAGCGGTGGCTTGGGTCGGCTACTTGGTTTGATCCTTCCAAGAGAGGGCGGCTAGAGGTCATGACCCGCCACAATGATCAGCATTTAATACTGCTTTATGTCCCATCCAGTGAGGGGCGGCTAGTTAGGGATAGCCGCCCCTTTCCAGGGACTTTAGGTTTTTAGGGTTTTGGTTTTGGTTTAGGTCTGGGCTGGGATTAGGGTTTAGGGCTAGGGTTTTGGGGTTAGGTCAAGGTTTAGGGTTTCCGGTTTAGGTTTAGGTCACGGCTAGGTTTAGGGTTTCTGGTTTACCGAACCTTTGGTTCTCTATTGGTGTCCACTTGTGGGATATTTCCGTGTGTTACTTGAAGTATTTCTGTCTCTCTGGACGGTCAAAATTGGGGTATCTACAATTGTCCCTCATCGGACGGAGTCTTTGTGCGAAGCAGGAAAGACTTCGACCGATGATAAGGAAAGAGACCCCTATTTTGGCCGGCCCGACCTTCAAGAAGTTATGCCAATACGAGCAGTACTACTCGGGGAGTTGATTTAGACCATCAGAGGCTAGGTCTTGACTTAGAATTTCTATCCGGGAGGATGATCCAGGTGGAAGGCGGGGAAAAGTAAATGGTGAGTGATCCAACCCGCGGTCAAGGTTCTTAGCTATCGTGCACGGAGCAGCCCAGCGTCAGTTTCCTCGTGCCTACCGTTCCCGTGCTTGGGAAAACTCAGCAAGGAGGGGATATCGCCGACAGAAAGCAAGTAAAAAGTTGATTTGGGTGAATTGGATCATCCGAGGGATAAGAACTCTGGAAAAGAACCAGAACTGAAGAAATTTGAATCTGAATGGTACTGGACGTGTTGCAAAACTTCGGGAGAGTCGTGTTTGATCAAGTAATGTCTGGAAATAAGCCAATACATGGCTGTTTGGTATGGAGAACCTTGAATTTTAGGGTTAAAAAGATTGGAAAGGGGTTTTTAAGTAAAAGAAAAAAAACTGGGAGGCGCGGGTAGCCGCCCCTTGACTGGGTCCCTTATAACCGAAAAGACCCTCTCTCTCCCCATACGTTTTTAAAACGGTTTCTCTTCCCTCTTCTCTTCTTCCCTTCGGTTTCAAACTCGAAAACCCTGATTTCTTTGCCTTTCTTTCCTCCATTTCGACCTCAATCTTTCTCTTTCTCTTGATTTCAAAAACCCTAGTTTGGGTTCTCCTTTTTCTTTTCCAAACCGAGGAGATGACGAGGTCGAAAGCGATTGCTTCGAGGGGGAAACGACTGCGGGTGGCTCGTGGAGAGCGTAGCCCGAGCTCTTCATCATCGGAGAGCGATAGGCCGGAGGTCGAGGCCGTGGGGGAGGGTATGGGTACGACGGAGGTGCCGCCGGTGGATATTGTCGTGGGTGAGGTCGGGGATTTGCCTTCGGGGGCTGTCCCGGAGGTAGGGGGAGTGTGATAGGCTATATACGCAAGAGGAGGCGCGGGGATCGACCGGTGGTGGCCGAGGAGGTGGTTCCGGGGGTTGGATAATCGTTTGAGGGTGCAACCGAGGGGGTAGGGGTCGAGGGAGTTAGCGAGGAGGTGAGGGCGTCGTTGGATGCCCTCGTCGGGATGTTGGATAGGGAGGCCACAGAGGCCAGGGCTGAGGAGGAGGAAAGTAGGGCTATGGAGGCTTTTGCGGAGTTTATCTCCGGCGTGGGGAGGGTGGAGGGGATAGGAGAGGCTAGGGACTGGGTCGGGGAGGCCGAGGGTATGGGTACTGGGGCCGCTGAGGCCGGTGTGGGTGTTGGGGCTGAGGCCGATGAGGCCGTGTTTGAGGAGGATGAGGAGGAGGATGATGACGGGATGGACGATCCCGATGAGGTCGAGGTGGACGCTCCTGGGTCCACACGGGCCGTGGTATGTTCCTAATCCTTTAGTCTTTGCCTTTTATTTTGGTGTATATGCATGTGTTGGTGGTATGAACAGGTTGTATGTGCCTATTATACTCGTATATGTGTTATTATATATATATTTTTTTAAATAGGCATGCTTGTGTATAAGTTTTGTCATGGTGGGATGTGTAAGTATGCTGAGATGGGTTTGTTTTTATAGGGAGGGGGACAATTTCTATATATATCCATGTTTGTTATATGCATATAAAGGAGAGAAATGATATAGCTAATATGCTAACATGCGATACTTTTCTATGCGTATGTGATTTCGTGTCTGATCGTGGTAGGGCATGAGGGATGTATGCATGCATTTCATGGGTTCGAGTTCCATATTGCTGTATTGCTTAGGTGTGTTAAGCATGATAGGTTTGATGTAAGAAAGTGTGTGAGTGGTGACCATGGTGGGATGTGTTTGATATTCGTCTAGCATGCGTGATCATAGTAGGAGTGTAGCTTCTTACTTTCATGCTTTTGTTTCTTTTTAGCATGTGGAAGTTTTATTTTGCTAAGCATGGTTTTAAAATGATTCGTAGAGTTGGACCTTACCTCTCGATTGCTTTTAAACTAACCCATGTTCCCTTCGTCTGTTTTGTAGAGGCCGAATCGTATCCGGGCTTTATGGCATGGGACGAAGAGGTGGTACAATGCCCTGGGGCAGGAGGAGAGGAGTTTGGTGGATGGAGCGGGCTTCCGTTCCTTTTTTCTGATCGAGCCATTCCACGTCCACCGTCCATATGTGGAGGCCTTGGCGGAGAGATGGGATCCGGAGAGTTGCACGTTCATCCTCCCTACCGGTGCTGTCATGCCGACGCTCGAGGACGTCTATCGGATCACCGGCCTTCCGGTTCTGGGGGAGGCGGTGATCGCGGCCACCCTAGCTGACTACAGGGGGCTTTTCGAGAGTTGATCGGGGAATGGGAGTTCGTGGAGCGGGAGCGGACGCTGAACCGGATCCCTTTGGGGCGGCTTTCAGGACAGTACGGCCTCGGTTCCTTTACAGAGCGCCAGAAGGGCGAAGCTGCAGCTAGCTTCGAGAGGCGGCGAGTGATGATCGAGGCGAGAGAGGCGGCCGCGTGTCCACAGAGGGCACGGAGGGAGTTGAGAGCGTTCTTCCTCTACTTCTTTGGCCGGGTCCTTTTCTCGACGGCCTCTGATAAGGTCTCCTCTCATTCCCTGCTACTGATGCGGGACTTGGAGGGCATGGGGCGCTATGCTTGGGGAGCGGCGATGCTTGCCCACTTGTTTGCGGAGCTCTCGAAGAAAGTCAAGAGGGCTGGAGGAAAGAACCTTGGTGGCTTCGCGCCATTCCTTCAGGTATGTGTAAGTGATGAGTGTCTTCTTCTTGGTTTAGCTTTACTTTGGTCATGATAAATTCCCTCTTGCTTTGCTAGATCTTCGGGTACGAGCACTTTGCCATTGATCGCCCGACTTTGGCTCCGTTCGATCATGCCCTCCCTTGGGCCATGAGATGGGAACCCCGGGGATCTTCCCGTTTGCACCGCCTCGCCCAATTCCGAGAGGCCTTCCGCGTCTTGTCGGAGGAAGAGGTATGAGTTTTCTTTGAATTTCTTTGGCTTGTACTTGGTTTTCTTTTGACTAAGCGCTCTTCCTATCTTTCGATGCTTTTTAGATGACGTGGAGGCCTTACTCGGAGGAGGTTCCTGAGGCCCTGGCGCGAGACATCTGGCTGATCTACTTCAATGAGGTCGTGTTCCATGCGATCAGCCGGGTCGTCCGTCAGCTTGGGTACCATCAGTGGGTGCCCGATCCTCTTCCGCGGCGCCCTTCGATTCCGGTGGCCGGGATTCCTCGGGACACGAATCTCCCGAGGAATTACGCGACGTACGTGGCGGGATGGATGGGTCGAGGCGTCTTGGTAGAGCGTCGTCCTGAGGTGACTTCGAGTGACGAATACCTAGCTTGGTATCGTCGGGAGTATGCGGATATCCTCGGGACGATGGAGGAGGAGATCCCGGACGCTTATGTAAGTTGAAAAATCTCTTTTATTCCTCGTTCTCCTTTGCTTTGAGCATCTTCTGAATGGTGTTTCTTTTTGTAGGTTGAGTTGAATGAGATGGAGAAGAGGCTCAAGACCGCCAATGAGCATCTCCAAGCGTGGGCCAGGCAGATAGAGGCGTTGCGGGCACAGAGAGGACGCTTGCAGGACCAGGTCCGGGTCCTCGAGGCTCAGGTGGATGCTCTGTCGAGAGCGAGGGCCGATGGCGCTTCTTCTTCTTCCGTCCCTCCTCCTTCCGTGGTTTCCGAGCAGGAGCTCGAACTGACGAGGGAATTGGATGTGGCCCGAAGCGAGTTGGCGGCCACAAGGATGGAGTTGGGCCAGGCGAGGGGCAGGGCTTCTCGGGCTGAGGAGGAGGCGGACCGGCTGAGGTCCATGATAGCCTCGAGGGAGGAGGGGTTCATTACCCTAGGCCGTGAGAGGGACTCCCTCCAGATGAGGGTGTCGGAGTTGGAGGCTTCGGCGGGTGTTCCCGGAGGTTTGATGGGAGACCTGGTTCGTTCTCTCCAGGCGGCCGGGGATAGGGACAGAGAGGCACTCAGGCTGTCGGAAGCGAGGGCGCGGGAGTTGGAGGAGAGGTTGAGGGTTGCTGAGGATCGGGCCAGAGGGACAGAGAGTCGCCTCCGACAGAGATTGGAGAGGAGAGACAGAGACATGCAGCAGGTCCGTCTCTGGGAGGCCACTATGAGGGGGAAGTTGGTCGGAGGGGGCTCTATGACCGAGGCGGACCTTGATCTTCTTCCACTTGAGCCTGACCATTCTCTCTCGGCTTCCTTGGCTACCGGGGCCACCTTTAGCCGTGCCTCTCGTCCTTCGGCGTCTCGGAGTCGTGGGATATACGCGAGGGCCGCGTCTTCGGTTCGAGAGACTCCTGCTGCTCCTGATGTTCCAGAGGTTCAGTCTTCTCCTCATCCACCGCTCCCTTCTCAGCCAAGTCAGGACGTTCCTCCTACTCAGCCTCCAGCGGATGACGATACGCCGAGGTATAGCTTTTGTGTCTTGGTTTTAAGTAGAAGAATAGTATATATGCGATGAATTCATGCTTTTCTTCTTTTGTTTTGGTTTTAGGTGATATTTCGGTGAGATATAGCTCAAGACTTTTGGATTTTGGAGCGCTTTGAAGGAAGATTCCCTTTTTATGCCCTTTTTTAGGTTTTAGAAAAACGGTCTATGCTTGTGGTTTTGGGTGGGACAATTTAATCATTCTCCTTTATATGTATGTGTTTTAGAGTAGTTTAGCATGGATGGTTCATGGATATGTATGTTTGTGTAGATGAATCTTGGTTTCATAGGTTTGATTCATGGATGGATGTAGGTTTTGATATATAATTTGTTGGTATCTATACAGGTTTTGCGTATGAATATGTGTATGAAATGTGTACATGC